>CM033721.1:72057062-72136286 GCA_019671005.1 Hibiscus mutabilis | reverse complement strand
TAAGATCTTATAAAAACAAAATATTTCCACCTCTAGTGCATCATATATTTTTCCTTCAATTATTAACCAATAAATTGAAAAGGCGTATTAAAACAAACTCTGTTTTAGGCAAATTAAAACAACAAAAAACCAGCCATGTGTGTATGAGTAACATACCTATTTCCCAGCAGTTTATGAAGCCTTAGAATCAAATCCTCTTCTTGGTCTGATATGTTGCCTCTGTTTATGTTTGGTCTCAGATAATTCATCCATCACAATCTGCAGCTCTTCCCACATCGTTTGAGACCTGAAAAGCTGGAACAAAATGGAACCCTTAAACCCATTTCTATGGCTGAACATGTTGAACATTCATAAGGTTAAATGAACCTGCTTTTGCTGCAATTGATTTCCATCTCTTTGGACCATTGCCAATTTCCATCACTTTGTTTCCCACCAGATAAAGAGAAAGGGGAGCTATGGGATTGCAATGTTAAGTTGGCAATGGCCTTGAACGTAGGTGTTACAGTTGTTTAGAAGAGTATCCGGAGGTTTCTTTATTTCCTTTGCAGGTTGTGTTGTACTCGTTTTCTCCATTTAAGTTTATGAATAGTTTTAACGAAACACATAATTTGGTTATAAGGTTGTATGATTATCCTTAATAAAACCACATTTTTTGAGCAAAAAAAATATCTATATCACATGAAGAGATCGCATCCTGCTGTGAGCACAACCAGGTGTTAAAAAGCTCACAGTAAATGCAGGATACAACTCAACTTGAAAGAACTGCTATCAAACAACTCTTGTCTTCGATCACGAAACGCCACCAATCAGGATAATTAATAAATAGTTGTATTTGTTAAGATAATTTTAAATTTGATTCGGATTATAATTAGTTAATTTATTTAGTTACTTGAGACAGTATATGATAGCATACTCTTGGATTTGCGATTAATAAGATAGAGAATAATTTTATGTATGGGGTGGTATGGCAGGGGGTGGATCGTCCTCCTCCTAAGAGTCAGGATAGTCTATTTCACCCTTCTTCTTATTGTCCGTTGTCTTCTCCATCTCTTTTTACTTTGTGTCCATCTTCTCGTCCTCCACCTCCTCATCCCTTCGTAGTCTATATCCTCATTCTCCTCGACCTCTTCGTTGTTTATTTCCTCATTTCTCTTGTAATTTATCTCCTCGCTCTCCTTGTTGTCTATCTTCTCATTCCCCTCGTAGTCCATCTCCTGGACCTCCTTGTCGCCTATCTCCTCATTCCTTTCGTAGTCCATCTCTTCGACCTCCTTGTTGTCCATCTCCTCATTTCTCCATTAGTCTATCACCTCACTCTTCTCGATCTCAAAGTTGATAGAGGTATCAAGAAAGTATATATCGTCACTCGATGAACAGTCATTGTCGAGGTCTCCCCTGCCCTCTGGTACAAATCCATATAAGTCTTCATTGTCCATTCCCGATTGACATTAACATAGAAATTTAAATTTAAAAAAAATCCTCAAAACCTATTAGCATTAGAATAATTATCAAACTTTTAATAATTAAAAGTTAAATTAGTAAGCTGCACGACTTCAATGAACAAATCGAATTTAATCGAGTCTTCTTTTATTACTATATTTAAACAAAATTTGAGAGAGAAATAGATAAATTGCTTTGAGATATCTCAAATGACTAATGTGGCAACATTGAATTAAGGGTGCAACATTAGTCATTTGTGATATCTCAAAGCAATTTTATCTCTCTCATGCTCAAATTTCGTTTAAGTCTAGTGATAGAAGAAAATTCGGTTGAATTTGATTTGTTCACTAAAGTCGACGGTTTTACTATTTTTATTTTTTATTATCAAAATTTTGATAATTATTCTAACGATAATAGGTTTTTGAGGATTTTTTTTAAATTTTTAAATTTTATTTTATATCAACAATGAATAAATACATGAATTTGTGCGGATGGAATGATCTTGATAGAACGATTCATCGAGTGAAGAGATATACTTACTTGATACCTCTAGCAACTATGAGGTTGCGAAGAGTGAGAAGACGGACTAAGAGGCAATCGAAGAGATGGAGGCCGAGGAGATAGACGCCAAGGGGATGAACAGAAGATCGTGGAGCCAACCTTGAGCCATGTATTCCTATGACTTGAGCCAGCCTTTTGTCTTCCTCGGTTGTCCAAGATCCCTTATTGACTTCTTTCATGGTGCATTCAGTCAATTAGAGCTATCTCTCTTTCCATTACAAAAAATAAATAAAAGGTTCTACCCTTATTTATAGAGTTTAGTGACAATTAGATTTTGACATGTGTCAAAATATTAGTCATTAATCTTAGAAATATTTAGATTTTTCTATGGACAAATTTAGATATAATATAAATTTTTATTTTATAGATATTTCTAGACTTTTACTATTAGTATTATTTAAATAACAAAAATCTAAATAATTATTAGGAATTTTCTATAAAGTAAGATGGATGAATATTCATTAAATATTCACCTCCCTATTCAAATATATCTGTTAAATGCAATCCTTAACTTCCATAATTATTAGGAATTTTCTTTCTAGCTTGCTCCTACCTCCGTTTAAGCAAGAATTGATTCAGGTTAAGTTAGAAACTCCCAATCATATTATGATTTAAGATAGATTTTTTTATCAATACAAGTATGATTATATTCATGAAAATTCATACAAGATATTATCGAGGGCCTCGTTAAAAACTTCTCTAAACTTAATTGGAGGAAAAGAGTACCCGCGATAGTAAGAAAATTTCATAACACGAATAAAGAACGAAAACTACACCCAATACGCGAATCAACAATCAAAGAAAATAAACACCCATGAGCATGTTCAGACCCCAACACATCTCATTAAACGCATTACCCAAAACTTACAAAGCAATGAACCATTATTTTTTCATGCAACCATAATACCGACGCCACCTCTCCACAACACCAGCTGCCCAACTATCACTCACAGAGCACATACAAACACCAAACCACCACACCATGCCTCATTGATCCAATTACCCCAAAGCACCACTCAATTAACATCTACAATCAAAGATTTCACTTGAAATCGAGCCTTCTCTCAAACCACCAACACACCTCTCAATCAAAAATTTGCAAACAGTTCTCTTTATCGCCAATGATTCCAAACCCTTCATGTAACACCCCATTTCCGGTCTTGTAAAGAACCAGGTCAGAAAGCGTTAACGGAGAACAAATTCAGATTTTCGAAGACAAACTCGGAGTTCGAAACTTGTTCGGAAGGTCTTATGAATCATTCTTATGGCTTTAGCGAACCTAATCATTACTAGGTTTTATTCGAATTGGGGTTAATTTTAAACTTTTTAAACTAAAAGGACTAAATCGTAAACTTTGCAAATTAGCGATCCTAATCCGAATTATTTATTACCAACTTACTATCGGATATCTTTTACCTGATCAATTAGGCTGTGTAGTTATTAGTGACCAATTTGAAAACTATCCAAATTCTGTTTTTATGCCTTATAACAAAATTAACTAACACCGTATCGGTACCCTAAGGGTCGTATCGATACGCTAAGCCTAATTTCAGATTCCAGATTCAAAGGATGATAAACTCGTACCGATACAGCTAAGCCGTATCGATATGCGTTGACCTTGTTTATCCCGTAACGATATGCTCTAAGACCGTATTGATATCATTTTTCATTCCAGATTCCAGTTACCAAAATCCGTACCGATACGCCCAAACCATATTGATATACCCTGTTTTATTAAGCCAATTTATGTATGGTCGTACTGATACGCCATCACTCGTATCGATACGCATGCTTGTAATGACATATTTTTATCTGATTTTTATTCGATTTAACATGTTGAACGATGTCCAGTTGCCATGAAATTTTACCAGCAGATTGAAAATCTATAATTCTAATAGCATGCAAAATTTTAGAGCGTTTCGAATCCATTTACCTAGCTTTTATCTTTTGGTAATTTAAGCTCATTTTAGCTAGTTAAACCATCCCAAAACATGTCAAATTCCTCTAATAACATCCAGGCAATATTAGGCCATTACACACATATCAAAAAGCTCATATATAACATGTTTAGACCATATGCCACCTTACTAGAAATTCGGGAACAAAAATAGACATACATGTGACTTGCGGAAGTGACTTGCAACCGGGAGATTACACGATCGGAGCTCAGAATCTCTCAAGACCCTGAGATGCATGAGACACACATATGTTAGGCTTATATAGCCTAGTGAGGTAGTCATAACAAACGTAAAAATAATATATGACATGAATGGCATACCATGATCATGAATAACATAGCATTATACTTAAACATCACTATTAATCACACAAGTCTCATGCTTGAATCATTTATCATACTTTTCACATAATCATAGCAAGGTTTAACACATATCAATCCCTTGGACATAGCAACAAATGGATACGCGGATTCTCCTTTACACCACACACACATGTATATATATATATATATCATAAAGTAGGTCGTAGCCTTGAGCCGTAGCTTCGGATAATATCCCTTACACAATCCATCCTTATCTCCCCCACATATAGGCCGTAGCCCCGGACCGTAGTCCAATCCCTTATACGAGCTCAAATAACCCTATGGCATGCCAATTGTATCCAAAACTCACAAATGTCCAAGGTTACACATATTTCATAATATAGCTTACCTTTATACCCGTAGGCCATAACATATCGGAATCGGAATTGAGCTTTAGCTTCATATAACGGATCGTATCATATACGTATCACATCATAGTATATTCATATCAAATTTATAATACCATATCATATTTTTCTTATAACAACTTCACATGTAACATGTCTCGGTTATCACATATTTGCTCATAGAACATCAATCACACTAGAAGCTTACCATGCCCACCTTTAGCATCCACAAGAACATTTCTCTACTTGAGCCTTTAACAAGATGCATATTAACATGAAAATCACAAATTGAATGCAACGGGTTGGCTCTGTGCCAATCCCTTGACACAACTACACTCACATTGACTACGAGGTTCTCGGATTACAATCCCGTTGTGCTTAGCTTCTTCTGGAGATGACAAGGGATCCTTCTCCACTATTTGAGCTAGCAAAAAATTGTGGGTTACATTAGAATTCAATCTAAGGATTCAGAAACATATTTCAAGCTTACCAAAACTTGTAGGCAGCATCAGAATATCAAAATTAACTTCTTAAATCATGGGTTTTTCTTTGAACATTGAAAACCTAGTTTTGAAATTGCACCTCAACAAGGGATAGAATCATCAAATCGATATAGGGGTTTTACTCACCATATTGTAGGCATCCAAACGGTATATTAGATTCGAACAAAGATCAAAGATTGCACCGAAGTGCTAGCTTAGCTTGAGCTTGAAGATGGAAATTGTGGTGTGAGCTTGTTGGAAGACAAGAGTGAAATTTGAAGTTCGGGAGGTCAAAGGAAAAAGATGAAAGCTTTCTTTTTCTAATTCATTTTAAGGAGCCGACCTTAATTATTAACTCACATACTTAGCAACCAATAGGAAGTTCACCTTCCCTTAAGGGTTTGATAAGCCCAATTACAATCTCTTCAAATGTCATCTCTTATGACTATAGCATAATCAATTACCCTCTTGATCTGAGGGATCCCACGTGAAGGGGTGGCAATAAGCAGGTGAATCACCACCTACTCCATTTTTCTTTAATTTTAGGCTTAAACATATTTGAAACAAGGGACCCGTATCGATACGCTTATGGTTGTATCGGTACGCCCACGCTAAAATGAGTAAGTTAGTTATTGGCAGTTGGACCGTATCAATACTGGTTTGACCGTATCAATACGCCTAGCTCAGAATTTGCATTTTTAGCTTGGAATTTCGTACAAGAAAGTTCACTTATTCAAATGGGACCAAAATGTAACTTCATTATAAAAGAGAGGTACAAAGATCAACTAATTACAACATTTAACACATTGAATCTAAAATTTTCGGTCATCATAACCTAATTTCGGCTAGGCCGATTTTTGTGATGTGACACTTCACGCTCCACCGCATCACATTCCTATCCTTAAACTACTCTTCGCAATCTCCTTTACCCAATATCCTTGCAATATTCTTGACTATAGCCTCTTCATTACCAATTGTCAACGTCCCTAACAACTTACCCAATTCAAACGTTTTACAGGCCTCACTTAATAATGCATGATGTCGATCAACACACTCAGACTCACCGCTCGACTCTTTCACAGATTTCTTCCCTGAATTTTTCCTACCAACGCCAAGTTTTTTTGGACTCATGATCTGCTGGCAATATCAAATCCATTGATTTCTTATCATTTCAAGAATTAAGATGAAATGCCTCAACTGTAGGCTCTACAAGCACCACGAATCTCACGTCTTTCGGTACAATTTCATCAACCTCTAACTACATAGATTCAAAGTCCATTCCATAGTCTACCAACGTCAAATCATTCAACATTTCTCGTCTATCCACGACTTGAGCATAATTCACTCTCAGCACCATACCCACCTCTTCATCTGCCATCCAATTGTCTGAACTCGTCGGAGCATCAACAACCTGGTTATCTAAATGTTGTTGCTCATTCCATACTGCATTCTACTGCAAAACTGGAGACGCCCCCGTCTCGACCTTTTACTCACTCGAAAGCCTTTGTTTGTCCTACTCTACATCATCTTCACAATTCTGCTTCACTAGATCATCTTTAATATCTCCAGACTTCGAATCAGCATCCTCACAATCATCCTTAGACAACCAATCCAATTCACAATTGGAGCAAAGTTGAGACTCCATCAACGGTTCAAATTCTACTACACGAACATGAAACGATAATTCCTCTTATTCTAACTGAAGTACCTCCTCAATAAACTCCATTTGATTTGTTTCAATCAGAATAAGTCCCATTTTAAAGGAAATTGGTTTCAAATTCAAAGCGTCACATCTAATCTATACGCCCTACCTTGAAGCTATATTAACAAATATCTCGCACGACCACACATGCATTGGCAAACCGCTAATCAAAAACCAAACCCGACGATTCCCCCTATCAATTGCAGGTTGCCACTTCATGACCTTAGAAAACGATTTATCCAAAGCTTTATTCTCGGGTATAATCCGACGGTTATCCTCGCTAGTGAATATCAATAAAATCCTTGACCCGACAATTTGCATCAATGAAAACCCAACTTTAGTCTCTTTTAATTCACGAGTTAGCGTCGTAATTCCTAGTAGGACTCGGCACTACGCCATAGCACAACACTAAAGAATCCCAATCTTATCAGCATTTTTCTCCCTGCTCGTCGACCTTACGCCCCCAGATGCCACTCCCCCTTTACACCGTTAGAATGATTTCTTCCCACCCCTTTGAGCCATCGACACGCTAATTCAAGCCTCGTACAACCAAAACCCATGCGGCATCTCCATGGCACGCAACGCATCCGCAAAGTTAGCCATACGGAGAAATCTAAAGCGCGCTCTGTCTCTCGTTCACTTTAACAAAATAAACACATTCGGGACCTCCCCATGCAGATCAAAAGGATGTCATAAACCTATTTCTTTGCTCAGCAAGATAGGATTTTATTTTATTAATAGCCTACGAGTTGAATGCCTTATTAAAAACCTCTCTAATCCTAGACGGAAGAAAAGAGTACAAACAACCCGGGTAAGGGGCAAACAAGAGTACACGAGAAAAAAACAAATCACGAAATAGATACTCATAAAACATGAAAAACAACATAACGAGCTAATCACCACCACGCGTTAAACTAGCCATTTCGACGAGCACCATCCATAGCTAGGGAGACAGCCAGAGTATTAGGAGACCAAGAAGTGTTACAAAATTTAACCCTCTCAATTTTGTTCACTAAGCAATCAAGCTCAGCAAGTAGCATCCACCTCAACCAGAGACGCTGAAGATGGTTACTAATCTAGTTAACCACAACTCTACAATCTAGTTCCACGATCAAGGTAGCTTTCTGCATCCACTCTGCTTCCGAAAAAAGCTCCAGCGCCTTTTTGATAGCCAGTATACTGACCACTTCAGCACCACCCTTTGGCAAGAACAAGGGCCAGCAAACAAGGCTCTAATAACCCCTTCTTCCGTTCAAAAAATGCAACCACACCCCGCCTCACTTCCTTTGACCACACCATGCACGTTAAACTTAACCCAACCCACTGATGGAGGTTTCGAAACAATAACAACTCAAGTATTTGGCATCATACAACAGGAAGGATTTCCCCACCGTTCGTCTATGTTCAGAACCTAGTCATCCCTCGTAGCTTTCACCCAAAACAGCGCTTACAACTTAGTATAAAAGAGAATGCCTTTTAAACTTGAATGTTTCTCGTTGAAGATCGAGTCATTTCGAGCCAGACAAATAGTCTACATAGCGGAAGCAACAGCTACTAACTACAAGCTTCTCAAATGACCTGCAAAAGGTACTAAAGAAACAAAAATTAAACAACTCTATTACGGTAGTCATAGGACCCCAAGAAACACTTCACCATTGGCACGTCGGTCTCCAAAAATTCCCCATAACACTGCAACCTACAAAAAGATGATCCCCATCTTCGTAACCTGTTCCACACCAACAACAGGAGCATCTTGCCATAAACCTTGCCAATATAATCGATCGGAGATGTTCTAGACAAAGAACGTCCACACCCTTGGACGATTGCCCCCACCACTTATAGAGTCTATCGCACGCGAAGAATTGAAATTGATCCACTAGGACATTTTCACAAACACCTTGGCCGCGCGATGCAACTTTCTTCAAAGAACAAATTGTGCTGACAACTTGAGCGTGTGGGCGGGTTTTTTCTAAAATGAAACCATTAAAATGAGTTTAAAATGAGGAGATACATAAATGCATACAAAAATAATAAGTATTTATGTATCGACTTTTATGTACATACATAAATATTTATAAAAATAATAAACATTTGTGTATATACCAAAATTCTTACTATTTTTTATAAAGTCTATACATAAATATTTATCATTTTTGTAAGTATTTTTATACCTGTCTCATTTTAGTTTGGGTGGCGCTGACAACACACGCCTCTGCTGCTGCTGCCTGCCTGCCGTCACCAACCAAGACTGGCTCCCACAAAAAGACACGCCGATCACCAATCCCTTGTTTCAAATTTTCACTCGACTTCAAGATAGAATTTAGGTGAGATAAGAAGAAATGATTTAGAAGAAAGATGAAGATATGATTTAGAGAGATTGTATTGATAATTTTTGTTTCCTGCTCGGTATAAGATTTAGAGATTGTATTGATAATTCTCATTTTCTTTCGTGTATTATTATTTTATTTGTATTAACACAGTTAGTAAGTGTCAAATCAACCAATAAAATGTCACGAGTATTATAATAATACACATAATGTAATCGAGTACCACATTGAGTATTTTGTCAAAGTAAAATTATCATTTTAAAAGTATGTACCACGTTAGATATGTCACATTTTAAAAATATATGTATCACATGGAACATTTAATGTTAAACCATTCAACTGTGTCGATAAAAGGACCTAATTATAATTATATTTTAACTTGAAGATTCAATTGGAATATTTTAATGATTAAGAGCAATTTCGAATTTCACTTGTAGCTTATAGAAATCAACACTAGAACATAGAACTGAAACCAGAGGATTTCCCTTACATTTCCAATGCCTCTTCTTACAACAACATGAAATGTGTATAAACAAAGTTCAAATATCATGCAAAGTTAGACCAGCTCTCGTTCATTTCAAAGAACTCGCTCATCCACTCCCAATCAAGAGGCTCCTCGCTACAAAAATCGAATATCGTATCATCTCTCTTTGATGTACCTTCTCCGCATCCGGTCGACACAAAGATCATCTCGGTTTCTTTAGAATTCTCGAACACCGGTTCTTGTTCTTTCGAGCCTTTGTTTTGGTTCTCGTTTAGCTTTATTTTCTTGCTCAAATGAGAATTCCAGGAATTTTTTATTTGGTTATCAGTTCGACCCGGTAGCCTTCCGGCAATCAAAGACCACCTAAATGAAAATATAATGTTAAACTATGATTTTGGTCCCTATAAAATGTTTAAATTTTGAATTTATTCCTTATACTTTAATTTAACATAATTTGGTCTCTTGTGTCCACTTTTATATTATCATTATATAATCCAAATGGTTAACAATTTAACAGATCCTATTAAAATGATGGCTTAGGTTTTTCTGAAAAACAAACCTTCTAATGCAAAATATATATAAAGGGTGAAGTACACAAATGGTCACTAAACTATCTCTAAAAATTCAAAATGGTCATCAAACTTTCAAATATTACATAATGGGCATTAAACTTTAGTTTTGTTACAAAATGGTCACTGAGCCATTAACTGTCGTTCATTGGATGATGTGACAGTTATAAAAAATTGAATAATATAACATTTAATTCTCGATATTGACACATTTATTCCTAATTTAACCCTCATTATTGATGTCTAAATTGATTGAATGTATAAATATTGACGATTAAATATGTTATTATACAAATTTTTGTAACTGTCAAGTCTCCCAGTTAACAACAGTTAATGGCCCAGTGACCATTTTGTAATAAAAACTAAATTTTAATGACCATTATGTAATTTTTGAAAGTTTGGTTTGACCGTTTTGTATTTTTGGAGATAGTTTAGTGACCATTTGTGTACTTTACCCAAAAAACATGTAAGAACTTTAACTTAAATGGTTAACAACATAATTAGAGTAAAAATGACAGTATGAAATTAAAGGGACCAAATTATGTCAAACCATAGGAACGAAGTTACACATTTGAGCATAGAAGAAGGATCAAAACCACAATTTGACCAATAAAACAATCTGATTCAATTATTAACCAATGAATCGCAAAAGTATGATGTATGTATGATAACAACAAATCCTCTTGTATGATGTATGTATGACAACATACCTGTTTTAGGGAGATTAAAACAACAAAAACCAGACAAGTATGATGTATGTATGATAACATACCTATTTCCAAGCAGTTTATGAAGCCTTAGAATCAAATCCTCTTCTTAGTCTGATATGTTGCCTCTGTTTATGTTTGGTCTCAGATAATTCATCCATCTCAATCTGCAACTCTTCCCACATCGTTTGAGACCTGAAAAGTTGGAACAAAATGGAACCCTTAAACCCATTTTTTTAAGTTCAATGCCATGGCTGAACATGTTGAACATTCATAAGGTTAAATGAACCTGCTTTTGCTGCAATTGATTTCCATTTCTTTGGACCATGGATTTCAATGACTTGAGCCAGCTTTCTGTCTTCCTCGGCTGTCCAAGCTCCTCTGCTGAACTCTTTCATGCTGCATTCAGTGCTTTTCCCACCAGAAAAAGAGAGAGGGGGAACCATGGGATTGCAATGTTAAGTTGGCAATGGCCATTTATGGTTCATGTTGTGTGAGTTCTATGTTGCTTTTCTAGCTACCTTTCCTTGGGAGGAATATAGGCCAAATTCTGATTTTGGTCCCTCTGGAATACTTAAATTTTGGGATTCTGTCAATGTAGTCAGAGACAAACAGGGCCGTGATTAGGGGTTAGAGGGAAAAACATAAATGTCTGAAAGTGAGGAATAAATTCATCACTAATCTATTTTTTTTAATATGTAAATAAAAGGGTAAAAAAATTGTGCTTACGGGCCAGAAGCCCCTCCCACCATATTAGTTTGATATAATTTGAACTATTTATTTTTATAATGTCATTAGTTAGTCCAAATAGATAACAATTCCAGTTGCACTACTGACGTGGACTTTTTCTTCCAATACGAAAAATTCCATGTCAGCCTTGGGAGAAGTGTAGTTATGAAAAAAGATCATTTCAGCATTGTAATTCGAACATATATCGGTGTTAACTATCTGATTTACTAGAGTGGTAAAAAGAACTTATGTCAAATTAAGATATAGGGACTAGATTCCAATTTGGAGCACAACGGAGGTGCTAAAACTAGAATTTGACCCATGATGTGAACCCAACTAGATTTGGGGCATGAAAGTTTGTTGTCTAGTTGATGATTGTAAAATAAAGAGAATCATTATCAATACAAGATGAATAGGTAGTGCTTAATTAAATATCCCATTTAATACAATATCAAGCCATTAACAAATAATATAAGATTGGTGAAATTCTTTTTGCATGTGATGTTTTATGATTTTAGTAGAGAATTAAGACAATGCTATGATGAGAACAACAGTTGAAAACCATAATTATCTTTGCCAGACCTTTCTTTCGTAGTTTTAGTGGTGAGTTTTTCAACAAAAATTTTATGTATACAAAAAATGTTAAACTCAAAATTTACTTAAATATTATCAAATTATTTATCATTTAGACTAATATCATTCGTAAAAATTTAATCTTCGTTAATCATAAAACGGAACCTAAAAGATATATTGATTTTTCATTTGTTTCTAAATTTCTGCTTCAACTCGGTGCTTTCTTGTCTACAGGGCACAGCTACTTTGTTCAGGGCGAGTACACCTGATGGCAAGGTGGGGTCACAATCTGGTTCTATGCATGCATAAATTTAACTTATATGATATTAGAAATATAAAATTAATTTTAGGGTCAGTTCGTTTCGTTGAAATATATTTTTGGAAAATAAATTCTGAAAAATAAATTATATTTTTTAAAAAACAAACCGTAGAAAGTATTTTCTGTTGTTTGGATGATATTGTGTAATTCATTTATCTCTATTTGGTAGAGTTTTCTGATAATTTCATGAAAAGTCCACAAACAAGCATCGATAATGCTAAAAATAAGTTACAACTAAAACATGGTTAGGGTTTAGGTTAGTATTTAGGGTTTAGGATTAGTGTAGCATTTAGGGTTTATGATTTAGTGTTTAGGTTAGCATTTAGGGTTTAGGGTAGCATTAGGGTTTAAGGTTAGTGCTTAGGGTTTAGGTTTGAGTTTAGAGTTTAGGTTGGTGTTTAGGGTTTAGGGTTTAAGGTTTAGGATTTATGGTAGCATTTAGGATTTAGTATTTAGGGTAGGATTTAGGGTTTATGGTTAGTGTTTATGGTTTAACATTTAGGGTTTAGGGTTTAGTGTCTTGTTAGGGTTTAGGGTTTAGTGTTTTGTTAGGGTTTAGGGTTTTATGGTTTAGATTAGTGTTTAGGCTTTATGGTTCAAGTTTTAGGGCATCATTTAGGGTTTAGGGTTAATGGTTTAGGTCAGGGTTTAGAGTTTAGGGGTTAGTATTTAGTTTTTAAGGTTTAGGGTTTAGGTTAGTGGTTATGGTTTAGAGTTTAGGATTTATGGTAGCATTTAGGGTTTAAGATTTATAGTAGCATTTAAGGTTTAGGACTTAGTTTTTAAGGTTTATGGTAGCATTTAGGGCTTAAGATTTAGGGTTATTGTTTAGGGCTTAAGATTTAGAGTTTAAAATTTATGGTTTATGTTAATATTTGGGGTTTAGGGTTTAGATTAGTGTTTTAGAGGTTAGAGTTGAAGATAATGTAGTTTTTTTACGAAAAAAATATAGTAAAACAAACTGTAAAAGAATGTAAAGAAAAAATAGTCAACTACAGTTTAAACTCCTTTGACCATGTGAAACTACATGAATCAAGTACCGTAAATTACGAAAATTAAATTCTGAAATTCGAACTATATAAAACAAACACACCCTCATAATTCAATTTAAATAAAAGCTTTATAATTAATTTGAATAAATGAAAATAAAAATACAACTATAATATTTATAATATTTATCTGATTTTGGTTCACGAATGAGAAAATGACATTTTCGTATTATCCCGTTAAAGTTCGTTGGTTGGGCTTTAATTGAATTTTTGGATTAATGTTGATTGGGCCAAGTCTTATTCTTGTGGACTTGGTTTTGGATTAAAGTAAGCAGCCTCTTAAATACCCATATTTTACATGTACATGTACTATAATATTCAGTTTTGTTTGCGAGTCTAATCGAATTTTTCATTAATACATATTATAAATATTTTATGTTATTAAATTACATAAGTACTTTTTTTTGAATAAATACATACATAAGTACCTTCATTTTACATGCAAATGGCAATTTGAGTTCAAATCTGAGCTTAGATACAAATAAAGCTTAATTGAACTCGGGTAATTGAGTTTGAGTATGAGACAAGCTCGAGCTTGCCACTATTCGGGCTTAACTTATCTCGATTTCATCCCTATTGTTTCCAAATATTAAATGAATGTGTTACAAATATAACAATCCGAGACGAAAGAACAATAAAAATAACCTTTTATTAAGTGAATAAAAAGAAATACAATATAGAAATAAATACTTGAAATCGGACAGAATTTGACTGGATTCAGTTGAGGCTTGTAACTACGCAGTTTCCTTAAGATAGATTTTCAGACACTCCTAGGTGCTTGAGATCTTTGGTCGTCTGTCTCCTAGGATACAACAACGAGATGATCAGCTACAGTTGCATAGTTGCAGAGATCACGAACTATACCCTTGCCCTTTGTTTATCACCAAAAATTGGGGGAGGAGAAAATATTTTTCAGGTTGTGTTTAACCCAGTAGGTTTACACGGTATTTATAGGAGTAAATATTTTTCAAGTTGTGTTTAACCCAGTAGGTTTACACTGTATTTATAGGAGTTTCACATAGGAGAATAATTGGAAATAATATATTCCGAAAATAAAAATATTAATACTGTATCCGAAAATCGGTCATTAATATATTTTTCGTGAATCACAAGTAATATCATAATTAAAGTATTTCTTTAATACAATATCTTACCATATATTTACCCTCTTAATTTTGAATATTCAAAAAGATATGCCACACATTTAAGGGAAAAAATTAATTGAAAGTAGGCTCGACCAGTCCGAACATTCGCGTCACTCAGAACTAACCATACAACTCTTAATGTTAAAAAAATACCCCTAACTTTTGACTAAATTATCACTTTGGTCCCTATTCTTTTTTTGAAGCAATTTAACCCTCAATATTTTATTTTGGATCAAAATGGCTCATCTATGGATGAAAACAGTTAGTCGTATGACGATAAACAACTAGAAATGACTTGTCAAAAAAAATATTTTATATTTTATACAATTTTATAAATTTATTTTTGATTGATGTGTCATTCTGTAAAATCAATATATTTGTCTATATGATACTGCTATCGCAACGAGCACTGGCATGTAGGTTTTTCATATCATTTCAAGTCATTTATTGTTGGTTGACTAACGGTTTTCATCCGCAGATGGGCCATTTTGACCCAAAATAAAATGTTGAGGGCTAAATTGCCTCAAAAAAGAATATGGGCCAAAATGATAATTCAGTCAAACGTTATGGGCATTTTTTGGTATTATGCCTATATTTAATATGGGATATGATCCGTTTACACAATGTAAGAGTTTTTAAGTTTTACACGTTTTTTGGATCATTTGATGGGTAAAATGGATGTCAAAGATTAACAGTAGTATATTTGAAGATTATCACTTGAAAAAAAAATAAGGAGTTATCCAATGATCCAAAAACGTGTAAAACTATGAATTTTACATTGTGTAAGTGGATTATCTATAGAGAGATTTTAATTGTCCTAGACGTCCCTCAAACTATGGTTCACATTTTAAATTGGTCCTAAACTTTTTAATTCTACAAAGTATTAGCAATCATATCAATCTAACGGTAGCTTGGGCGTTAAATATTAGTTTGATTTGTTGTAGAGCATATTTAAAATAAATGTATGATTTATAGCTTAGTTCTTTTAAGAAAGAAAAAGAAAAACAATGATCGAATTCTGCAAAATTAAAGTAAAAGGACTAACTTGTCGAAATATTGAAGAAAAAGAAAGAGGACCGAATTTGTAACATATGTGGCATAGATATCAACCCTCTCTTACATTGTATAGTTGATTCAGGACAAACAACATATCAATCAAAGGGTTCTGGAAAACTTATTGATTATCTATCTACTACACTCGTCAACAATTAGTTGTTTTAGTACGATGAGACGCTAAGTCTCTTAAGCAATATCAAAAGTTCGAATTTTAGCGCTATAAATAGAGAAACTTAGCTTGTGAGGCTCGCTCTCAAACTGGACCTCTACAAAACTCGATCACAATTAATCGACCAATGAGTTGAATATTGATAGTTAAACAAAAAAATATCTACAATACTTTTCTTTTTGAAGTTTCAGGAGACTGGCAAATAGAATTTCAGGTAAGATAATATTTACTTCATTCAAACAAAGCAAAGGTCCAATATGGAATCAAATAGTGTTTGTTTGTGACACTTTGGGAAGACAATATCAGACCGCCCCTCATCATATGTCAGTTTAATCATATGCCATTTAACAATGAAATCTTGTTTGAAAACAAGTTTATAAATATAAATAAAATTTATACCAACAGGTTAGTCCAAGTGATAAACAACTTGATATCGTTTAAGCAAGTTTCGAGTTCGAGGCCTTGTATATGCAAAAAACCTCATTGGGAGATTAACCCACTAAAATAAAGTGTGTGACACGAGTCGATCCAGATTAATCAAAACAAAACCTTGAAAAATCAAGAGACAAACCAAAAGATATATAAATAAAATGTTGCCATTGTGCAATCTAGCATTATCCCTGCAATAGGGAGAAGAATATATCCCAATTAAGAGATCATATTGTGTACTGTTCGACAAATTGGATATTGGATTCTACTTCACATAGTCAATCCAAGCATCATAGAAAAGCATAAATACAGTCACTATTCTTCAAGATTATCCCAAGTTCAGTACCTCATGTTTTATGTGTTTGAACTCGGAATTTAATTCAATTGATTCATAAAATTATCTTTAAGCGATAACATTCAATCGATTAATATTTTTTTGGTTTAATCACTGGTTTTCAATCCATTGGCTGATTAATCCAGATCGGGTTTTGTAGATACTCATGGGGTGACCCTCCCAATCCAATTTTCTCCATTCACAACGTCAGAATTCGAATACCTAACCTTGCTTAAGGGATTTTAGTGTCTCATCCCACTAGACCAACTAGTTGTTGGTTCAATCTATTAATAATTTGAATCTTAAGCAACTCTCCTATTAATAGTTGTTTGGAATAGATTATAGTAATAGGTTAAATTACTTGGTAGGTCCTTGAATTATAGTCCGAAGATCAAATTAGTCCCTCTAGTATAAAGCTGATCATTTCCATGTTTTAACGTCCAAGTTTTTGTCGTTTGAAATTAATTGTGCAATTAACTAAGTTGCTCACTTTTACAATAGCTAGATTAATTTGCTATTATGCCTATATATTAGAAGTTGATTAAGGTGATCGGTTCGGTTATAAAAATTCATAACCAATAATCGACGGACATAACCTATTTTAACCGGGGACGGAGCCACCTTATAGGTGAGAGGGAGAATCGCCCCCTCCCCCAATTTGAAAGGTTAATTATATTTTAGACCTTAAGAGTTTTAAAGCTATTGTAATTAAGTCATTATCCCTCTAAAAAAATTATAGTTTATTATTTTAGGATCCTACCAATTAAAATTAATAATATTAAAAATTGATCCCTCATTTTTTGTTTAGTTATTTTAAGACCTTTCAATTTTAAATGTTGTAAAATTAAACCTAAATTTCCTTAATTTTTATGGTTTAGTTACTTTTTAAGATCTATTCATCTCAAAATTAACTAGACGACCCCTCTCGTAATTCAATCTTGGCTCCGTCCCTGATTTTAACCTCTCACAAAATCACTTCATTCATCATAATTAGTGATCGAGCCAGAAATTAAGATCAAAAGGTAAAATATAATTAACTATACAAATTATTGGGGGACAAAGTTCAAATATATTGCAAAATAAAAACTAAAAATTCAAATAGATAAAATTATCATTATACTTTTTAGTAAAAGAAATCGGAAAACACAACCAAACTATGCCTTCGTAAACTAACCACAACTGGCTTGACAGAAAGCCATCAATAAACTTCGTTTGGCTTGGATTTTTTAACGCCCGTTTGGGTGAGAACGCATGTTTGGAGAAAAGCTGAAAAAATAAATTTTTTTTAAAACTCTCATTTGGGATTAAATTAGACAGAAAAATGCTCATTTGACGTGCTTGAAGTGATCGTTTGATATTGTTGTTTTATTCGGTAATTAAACGCTCGTTGAAAAAATACTCCTTACCATAAAGGACGGAGTCATTTATTGGGCCCTCCAAAAAAAATAGTATAATAGCATCTTAAGTTCTTTTTAATTTAAATTTTAATTAAATAAGACTTTTCTATTTCATTTGTAAGTTTAAAGGCTTAATAATTTTTTACAGGGACGAAGCCATTAATCAGTTGGGAGGGACAACTCCTCCTTATTTTTTGGTATAATTGCTTATTAAATTTTTTTAATTTAAATATTAGTAAAATAAAGTATTTTTCCCTCTTAATTTTTAAATTTAAAGGCTTAATAGATTTATTGCACATCTCGATGCTAAATCCTAGCTCCGTCCAAAAATTCTTGTCCTTTAATATTTGATCTTAACTACATCTCAACTTACCATATATTGGTATTTGTTTCATTTCCTTAACCATTAGGATTTCTTCTTTTTAACCTCGGAGTTTGTTTTGGAAGTGCATGCAAATCAAATCTACTTTGTTTTTCTTTCTCCACTTCTCCTTGTTTTTTCATCTTTACTTTCCTTTTTTATATTTTGTATTTTCCCTTGTAAAAAGCAGAGAAATTAAAGCTTAAATTGGAAGGGGACCCACAGCAGCTTTTAGAGTTCAATTATAAGATCGTGATTTCTTGTAAGATGGACCGACCAATAAGTGAAGGCTTCCTCGTTTAATTCCATGCAGAGCATCCTATACGTTCTTTGGGAGTCGCGTCATGCATGGACGTATTCTACCCACTTTTCCTTTAGATTGGTTTCTTTACCCGAGTAATTCGAATCAGATTTTGAGAAGGTCGAGTGTGGGGATGAGCCTTTTAACTTATTTTTTTTCATTCACAATACCAGAATTTAAACATCTGACATTGCTTAAGAAATATAACGTCTCATCCCACTAGACCAACCGATTGTTTTTTTTTAATATTCTAAATGTGATTCCAAGGTAGTATATGTTCATACATATTCTTAAACCTTTGACAAGGCACACACACATTGTATTCAGAGCGATTGAACACGGGTCTCCTATGACGAGCATCATCTACTTTTCCACCCGAGCCTCCCAGTGTATGTTTGTACATATTCTTAACCCTTTAACAAGGCTCACAAACATTATAAACTAACTGATTGTTTGTTAGATTGATTAATAGTTTTTAATATATTATTAATTACTATTTTATACACTGTCACAGAAAAATATTTTTCGGTTGTAAAATCTATACTTAGTTAATTTAATAAATAAAGTAGAAAAATTAATAAATCAGTTTACAATTTTGATAAAAAAAATCTCGTCAAATCGAATTTATATGGTTAAAATCCGACGAGGTATATTACGCGCCTCATTAAAAAAATCATCTGTACGAAAAAAAAAAACTGGGACGTAATCTTTCAATTATAATTTGGAATATTGTATACTTTGGTCCCTTTACTTTTATAATGTTATTGTTATGCCTAACTATATAATTACTATGTTAAAGTGATAACCAACAATTTTTATCAGTATTCAATTACACCACCAAAACCACATAGAAATCTAGTCAATTATGTTTGACCAATAATAAAATTATTTGTAATCGAACGTTTAAAATATTTTTAATAATTTATGTTATTACTTTAACACAATAACTAATATAAGTCTGAACCTAGGCTACTAGTAACATTATAAAAGCTTAAGGACTAAAGTATATCAAATTAATTTAATTAAATCTCAAATCTAGAGTAGAAGAACTAAAATTATAATTAAATCATTTTTTTATTATATTATGAATGGAATTGGAGTTGTTGTTTTTTTTTTGTAAGAGAATGATGCATAAAATAAAAGACACATTCACCTATTGACAGGGACAAATCTATTGCATGTATCGCGGGCTGTGGCCCCCAAAATTTTTTAACTTAAAAAGTGTAATAAACTTTTTACTTATTTGGATCTTTTATTTTCAATTTATTTAAACTTTATCCTATTTTTGTAATTTATTATATTTTACCTCTAATCTTAATTTGAGACAAATATATTACTTTTGTTATGAAAAATAGTAAATATAAATGGAGATATAAGAATATATTTAAACAAACATAAATAAACGAATTGATTACCGAACATTCCCGAACGTAAATGAACGAACGATTCGTTCATGTTCGTTTATTTAATCATACGAACAGAAAATTTTGTTCATGTTCGTTCGTTTAATAAATAAACGTACTTCCCACCGAATGGTTCACTAACAGTTCACTGAACCTTTGGTTCATTTACAGCCCTATTCGTGTTGACAAAATAGCTTTAATTTATGACTTTCAAATAGGTAAAATTTTAAATAAAAATCTCATAAAAATCTTAAAAATTGATTCTCAAGTAAATAAAATAATTAATAATTCATTTATAACATTTTCAAGTTGTTTCAAAACTTTTAATTATAAAATAATTATTTTACCTTATAAAATAATTAAAATAAATTTTAAATTAAATTAAAACTAATTCAATTCAGATAACCACAATTTTTAAACTTATTAACAGTAAATTATCCAAGCGCTCAGTTCTGATTGATTTTCAATTTTTGTTGCCATCCTACTTTGTATCCCTTTAATTTAGGAGTTTGGTCCGACTCAAAACTTTATATACATAAAGTTTATTTAATTATCGAATACAAAAATACCTAAAAAAATAAAGGGTAAAACTTTGATATACAGGCCGTGCAAAACTAATTTTACACAAGCTTGTGTTTATATCTTATAAAACACAAATTCTAAATTCCTAACCCTAATACCCTAAAACCTAGAACCTAAACCCTAAATTCTAAACATTAACCTTAAATTCTAAACCCTACACTTAAATCCCTAAACTGTTAACCCTAAACTAAACTCCTAACCCTGAATTTAAAAAGCACGTGTAAACGTTTGTTTACACGCACTGTATGTATCAAACTTTTTTCTCAAAAATAAACTCATCTCAATTAACGTGCAAACCCAAATTAAAATTAGGCATAGAAAATCGATATTTGAACTCTTTTAAATTCCAATCAACATATAATGTTATAATAATCGTATGAAAAGCAAAGGGCAGTCAGAAGTTGGAATTTATAATAAAGTTGTAGCCATGAATAAGAATTCTTATTATATATGATTGAAATTTATAATAAAGTTTTCATTGAGCACGGTCCACTTAGTTAGTCCCTTATCTCCTATGGTTCTCTACAACTGTCTAGAGTGAGGATGTCGCCAAAATTTAATTGATTTTTTTTTTTGAAGCATTTGACCCAAAAGTAAAAGGTGTTAAAAAGAAGAGTTATCACTTCTCAATGTTGTCCTCGGTGTGGCTAGAGAATACGACTGGTATAAGCCGATCCAGCTTTGAGAAAGCTACGCTTCCTTATTCTCATTCATGTGGGGGCATTATACGAGTTCGAATAATTTGGTTTGCATGTGTACTCGAATTTATTTAGATTAAATATCGAACACACAAAATTCATCTTGCATTCGAATAGAATGATCGGTCATTATGACATATTGACCCTGTTTGGTAAAAAAAATGAGTCAAAATTAGAGGTTTGACTAGTTAAATCCACTAATTTAGATATTTGGTAAATAGAGGATTATAATAGCAAATTGGGGTCAAACCTCTCGTTTTGAAAAAGCTCTTTTTAAGAGGTTTTTTAGTTAAAAGTTTGAATAGAAGACCTGTAAAAGACTTTTTTATCTTTGATAATTATAATTTTTTTCTAAATAAAATAAATTTAAATAACTAATAAAATTAAATAAAATCATAAATAAAAAAGTAATATATACATATATATTTAATAATTAATAAAATTATATTCAGAATATAATTTTATAAATAAGAAATTAACATATACATCTAAATTTAATAATTATTAAAATTATATTAAAAATAATTTTACAAATAAAAAAATAATATATACATCTTTCATATATGCTTAGTAATGATATTAAAAAATTAATTTTCATAATCTCATTAATATTAACATATACAAAATATTAATAACTAATAAATTATTCAAACAAGTATCGAATATAATCATATCTTTATATGTCATTTTGTTTGTTCAAATAATCAAACAACTATCAACTAGTTTTGCCAAATACCTCTATACAATCAGCTAATGCAATCCGCTGTCAGCTATCTGCTAATTGTCAAATAGTGTATATTTGCTTAGCTAAAAACAAAAATTTAAGAAATGTAAAATAATCTAAATAGGGAATGAGACGATGGCAGTCGAACAATCTTTCATCCAACGCCTCTAAATGTTAACTTTGTTCTATTTTAATTCTGTTGGCATTGGACAGAAATATCTGCTTAGGTGCTTTTTTATGCCTCAATATTAAAAATTAAATTTTAAATACTAAATTTTAAATTATAAATCTTAAATCATAAACCCTAAAAATACATTCTGCCTATAATTCTTTAAACCCTAACATTAAACTTTAACTCTAAACTTAATTTTTTATTGTGGAATATAGAAAGAATGACCGAAAAAGAGTAAAAGATTTTTATTAGTTAACATTATTATTTTTTGTAATATATAAGGTGACGTAGATTAAGGTAGTTTAGACATTATATATACTAATAACAAGTTGTTTGAGCCCACTATTATAGGCCCACAAAAACTGACTATAGGGCTTGAGAAAATAAAAACGCGTTACCAAATGAAAGTCCAATCCTCGTTGTCTCAAATAGATGTTTAGCCCCCATTTACTAAATTCTTGAAATCTCCGGGCCCATCTTCAACATTATATATGATATATCCCTAAATTGACTAATAAGTAGTAATAATAATAGAGGCAAAATCCAGTTATACAGTGTGAAAATTAAAGAGTTTTACATGAATTTAGTATTATCGGGGAGATTTTTACGGGAAACAGTAAAGTGAATAATCTCAACCGTCAACTTTCACTTATCCAATTATATTAAAATCAAAGTAAAACTTTTTAAGTCGATCTTGTCCCGTAATAATGATATTGATTTTATACTATAATCAGTAATATATCTCTTAAGTTTTTAAGTAAGTTTTAAAATAATTCATAAACTTCTAATTTGTGACTAAATGAGTGTTTTTTTGTTGGCCTCCCGGTTCCCAGGGCATTGCCCTGACTAATCTGGACCGATCCATTTCGCACGCCTAGTTTTGGTAGGTAAGTCTCCCAGCGAAGATTTTATGCATACACAAGGACTCAAACTCGTGACCTGCTTAAGCGATAGCAAGCTACTTACCACTTGGACCAACCCGTTGGTACTAAATGAGTCTTGGAGTTCAACCCCAACTGGTTGTCACCTCCCATGATCTCCTCACAATCCACAAATTCTTCATGATCTCCATCCGCATCAAGACCCTCCGTTAACATATGATACAACGGAGACTTATTGCAACGATGTTCAGGTGTAAAGCGCCAGCATTCTAAAAGCACTTTACTTGTTGCCGTCGGTAATCCACCAGCTTGAGTCCTTAAGGTTGGTCACCCGATTTATCAACTTTGATTCTATTGATATTGACATTCCAAGCTATGGATGCGTTTGTAAACCGTATCGAGGTGTGTCAAAGCTCTCGTAGGAGCATAATACGTAAGTGGAGGACTCGTTGCCGACCCTCATGTGATCCCTCATGTGATAAAGTGGCTCGGGGTCGATGACTTGATCCCCCAATGATGGATGAACTACTGATATAAAATCTTGCACCAGTCTCCACTCATAATACATTCATTTTGTTTAGCTTCGACATTTATGCTTAAAATTGGTGATCATAATCCTCTTAGTTTGTGTTTCTTTAGGTGATTTTTCGACATGCTTGATTCTCTTTAAAGTTTCTGTCTTTTAAATATGCGGTCAGTTTTGTTTTAGTTGAGTCATTTGGGTATGTAATCATCAATTCATTGATGTATGTTGAGAGGAACAATTGTGCTTTTATATGTAAACAGAAAAATTGAAGGAAAATTTTACTTTTACATGTTGTCTCCATTGACTATAACCGAGCGAAAACTTAAAAAATGAGTTTCTATAGGACAAAAGTATATGTCATTACTTTAGGAAATTAAGTTAATACTTTGTTAATAAACCATAAAAATATGATCAAGTTTTGTCACACTATTTTCATTGACTTGTTAAGAAGATATTTTAAGTACAACTAAAGCAATAAGGTATAACTACTAACTTATAAAACTGTCACTTGAAAATTATTGAAACTATAAATATAGAAAATAAGTACCTTGACCAGAAACTTATGTTACTCCCATTCGGAGACAACACTATTTGGCCCTTGTCATTTCTAATGATATATGCAATTTCTACATCCAAAAGATGAAATATACATCTGCCCTCTACTTTTCTTTTTCTTGACTTCTTTATAAGCATATGTATTTGTGAATGCATATAGGTTGTGCAGCTTACTGAATCTATCTGGTGTATTGCTACTGACTGTTTTTTTACCCATCAACTTGTAAGTAATCATTGATATTCGACCTAATAGTCAACTAATTTAAATCGGATATTGTAGAGACACGTTCTTTCAATCTACTTTGTTCCTTTTACAAGGTTAGAAATTTGACTTGTGTTATTGTTTAAAGAACCTAACGTCGAATGTCACTAAATCAACCAATAGTTTGTTGTAACCTGTGTTTTTTTGTTATAGTACATGTATATTTTATGGTCTATGTTTGGGTTTCATGGCTCTTCCTCCTAACAATGTCATATTCAAGATTCAAACTCAAGTTCTCTCCTTGGAAGAACAATGTGCCTTGTCATTGCACCCAATCCTCGTTTGACATAACCTTTGTTTTTTTTATAAGCTACAAAATGTTTTCATTTGTTCAGAAATTTCAAATAGCTCACCCACTCTTGTTATTTCCTATTAGTTGAATCAGTTAAATAGTTAGTTCAGTTTGTTAATTAGTTAGAAGAAGTTACACTATAACCTTGTATAAAATAAAGACAAAAACGAAGAATTCGAAGAATTCAAAGTAAAGAATGGGTTGGAAAAAGGAAATGGCAGAACAAAGTGTGTGCGGATTCACAAAAATCCAGTGGATAGGAACTAAAAAAAAGATATCGAAATGGTTCTAACGGTTCAATAATCTTCCCACTTCCATTCGGAGTTCTTAGTTACTTCGGCAGGTTGAATCTTAGCGATGGAATAATATAATTAAGTCAAAATTCATTGGATGATTGTATCATTAACCATTTTTTTATTTTGGTGCGAGGAACTTATCATGAATCCACTGATTTCTGCCGCTTCCGTTATTGCTGCTGGGTTGGCTGTCGGGCTTACTTCTATTGGACCTGGAGTTGGTCAAGGTACTACTGCGGGCCAAGCTGTAGAAGGTATCGCGAGACAACCCGAGGCAGAGGGAAAAATACGAGGTACTTTATTGCTTAGTTTGGCTTTTATGGAAGCTTTAACAATTTATGGGTTGGTTGTAGCATTGGCACTTTTATTTGCGAATCCCTTTGTTTAATGCTATAAGTATGAGAATTATGTATTTTTTTCTTAGTTTATGGCTTGGGACTTACTCCTCGCTTTTTTGAATTATATCAAGATTTCACCCTTACAATTAATTATTCGTTGGGACAATAATCCACGGGAAGGATTAATTTGAGGATGAGGAATTATCACACTGACTCGCTTTCTTCCTTCCCCTTCTTAGTTCAAGAGAAACCTTTTTCATTAGTTATGTTTACTTTTTTATTATTTATGTTTAAATGAGTGTTGCAACAAATGAGGTATTTTGCCATTGACACGAAACCTACCCCTAATTCTAATAAGAATTATTATTATTGGGATTTTTCAATTGAAAAAAAACATTTCTAGCTAAATAGAATATATTTTTGACTCCGTTTAGACAATAGACATAGGTAAATGAAAATAAATAATAATTAATAATTTAATAATAAATTAAATAATAATAAAAAAAGAAATACATAAAATTAGAATAATATAAATATGATAGAATAGAATAAACGGAAAAGGAGCCAAAGTGATACAATAATAAAAAAGAACCAAGTTCTTTTTTTTAGTCTATCTAAAATAAAATAGGAGATCATATGAAAAATGTAACCGATTCTTTCGTTTCCTTGGGTCACTGGCCATCCGCTGGGAGTTTTGGGGTTAATACTGATATTTTAGCAACAAATCCAATAAATCTAAGCGTAGTCCTTGGTGTATTGATATTTTTTGGAAAGGGAGTGTGTGCGAGTTGTTTATTTCAAGAATAGGCTGGATTCGCCCAGTTGTATTTTTTTCATTATAACTAGGAAAGAAAAGAGTGCATGATCCCACGAATTACTTCTGAATAAATTTTTAAAATCATATTTAAGAACCGTAGCATTTCGTGATTCATTGGTACATCGACTTTGATTCTCTATTAACCAATAATTTAGGACCATTAACATGGTTAAGGCTAAACCATTTGAAGTTCAGATGCAGCAGGGTACTCTTTCTATTACTATTTACTAAATACAAAAAGATTTTCAAAACAAAAATGTTTTATCGATATAAAACACTCATGTCAATAAAACGATTTGAGCCCCTTTTTCCAATGCTGAATCGATGACCTATGTATAAAGGGATAAGAATTCTTTGAATTTGAAGAAAAAAATAAACAACTTTGCTGACAAATTACAATTAAACATTATACAATTCTAAGTACAATTAGAAATTCTAAATTATATGTAAATTTTTTATTTATTATTTATTATACTTTATTATACTTTTTAGTTTTTTGATATATTTTCTATTTTGGTCAGAAGAATCCTCTGAATATTCTGGTCTTGGATTAGTAATCGGTTTCGATATTTTGGAATATGACTAGAGAAGAGAGAGAGAGGGTAAGCTCATTCCATTAGAAAAAAAAGATATGGGAATTAATTCTCAATAAATAAGAAATAATTGAGCGTGAGAGCCAAATGAATCGAAAGATTCATGTTTGGTTCGGGAAGGGATCATGGAATTTTTTAAATAAAAAATGAATGTAAAGATAATCTACTTTCATTAAGTGATATTAGATAATCGAAAAGAGAGGATCTTGAATACTATTCGAAATTCAGAAGAACTACGTGATGGGGCTATTGAACGGCTGGAAAAAGGCCCGGGCCCGCTTACGAAAAATAGAAATGGAGGCGGATCAGTTTCGAGTGAATGGATACTCTGAGATAGAACGAGAAAAATTGAATTTGATTAATTCAACTTATAAGATTTTGGAACAATTAGAAAATTACAAAAATGAAACCATTTATTTTGAACAACAAAGAGCGATTAATCAAGTCCGACAACGGGTTTTACAACAAGCTTTACAAGGAGCTATAGGAACTCTGAATAATTCTTTAAACAACGAGTTACATTTACGTACCATTAGCGCCAATATTGGCTTGTTTGGGGTGATGAAAGAAATAACTGATTAGCCCTTTTTTTACCTTTTACTTTATTGTAGGCATTATTTTTTACTTCAAAAAAAATTAGGAAATACTCATGGTAACTATTAGAGCCGACGAAATTAGTAATATTATCTGTGAACGTATTGAGCAATATAATAGAGATGTAAATATTGTAAATACTAGTACCGTACTTCAAGTGGGCGACGACATTGCTTGTATTCATGGTCTTGATGAAGTAATGGCAGGTGAATTAGTAGAATTTGAAGAGGGTACGATAGGTATTGCCCTGAATTTGGAATCAAATAATGTTGGTGTTTGTATTAATGGGTGACGGTTTGATGATACAAGAAGGAAGTTTTATAAAAGAAACATGAAAAATTGCTCAGATACCAGTGAGTGAGGCTTATTTGGGTCGTGTTATAAATGCCCTAACTAAGCCTATTGACAGTCGGGGTGAAATTTCAGCTTCTGAATCTCGGTTAATTGAATCTCCTGCCCCGGGTATTATTTCGAGATGTTCCGTTTATGAGCCTCTTCAAACGGGACTTATTGCTATTGATTCGATGATCCTTATAGGACGTGGTCAACGAGAATTAATTATTGGGGATGGACAGACCGGTAAAACAGCAGTAGCCACGGATATGATTCTTAATCAACAAGGGCAAAATGTAATATGTGTTTATGTAGGTATTGGTCAAAAAGCATCTTCTGTTGCTCAAGTAGTGACCACTTTCCAAGAAAGGGGAGCGATGGAGTACACTATTGTGGTAGCCGAAACGGCGAATTCCTCAGCTACATTACAATACCTCGCTCCTTATACAGGAGCAGCTTTGGCTGAATATTTTATGTATCGTGAACGACACACCTTAATCATTTACGATGATCTTTCCAAGCAAGCACAGGCTTATCGCCAAATGTCTCTTCTATTACGAAGACCGCCGGGTCGTGAAGCTTATCCAGGAGATGTTTTTTATTTGCATTCACGCCTTTTAGAAAGAACCGCTAAATCAAGTTCTCAGTTAGGTGAAGGAAGTATGACTACTTTACCAATAGTTGAGACCCGGTCGGGAGACGTTTCGGCGTATATTCCTACTAATGTGATTTCCATTACAGATGGACAAATCTTCTTATCCGCCGATCTATTCAATGCCAGAATCATACCTGCTATTAATGTGGGGATTTCCGTTTCCAGAGTAGGATCTGCGGCCCAAATTAAAGCTATGAAACAAGTCGCTGGTAAATCAAAATTGGAATTGGCCCAATTCGCCGAATTAGAAGCCTTCTGATCTCGATAAAGCTACTCTTGGCAAGAGGTCAACGATTACGTGAGTTGCTTAAACAATCAAATCAGACCCTCCTACGGTGGCAGAACAGATAAGTACTATTTATACCGGAACGAATGGTTATCTTGATTCATTAGAAATTGGACAAGTAAGGAAATTTCTCGTTGAGTTACGTACTTACTTAAAAACGAATAAACCGCAGTTCCAAGAAATCATATCTTCTACCAAGACATTCACTGAGGAAGCAGAAACGCTTTTGAAAGACGCTATTCAGGAACAAATGGAACGTTTTCGACTTCAGGAACAATTATAAATAGAAAATTCTAACTTACTTACTTAAATGAAAATAGAAATTTTTAATAAAATTCTAATTTTTATATTTCTATTTTTATTAAATATTAGAATTCTAATTATAATTTTAATTATCTAATTATAATTATATAATAATTTAGAATATTATAATATAGAGAATATATAAATATTCTCTATTCCATATAGAAATATAGAAATCGATTCTAAATTGCGTCCAATAGGATTTGAACCTATACCAAAGGTTTAGAAGACCTCTGTCCTATCATTAGACAATGGGCGCTTTTCATTACGATTTTTTTACGTTTTGACTTTTTTTTGTCTTGTTCGGTTTTTTTCTTTTCTCTTGTTTGGAAAAACTAAAGAACATGTGAAAAAAATTTAGGAATTGCGTATTTATTAATTGAATTAATAAATATTCAAATAGATAAAATTCTAATATCGAGCGGGTAGCGGGAATCGAACCTGCATCGTTAGCTTGGAAGGCTAGGGGTTATAGTCGACGTTGATTCATTATTTTTAACGTCTCTAATTCAAAACCGAACATGAAATTTTGGTTTCATTCGGCTCCTTTATGGAAGATGGATAAATTTAAAAAATAAGGGAAAAAATAAGGCAGGAACAAAAATGAAATAGAATAATAATTTGGCCCATAACATATATGTTAGCTTTTTTGTCTGAATGCATTCAAAACAATTCGCTTTCTAGATGATCCTTCTAGAAGAGTGAGATTAGAATAGAACAATTTTTCTAGTTACTTCGTTCTCTATTTCTATTTGATAAAATCATTAGGAAAAGCATTTTGTTTCCACCGAGCCCTTTTGTATTGAGAAAATTAATTAATGAATGATTACGATCTTCTTTAATCAATCTTTTAACATGATATCAGCTAAGCCTTTTTCTCTCGTTGGGCCTTTTGTCCAGTTTTAGGACTTCTTTTGTTTTTCCCTTCTAATTCCTAAACGTTGTCGTTCTCTTTTTTCTTTTCTGAATACCCAATCTTTCCTAGGGTTTCTTTCTCTCACCGTTTCCATGGCAGATTCCGTTATTGATTTGATCCACCCCTTATTTTTGCATCCTTCTGATACGCCAGGCAATTTGCCCATTTTGCACCAACTCACCGGCCTGGAAAACTATGGCATCTGGAGTCGTTCCATGCGCATCGCCTTGTTGGCGAGGAACAAACTCGGCTTCGTCGATGGCACTTGCTGTAAGGACAGTTATGATTCTAATTTTTCTGCTTAGTGGGATCGCTGCAACACCATTGTGTTGTCCTGGATTCTCAACACAATTAGCCATGAACTTTCAGCCGGTGTGGTTTGCTTCTAGTGCAGCTCTAGTTTGGAAGGATTTGAAGGAGCGGTTCGATAAAGTAGATGGCTCTCGGATCTTTTTCTTGCATCGTGAGATTGCAACTCTTACTCAGTGCGACTCCACTGTTTCGGCCTATTTCACTCGCCTCAAATTGCCGTGGGATAAGTATGGGGCTCTTGTGCCTTTTTTCTTGTGAGTGTGATAGTTCGCAGCAAAACCTTCAGCACATCACTCAACAGAAGCTTTTTCAATTCTTAATGGGGCTTAATGGGTCTTATTTCGCGATTCATATCCAGCTCTTGTTGATGAAGCCCCTCCCTAGTGTTAATAAGGCATACTCAATGCTCCTTCAAGAGGAATCTCAGCGGGCGCAATTATCTGTCATTTCTTCTGGGTTTGAATCTAGGGCTTTGTATTCCCAGGGTTCTGGCACTGATCGTCGTCGTTTTTCTGGCGTTTGTGATCACTGCAAGATCGAGGGTCACAAACGTCAGAACTATTATCGGTTGAGAAGATTTCCACTTGACTTCAAATTCAGCAAGAGGAGAGGTTCACAAGTTACTATTATGGTTAATTCGAGGCCCAATGACGATTCTGGAACCTCATTGGATTCTCTTGCCAGTGGCCTTGCTTCTCCGGCACCGGTCTTCACTCAGGATCAATATAGTCAGATATTGGCTCTGTTGAACAAAGCTCCTACTATTGATTCTACGGTGAATCTGACAGGTATTGTTTCTGAATGTTTATCTGCCACGACTAATTCCTTTTCTTGGATTATGGACACAGGTGCCACAGACCACGTTTTGTCTTACTTTTAGAAATTGGTATCTCTTGTTTCTTGCCTTTCCCATTTTGTACATCTTCCTGATGGTGAGACTGTCCTTATACATCATATTGGTTCTTGTCAATTAATCTCTGACCAAATGCTCACCAATGTTCTATTTGTTCCTAATTTCAAGCATAATATGCTTTCCATTTTTAAGCTTACTCGTGATCTTAAGTGTTGTGTAACTTTTTATCCTAATTTTTGTTTGATACAGGATCTTTACACTAGAAGGATGAAGGGGATTGGTAGGGAACTGCAAAGGCTTTATTTTTTTGATTGCTCTATTTCAGCCTCGTGCTCTTTGCTTGGTCAGGTCAATTCTCCCAAAATTCAGTCTTCTGTTGTTAATTCTTTAGTTGATAGTGGTTTGTTTTTGACATGTCTTTCTTTAATGTTTCTACCAATGTATGGCATGCGCGTTTAGGACATGCTTCTGTTTCCACTGTGAATAAAATCACTTCTTTGCATTCTCTGAATATTGATTCTTCTTGTGTTCATAAATGCTCTGTTTGCCCTTTAGCTAAGCAAACTAGACTTCCTTTTCCCATTAGTCATACTATTTCTTCAACACCTTTTCAGCTTATTCACATAGACCTCTGGGGACCTTATAGAATTTCCATTCATTCTGGTCACAGATTCTGTAATGACTCGAAGTTCGAGTTAGCGATTTGAAACTTGGACCCCAGGCATTGGGCCTTTTAGTTGGGAGCATAATTAAGAAATTTGGATATGGGATTTGGGCCTTTAATTAATGGCTTTATCCAAGTTGAAAAAATAGATTATTAGTGGTTGAAATAATAGGGGAGATTTTATGAAGGGGGAGAAATGGAAAAAAGGGGGAAATTAGAATATTAAAGGGTGAGAGAGAATGTTGGAAAAGGGATAATAGAAAAAGGGTTTTAGAGAGAGAGAAGGGGGTTTTTGTAACTCCCTCGACATGGCCTAGACGCTAGACTGAACCGAGCGAGCTACATTGGATTTGCAGAAACAAACCTGAAACATGTCTATTTTTTTTTCTTTTTATCATATCTAGATGTAACATATTAACCTATAGTTTGTATTTTGGTAGCAGGTGAAAACTTAACTCAATCAGGCGTCGAATTGACATCCAATTGCACTCAATTGCAATTTGAGACCAAATTGCAATTCTGGAGAATTATAGGGGCTTATTCCATTTTAAGGTTACCAATCCTTAATTAGTCAGATTGCATGCCCACGTGTCAAGTTTCAGCCACAAATAACCTTCTGAACTCATTCAATTGCATACATAAATTCAGTGACCAAAACGGAAGAAACAAAAACTTCCAAACATCATATTAACTGAATTAACAGCTGCCCGTATTGGTACACGAACAAGTGTATCGGTACGCTTTGTCAATCCTCAAAATTCCAAAATTTTAGTAGCTCAAAACCATACCGATACAAATAAATGCGTATCGATACGCCTTGCCAAAATGCCCTTGCCCGTATCGAAATAGGTTCTCGTGTACCGAAACGCAATCCCAAATAATGCTTACTCGTATCGGTATAGGGACATGTGTGCCGATATGCTTGAAGCTAAAATGTCCAATTTGGCTGGTTTATCATGCTTTCAAGGACTCGAACACATTCCAACATACCTCAAACATATACACAACAACACCAAGGATTAAACCTTACCACAACTACACAGAAACATCATCAAATCATGGCATTATACTTCTCAAAGTAAACTAGAGGCATGTTTCCTAGCAAAAAAACCATTCAAAGCATGAAACACAAATGCGAAGCATCAACCAAACATATAAGGCCAATTACAATTCCAAAACAATATAGCGAACTTGCTCAAATAAGGAGTTTAACCTAAAACCATCCCAAAAATCAACAACAAACCATGTTGCTTTTATTACTACAAGTCTAGTTCGAAACCATACTTTCTCGTTATTCAAGTCCTTAGATTTTTTCCATTGTTTACTCGCTGCCTCTAACCTTTAATTCACTACATTGACGGACAAAGAGAGTGTAAGCACACAAAGCTTAGTGTGGAGCGCTCAAAACACAACACCATCAATGCATTTAAAACTATTTCCCAACTCACATGAGTTTAACAATTTAAGTCATCTTTCAAAACATCATGCCTTGAAAATCATGCACTTAACACTTTCAAAAACCAGCATATTAAACCATAAGCAACATGTATCATGAATCAACAACAAGTCCCATTTGCTAACCCTCAACTTAAGCCTTCCGATGCATAACAACCATATGCAAAGCTTAAAGAGTAAAACATGTATAAACCAACATTATACATTAACATCTATCAACATGATACATTAACAATTATATTGGCTTTCAAGTGATCATAAACCAAGTTCTACTTTACCAAAATATTACATCGGATACACGGATTTAACAAGTGTCCTCTCAACACTTCATGCCATCTCAACCGAAATTCAAGGGTATATTCGCAACACGGGGACACCAACTTCGATCATCGGTTAGACACATAATCCACTAACGGGAGTTTTCGGTACCATATAAGCCTCAACCGTTATGGTACTTGGATGGAGTATTCGGCACACCATATAAATCCCTCGACATCCAATGCAACTTTTTATAGTGCACTATCAATCATATGGTCGGCCAATTATATCCGATAACATTTTAAATCACATCACTTGCTAATATAATTCATTATTAACCATATACCTCACCGTTTTTATATGCATCAAATCAAAACCATTTCCAAAGCAACAAACCATGCTTTAAACAAGTATTCCACGTACTTACATGGACCATTTACCAAATACATCCATCATCATTATATGATAAAAATAGTGTAAAACATTCTTTAAATCATGCTCAACAGTAGGTGCCATGTAATTCAAAACAAGTGCATAAAAACCATTTCGTAAAAGCACGATCGAGGGAGAAATCTCTTTATACTTACTTCCGAGTTTAAACCAGCGTTTCAAACTAAGTTTAAACCCCCAAATAACCTTTAAACCATTTCAAAGCTGAAATCCACGTTCTCGTTCACTGACAACGCAAAACTTTATTCGTCGATACGAAAACAAGTGTCCGAAGCTTCACCAACAGCCCTAGGATCACTCTCTCTTGTTTTAATCACATAAAAACATAGGATTAATGCATCATCATGCTTTTATAATCTCAGCAACACAACTCCTCAACTTTGCCTCACAAACAAACAACTATCAAACGTCTTCCGAAACAACCGAAAACGACCTTCCAACTTAACCTAAACACAACCCAGCCATAATCTAACACTTCAATCCATCAATTAACTTCAATTGGCATCCAAAAACAATTCAAAAACAATCCTTATACCTCCAGCATACATTAAAACTTCACAACTCATCAAAAACACATAATTAGCAACTTAGAAAATCAGAGATTCACATAGCTTCAGAATTCCAATGTTAAAATCAATCTATTAACATTATTAAAAATCAAAATCTTGATTAAAACCAATCAACAACCCAACAAAACAAATCCAATTCAAAAATTAAATAAACCCATCAATTAAACCTTAATTTAACCATATTTCATAATTAAATCATTAAAACTCAATAGTAAACATTTATAAAGAGTCAAGAACTTGAGAATTTCAATAAAGAACCTTTTATTAGAGGAGAGAAACAAAAATCACCTTTAATGCTTAGCTTTCCCCTTAATTGACAAGATTTGGATGAAATCTCCAAGAACAAGTGAGGATTGATGTAAAATGAATGGAAGAATCAAAAAGAGAATTCAAGAGAGTAATTCTCTGATCTTAGAGTAGAAAGTGAAGTTTGGATGCTGAGAAAATAGAGAGAAAATTGAGAGCAAAAGTAGTTATGTAAGAAAAATAATTTGATTAATAAAACTATTTTAATTAAATCCCTTTTTATTTTCCAATTAAAACTATTTAAAAATAGCCTAAATAAGGGAAAAGTTTGATTAAAATACTTTGGTATAATAGCTCTTTAAAGATTCAAAGTTTTGACTCTTTTACAAAATAGTCACCAAAAATAGTTTTCAATCTTTACATTTTAGTCACTAGTCCAAAACGTCTAATTTTCAAAACTCATTTTTCCATAATTGAAATTACCAAAAATATTCATATATTTAATAATAATTTTTAGCCACTTTTCCAAATATTTTTCTCACCTAAAAATGTTTAATCTGAATTAAATCCTGAATACGACTCAAATTTCTAACCGGTCCATTAAACCATCTAATCATCCTATAAACCTCTAGGCCCAAGATCTGGGCGTTACAGTTTTGCTTCGGTTTAAAGGTGATTCGATTGCTGTGAAGCCTCACTGCCGACACCATTGGGTTGGGTTCGGAGAGACGAGTCGACTGGTGGCCGTCCCGTCGCTGTCGGAGTCACCGTTGAAGGAGGAAAGGAAGAAAGTTTAGCCAAGCTCAAAACGAAGCATTTCTGACGGTTAAAACCAAAAACTAAGGTCATCGGCGTGCTCACCGGCATCAAAACAGTCGGACTGGAGCTTGCCGCTACCGTTCGACCGCCAGAGCATGCCTCATGCGCCACCACAAAAGGGTAGGTGTGCGTCTGACCTAGCCTCACCCAGTGTGTAGATGCTCGAGGGGGGATTCCGAGCAAGGTTGTATGTTATGATGCTATGTGACCCGATCTCACTTAGAGTGCATGTTCTGATGCTACGTGGCAGGCCTCACTCCAGAGTTGTTGTTGATGTGTGTTCGCCTAGATGATCTGCTGAGATCTCAGGCTTGGTTGGGCCTTGTGTACCATGTATGACATTTTTTTTATGATTGAGAGCATGTGTTTAGGTGACTAGTGGTAGCGCCACGTGTTTATATATCTCTCTCCTTATTGCTTGTTTTAGCTTGCATACTTATGTTTATAATTGGTATGAAGTATAGTAGAGTAGATGTGTACCACTAAGCTTTGTTATCCAGCGCTTGGAGTCATTGTTTCCATGCATAGGTTGATCATTGGTTTTTGGGATCGTAGAGCACTATCAGTACGAGTTCCAGCATATGGTGAGCTGCAGAGTACGATACTTATATTTAGTGGGTTGCGTATTCATAGAACCTTATGTGTTGGAGTCTGCAAATCCTTATATTTGAAATTTTATTTATCAAGTTAAATGTTTAAATGTTTTTATTTAATTGGAGCCCCATTGTATCATTTTAATAATTTATATATTTATTTTAAATTGTTGGCTTTAAATGTTTTTGAAAAGTATTTTATTTGGGCTAAACCAATTTTGAGAAATTTTATAGATTTTGGTTTGGGCTTGAGGCACAAATGTGACATCTGGGTCGAGGGTGTTACAGATTCTTTCTTACTATAGTTGATGATTGTACTCGTATGACTTGGGTATACTTACTAAAATTGAAGATTGATGCTATTCTTCGTCTTCGAAAATTCTTTGCCCTTGTTGATCCTACTTTAGTGAGTATACCGAATTCTGTTGGTTCATCATCACCTAGTTCTTCTTTTGCATCTTCTGATTCTTTCACCCAAAATGACCCAATTGTTTTAGCTATCCCAAATGTCCCAAATATTCCATATGTCTTAAATGTCCCCCATATTCTAGTTGTTCCAAATATCCCATGTCCTAAATGTCCCCAATATTCTAGTTGTTCAAAATGTCCCAAATCTTTCTTGTTAGATGATCTACCATGATTTCTCAACCTTCATCTTAGTTGAATGATTATGTAGTTTCCCGCCAATCTTCTTCACTTTCACGTCAGTACCTTATTTCAAATTCCATTTCTTATTCCCATTTACCTTTTCATACACAAACCTTTTTAACAGCCACTTCTAATATTCTGGAACCTACCACTTATAAAGAAGCCAGTTTAAATCCTAAATGGGTACAGGTATTGAAAGAGGAGATGCAGGCTTTAGAGTCCAACAATACTTGGTCTTTGGTACCTCTGCCTCTTGGAAGGTTGCAATTGGTTGTAAGTGGGTTTATCGGGTGAAGTATAAAACTTCTGGTGATGTGGAAAGATTCAATGCTCGTTTGGTTGCAAAAGGGTACAACCAGCAACACAGGATTGATTATGTTGAGATATTTTCACATGTTTCCAAGCTTACTACAGTTCTCGTAACGTCTCGGTTTTGGGCCTAGGAGTTTCTAAGTTGATTAGACGGTCTGGTTGATTGAGATAAAGATTCGAGTTGGATTCGGGATTTAAATCGGAGTAAATATTTTTGGTGTGATAAAAATATGGGGAAAATATCAAAAAATCATTATTTAATATATGGATGTTTTTGGTAAATTCAATTTTGAAAAATAGAATTTGGAAATCAGACATTTTGGCTATTGACCAAAATGTAAAGAATGGAAACTATTTTTAGTGATTATTTTGAAAATGGACAAATTTTAGAATCCTTAAGGAGTTGTTTTACCTAAAGTTTTTAATATTATTTTCCTCTTAATTGGGATTATTTTAATGATTTTTAATTAAGGAAATTAAAAGGGAATTAATTAAAGGAGGTAGTTTCTTCCTAAAAACATTTTTGACGTAACTTTTTTCTCAAACTTTTCTCTCAACTTCTTTTTAGCCAAACACTTTCTTTTGCATCAAATATTTGAGGTAATGGTCTTGATTTCTTAAACTTTTGATTTCTAATGGATTCTTCGATCTTTTTTCCAAATCTCATTGTTTAATGTTTATTGAAATTGAGAGGAAATTCACTCATTAGATGTAAGTTTTGTTCTTATCCTCTAATGAATGGCTCTTTATTGAAATTACCAAGTATTTAATATTTATTTAATATTTTCTAATGGGTCTTAAGGATTTAATTGTGGAAATTGGGTAAATCAAGGTTTAATTGATGAGATTAAGTGATATTCGTTTTAGATCTGTTTTACTGAGTTCTTGATTGGTTATACTCATGATTTTGATGTCTTATAATGTTAATAAGTTGTTTTTAACATTGAGATCCCAAAACTAGGTAAATCTCTAATTTCTTAGGTTTCTAGTGATGTGTTTTTGGCGAGTTATAGGTATTTAATGAATGTTGGAGGTATAAGGATTATTTGAGGTTGTTTTTAGATGTTAATTGAAGATAATTGATGGATCAAACCTTTTAGGTTTTGTCTGGGTTAAGTTTAGAAAGTTTTCGATGTTGTTTTCGGTTGTTGTGGAAGGGTTTTGTTTAGAGTTGTTGTGAATTGTTGTTGTTGGGTTTGTGAATGCATTTTGATGCATTGAATCCTCTACTTTTGTGTGGTTAAATCAATGGTGGTTGATCATTAAGCTTGCGACTCCGTTCCGGAAGCTTTGAATGAGTAGTTCACATCAGCGAGCGAGGTTTTGCGAAATCGGCGAGTGAGAACGTGGTTTTCAACTTTGAAATTGTTTAAAGGTTATTTTGGGAGTTTAAATTAAGCTTGAAATGTTGGTTTAAACTCTGAAGTTTGTATGATGACATTTCTTCTTCGGTCGTGCATTGGCGAAATTGTTTTTATGTACTTGTTTTTTATTACATAATACCTATTGTTTAAGCATGTTTTAAGGTATGTTTTATATTGTTTTTGATCATATATTGATGATGGATGCATTGGGAAAATGATCCGTGTAAGTATGCGGAATACTTATTAATGCATTGAAAATGGTTTTGATTGTTGCTTATAAAAACAATGAGATACATGGTTAATAATGAATTATATTGGCAAGTGATGTTTAAAATGTTATCGGCCAGCCATAGGATTGATAATGCACTATAAAAAGTTACCTCGGGTGTTGTGGGGTTTATGTGTACCGAATACTCCACTACGAGTACCCTAACGGTTGAGGGGTTATATGGTACTAAAAACTCATGTTAGTGGATTATGTATCTAATCAATGATTGGGTTGTGATTGTACCTGGTTGTGATTATACATTGAATCCCGGTTGAGATTGCACGAAGTATTGAGATGATACTTGTTGAATTCGTGTATCCGATGTAATATTTTGTAAAGTGGAACTTGATTTATAATCACTTGAAAGCCAATATAATTAATAATGTATCATGTTGATGGATTATGTTGTATAATGTTGATTTATACATGTTTACTCTTTAAGCCTTGCATATAGGTTGTTATGCATGAGAAAGCTTAAATTGAAGGTTAGCAAATAAGATTTTGTTGTTGATCCATGATACATGTTGCATATGGTTTAATATGCATGTTTTAGAAATGTTAAGTGTATAGCTTGAAGGCAAGATGCTTTGAAAAGAGGTTTTGAAATGTTGAACTCATGAGAGTTGGAAACCAGTTTTAATTGCATTGATGATGTTATGTTTTGAGCACTCCTCACTAAGCCTTGTGTGCAAACGAGAGGGATTCCAAGGACTTTAATAACTTAAAGTATGGTTTTTGAACTAGACTAGTAGTAATAATGAGGTTCATTGTTGTTGTTTGGGAGGGTTATTTGCTAAACTCCCTATTTGTGCAAGTTTTTAATGTTGTTGTGGTGTTGTATGAGGCTTTATGTCATTGGTTTTGATGTGGGTTTATGTTGAATTTTGGATGGTTAATTAATTAGGAAGCATGCCTCTAGATTCTTGATTGAAGAATGTTGTTATGTTTTAAGCATGATCCTTTGATGATCTGGCTTAGTTTGATATTTAGTTTAGTGGAATATTTGAATATGGCTTGTTAAAGCACGTTTGATTCCTTAATTGTTTGAAAAACCAATAATAATGTGCATTTGGGTAAGGCCGTATCGATACGCGGGGCCTCAATCGGTACGGGTATGTTGGATGTTGGCATAGGGTCGATACAGGGAAGACTGTATCGGTACATGCTTTAGCTACTATAAATCCACTTTTTATAACCAAGCTCGCGTACCGATACACATTGGCTTCGTATTGGTATGTCATGTTGGATTGAAGCCCCGTATCAGTACATATGCCCCGTGTATCGATACATGTTTTCGTTGATTCAATTAATATGAATCCCGAAGTTTCTATTTCTTTCATTTTGGTCTTTGATGTTCTTGAATGCAATTGTATGAGTTTGGATTATCGTTTTGAGCTAAAATTTGGCAAGCAAGCATGTAATCTGATTAATTGAGGTTTGGTAACTTGAATTTTAATTAAACCCTCGTAACTATCTAGATTTGTATTTTAGTCCCTAAAATGCAATTTGCGCAATTGGATGTCTAATCGATGCCCGATTTAGTTGAGATTTTACTCGCTGCCAGCATGCTCACTATAGGATGTATTGTTGCATATAGGCAAGGTAAAAGAAAAAAAATGACATAAGTTTAGTTAACCGTTCCAGGTTTTGTTTCGGCAAAACTAATGTAGCTCGCTTGGTTCGGTCTGGCATCCAGGCCGAGTCGAGGGGGTTACAGTTCATCTTTTGCTGGCTCTTGCTTCTATTTTTGACTGGCCCTTGTATCAAATAGTCATTTATAATGCTTTTTTGCAAGGAGGTCTCAATGGGGAGGTATACATGTCATTACCCGAGTGTTTTTGTAGCCAGAGGGAGAATTTAGTGTGTAGGCTACAAAAATCCCTTTATGGATTGAAGCAAGTCACTCGGTAATAGAATGTCAAGTTATCTGAGGCTCTTTTAGCAACTGGTTTCTATCAAAGCAAGCATGATTATTCCTTGTTCATCAAGCAAATTGGAAGTAAGATAGTCATCATTCTGGTATATGTAAATGACTTGTTAATTTCTGGTAATGACAGCAGTTTGATTGAAGATTTAAAAAAATGTTCTTCATCATAGTTTTAAGATGAAGGATTTAGGCGAGCTGAAATATTTTCTTGGCTTAGAAAGTTTGAGATCTAAAAAAGGCATTGTCTTGAATCAAATGAAGTATGCCTTGGAATTGATCAAAGACACATGAGTTGGTGGAGCCAAACCTGCTCCAACCCTATTGGAGCAAAATATTAAGTTGACTTCTACTGATTTGATAAGAGCTTGAATCAATATAAAGATTTAGTTGACAGAACTGTGTTTTAAAGGCTAATTGGGAGGTTGATATACCTAACACACACAGGCCTGACATCACATATTTTGTTTAGCTGCTTAGCTAGTTTATGCATCAGCCTAAAAAGAGTCATATGGAAGCTGCTCTGAGAGTAGTAAGATACATAAAGAAGAACCCAAGACAGGGTATCTTACTTGATGCAACAAGTTCCTGTGAGTTGACAGCATTTTGTGACTCAGATTAGGCCCCTTGCCCTATGACCAGAAGATCAGTTATTGGTTTCTGTGTCAAACTGGAAAATTCACTGATTTCATGGAAGTCAAGGAAGCAAAACACAATGGCAAGGTAGTCTGCAGAAGCAAAATACATAAGTATGGCTACAACATCTGCAGAGTTAGTTTGGTTGAATGGACTGCTGGTAAAACTTAGCCTCAAAAGAAATGAACCAATTAAGCTTTTTGTGACAGCAAATCAGCACAGCAGATAGCCTCGAATCCAGTTTTCCACGAGCGAACTAAACACATTGAAATTAATTGTCACTTTGTTAGAGAAAAAGTGCTAGAAGGCTTTTTACTTGCAGAACATATCTCTACAAAAGAGCAATTGGCTGATGTGATGACTAAGGCATTAGGTGTAGCGCATCATGAACATCTAAAGTGCAAGTTAGGGGTAAAAAATGTTTTTTACCCACCAACTTAAGGGGGAGTGTTATTTCCTATTAGTTGAATCAGTTAAATAGTTAGTTTAGTTTGTTAATTGAGTAAATTAATTAATGAATGATTACATTTTTCATCTTTTAACAACTCTCATCCCTAATCTCCTGTGTTGCAAATAGGAATAGTAAGGTGAGAAAGAGTGGAATCAAATATAATCTATAAGAAAGGCCCACATTTCAAGGGGATTGTACAGTTCATCATTCCATAGGGATTGAATTGAAGTAATTTTTAAATTTTTGGATGAAAAAGGATCAAAGATTTTCTCTAGGGATTTGGATGTGTGGAAAGTCGAGATGAGTGAAATAATAAAATAAGGAAGTTATGGGAAATCAGATTCGTTTGTTTCGTGAAGCAGTACCATTCTTATCTGAAACAATACATTTATAGTAGACGGCACCAGTGTCTTTCCAATCATATTAGGAAGTTCAATTTCCCAACACACATTTCTTTATTTATTTTGGGTGAATATTTGATATATTAAAAACTTGTTATCTACATTTCTAAGTCAGAATTAGTTTGATATACACATTAGTAAATGAATTGTTTTTAAATTTTAAATAAAATATTATTTTAACCTCTAAATTTTAAGTAAAATTTAAATTTATTTTTTGAATTTAACTAAAGTTTTTTACTTTTGCCGGCACCATTATCCGCACCGCCGTTCGCTGTTGTTGGCGATCATTGGACTTAAAATTTCTGAGTTTTTTTTAGCTTCTTAAACGTGGATATAATATTTGTTTCGCTAGAAAAATATCTTAAATTAAAAACAATCTAAAATCCCTTTAAAATTAAATCATTATAATAAATTTATCGTTAATATTCAACATTAAATTTATATTTATAATATTATTATAGTATAATTTTTGTTGTATTGTAATCATATCCATAAATCTATCATCGTTGTTCATTTTTTTACTTTTTTAAACGTGAATTTGATGTTCATTTCATTAAAAATGTCACAGACTCAATCAAATCTATTTTATATTTTTTGATTCCTTTAAAATTAAATTATACTATACAATTATTTTTAATGTTTTTTAAATAAAAACAACAAAAATATGGGTTTATGTCATAATTAAATTCATAATTTTTTATTATTATATTATAGTTTTTTTTTTGTTATGCTATAACCAAATTCATAGGTTTTACAATAATTTTAGTCTTTTACAATAATTTTATGTGTGTAAAATCATAAAATAAAGATGGCTCTATAGCTAATAAGTAGTGCCTAATGGACCTACCCAAAAGGAAAAAAAAATACTAATAACAATAATACCTTAATAAACACACATTAAATGGGCACGTGATTGGGAGCTTAATTAGTTGTAAGGTCTTTCATGCAGAAATGCTTTACATGTGATTGTTGGGTCCACCTATATTTATTCCCTTGCACCCCTTTATTTTTATTTTATTTTATTTTATTTATTTGTATTTCCACTTCAGGTGCGGAGGTTGAGGCTAAAAGACATAGACATAGACATAGACATTGTGTTTAGAAAAAAATATATATGTAAATGGTGTTTTTCCAAATGTATTTATCAAATTGGGGTGAAATTTATAATTTTTATTGAAGTAGTCTTCAAAAGGATAAATTGATAAAATTATCATCTTACTGATTTGAAATCTGGAAATGATAGAGGAAAATTGGAATATGTTTTTTTGTATTGGAAGTTTACCATAAAGTTTAGATATTTATTTTAAGGGTTAGAGTTTAGGTTACAAGGGTTAATTTAAAATGAGAGATATAATTGGAGAATAAAATTTGAGTATTCAAAAGTTTAGGGATTGATTTAGAATGAATGTTATAGTTTGAGGATGTATACTACAATTAACTCATAATAGATTTACACATATCATTTTGTGATATTCTTTAAAAGTGTCGCATTTGGTAGTGGCCTTAATGAACGAGGACTATTTTAGGTTTGATGCGTGTTGAGCCGACGAGGATGATTGCCTGAACATTGTTAACATCGCATGGACCAACCTCGGGGGAGACACCTTGGGGAAGCTTAAGAACATTGGCAAAAGCCTCCATGAATGGCAATCGCATAGAAGAAAAGTTGAAGTGCGACGCAAGAAACAACTCCAAAAATCTATTGAGCACCTTCTTGAGCTAAGCACTACTGAGGCAAGATTGGAGGACCTTAAGAATTCGAAAAAAGAGCTGAAAACAATTCTTGAAAAAGATGAGGTATACTAGAAGCAAAGGTCCCGAGTAAAATGGCTTAAAGAAGAGGATCGAAATACAAGCTTCTTACATGCTCGGGCTAGCAATCGAAGAAAGAAGAACTTGATTAAGGGCATCGAGAATAATGCTGGGGAATGGGTTGAAGGAGTGGAGAACATTTTTGTGGTGGCTAAAGAGTTCTTTTCCAATCTCTTCGAGTCCGACAATGGCTCAACCTCTAGCATGATCCTTCAAGCCATTGAGACTTGCATAACACCGGAGATGAATGACAAGCTTTGTACGAGATTCACGGTGGAGGAAGTCAAAAAAGCTTTCTTTCGAATTCACTCAAACAAAGCCCCAGGTATGGATGGTTTACTCGCGGATTTCTTTCGCAAGTTCTGGTCCATCCTTAGTGTTGAATTTATTAATTTGTGCCTTGATCTCCTTATGGGTAGAGTTAACATGGGTAAGGTAAACCAAACTGCTATTGTGCTTATCCCGAAACTTGGTAACCTAACCCTCATGAAACACTTTAGAACAATTAGTCTTCGTAATGTGGTATACAAAACTTGCTCTAAAGTTCTTGTGAATAGACTGAAATCTATTATGCACTGTTGTATAGCTGAGAACCAAAGTGTCTTTGTTTCAGGCAGACTTATTTCAGATAATGTTATTATGGCTCATGAACTTTTTCACTATCTAAAGGGTGCAAAAAATGGACCTAATAAAGGGGCAACGATTAAACTGTATATGGAAAAAAGCCTATGATAGAGTTGAATGGCATTTTCTTACGGATGTTATGACCAATATGGGTTTTACCTCTGAATGGATTGACACGGTTATGACTTGTGTATCTACTGTTTCTTACTATTTCAAGATTAAGGGTGCCATTTCAGATCCTTTCAGGCCTTCCAGAGGATTAAGGCAAGGGGATCCCCTCTCCTCGTACCTTTTCCTTTTCTGCACACAGGGGCTCTCGGCTTTGCTACTAAAGGAACAATCAGAGGGGCGTATTAGACGTGTTCGTGCAAGCCAAAATAGACCAAGGGTCAACCATCTCTTGTATACCGATGACTGCCTTTTGTTTATCAAAAACTCGAAGAAGGAAGCTATGAGACTTAAGCATGTACTAGCGGTTTATGAAGCTTCTTCAGGGCAAAAGATCAATGTGGAGAAATCCTTTATCTATTTCAGCAATGGCATGAATAACCAAAGCAAATCTGAAATCAAGGATGTTTTGAGCATGAGGGAAGATAAAGTTTTGGGGCAATACCTTGGCCTCCCTTAATCGTGGGTAAAAGCAAAGTGGAAATTTGTACTTAGATGAAAAAGTGGACAAGAGGATGTGCAACTGGACCAAGAACTTACTCTTCTTTGCTGGTCAAGAGATATTCATCAAATCAGTGGCACAAGCTATACCTGCCTATGCAATGTCATGCTTTCTTCTCCCGGATTGCATCATTGACTCGATGGTGTCCACAACTAGAAATTTTTGGTGGTCTGGGAAGAATAAAGAGAGGGGATGGTCTCATGTGGAGTGGCAAAACCTGTGTATACCAAAAGGATTTGGGGGATTAGGATTTCGAGATCTCTAAACATTTAATCTTGCACTTTTGGCAAGTTTGGAGATTGCTATACAAAAAAGAGTCATTGTGTTTCAAAGTGCTATCGGTAAAATATTTCCCAAATGGGGACGTGCTTGAAGCAAAACATGGGGGGAAACCTCATTTGTGTGGAGCAGCATCTTCAAGGCAAAAGAAGCAATTAAAGAAGGCTTCCATTGGAGGATTGGGACTAACAGTCAGGTCCAGGTTTTTAAAGATAAATGGGGGAGTACCAAACCTATTTCGCTGAAAGGAAGTCACTTGGACAATGAGCTTAACCCGACTCGGTGTAGCGAGTTTATAGTGCATAATGTTGTTGCTTGGAATGTAGTCAAGCTTAATCAAGTTTTCTCTGATGAGGATGCGGATGTGATCAGTCGGTGCCCCATTGCACCCCACTCTGATGATTTGATCGTTTGGGGACACCACTCGTCCGATAGCTATACCACTCGATCCGGTTACAATTGGCTCTTTCTACAGAAACATGAGGTAAGAGACTCCCCGACAATTTGGAAGGCAATGGCAAAGCTTCCCACTTTGCCCAAAATTTGACTATTTGGGTGGAGATTGTGTCATGAAGCCCTCCCTTTGGGCTACAAACTTAATGTCGCTGGTCTGGACCCTGGTACTTGTAAAATGTGTAACAATGACATTGAATCTTGCCTTCATGCCTTTCGGGAATACCCAACCATTCGAGAAGCCTTTGATCTTTGCACGCTATTGACATCCATGCCAAAAGGTCAGTTCTCGAGTTGCAAGGCCTGGCTGGAGGAAGCACTCAAGAACCTTGAGAAGGAAAAGTTTACACTTCTCATTATTCTCCTATGGAAACTATAGAATCGGAGAAACAAATTGACCCACGAGAACAAGGTTCCCCCGATATGAGCCGTTGTTGATTATGTGCAGGTTTTAGCTTCGGATTACAAAGTAGCCCAAGGGCCCATAAGTAATCATGTCCCTTGCAGCCGAGCTAAAAGATGGTCTTGTCAAATCGAGGGTACCATCAAGGTAAATGTTGATGCAACATTCATGCCAAACTCGGGGGAAGCCTCAATTGGAATAGTAGCCCAAAACTCGCATGTATTAGTCCTTTATACGAGAGCCCAAAAGCTACAAGGGGTGCACACTGCTGAAGCTTGCGCCTACACTTTGGGCCTCTAGATGGCAGTAGAAAATGATTGGCCAAAGGCCTTAATTGAAGGAGATTCTATGGCGGGGGTTAACAAGCTGAACACTACGTCACTTGATAGGTCGATCACAACAGCATACTTAACCGAAGCGCATGCCATACTGGCCGAACTCAACAACTACAAGGTGACACATATAGGCCGAGAAGCAAATAGGGTCGCTCACTCAATTGCACAATGGGGTATAAATTGTATTGAGCCTTTTACTTTATCGTATGAAGTTCCGGATTGTATTGCTAACTTTGCAATTGATGATGCCATTTATGGCTAATGAAATACAATCCATCTTTCAACAAAAAAAAATATTGTTGTCATCTAGTTTTTTCTTTCTTCTATTAGCTATTTTATTTTGTTTTTGTATCAAATTGAATTTCTTTTAAGTTTTAGATTTTTTTTCTGCATTGCAACATGATTTTTATACAATGGAAGCGCGTTTCACTAAAAAAGGTTGCGAAATATTGTGAATAAAAGCACGCTCGCCTAAAAGCACTTTCAATCTCAATATGTCACATAGGTCAAAACGTTTTTAGTGAAACGCGCTTTCTTATATACGGTCTTGTTTAATGATTTAGGGTAAGAGCTAGAGTTTAATTTTAAGTTAGCGGTTTTTATTTTGGTTTAGGGTTTGAGTTATGGTTTAGTTTTTGGTTGTGGAATTTAAGTAAATATTTGTGCTTTGTATTTCTGTTTAACTTTGCACTTGGATTTCAATAATTATTTAGGATTTATTTAAGGTTTGAGTATATTAATTATATTTTATGGTATGTATTATTGATGTATGTTTGTATCAATTTTGAAAAAAATGTGAAATATATAATTGAAACGTATGTAAGGTGATGCTATTTACTAAAAAAGCTGAAATAAAATATAATAGCATTTAATTATGATTATGATTAATTGTTCTCGAAACCAAACCTTAATTTTAACCCTAAACTAATAAATAAAACCGAATATGAGAAAATGTATTTCATTATGTTTTTGGACTATATGACATATTGAGATTGAAAACGTTTTTAACCGAACACGTTTTCAATCTCAATATGCCATGTAGGTCGAAAATCGTTTTTAATAAAACACACTTTTACTAATAGTATTACCTCCAAAATTAATTTTCAACTAATTTCGTAATTAAATATTAAAAATGGAATATTTTGTAAAATTGTTGAGGAGGAGGAAAGCATTCGGACCCAGATGTTGGAGGAGGAGGAACATGCTCTTTAACCCTAATCCATAAACATTTCTTTAAACCTTCTAATTATTAAAAAAAACTGCAACGTTAACGGCGTCAAAGGTGTCAGTGACGGGACAAATGCCCTTCCCGAGGTAAAAATAAATATATTAATTAATTAATTAATATTAATATTTTTACCAAAGAAAATGATTGATTGGATTGTTTTTTTTTCTTTAGGAAATTGATTTATTATTAGCTCAGTTCCATGTGTACGATGGCCTGGCCCCTATATATATATATATCACTTTTTTAATTATTATTTATGTTTTATATTTTTTGACATAAATATTTCCGTTTGATTTTACAGCAACAGTCTAATAGAAATCATATCAGAAAATACTTATATAATACCAAGACGGCGTAAACAGTGTTTTAGGATATTCTAAACTCATTTTTTTACCTAATTGGAGAAATGACACATGTACTACCATTTTAAAATATAGATTTTTATATAAGCACTGAGGGGTGAAAATATGTTTTTAAGGTAAAATTAGAAATTCGAATTATTTTTAATGTTTAAGGAGATAATTTGTGGACTGAAAAGTTTTATTGATTATATTTTTTTACGAGAGGTTAAATTAGACTTAATAAATTTGATTCGAGATTTTAATCGATTTATTTAAATTAAACTCGAAATCGAATCGAACATGATGACCTGAAACCTGAAATCGAACTGAAACCGAACCGAAAATAAACCGATTTTTATTTGAACAGAAATGGACCTGAACCGAAATAGACCCGAATCGAATGGACCCGAGCTGAAGACAACCCAAAATAAATAAAAAATATTAATAGAAATAAAGAAAGATGAGATATGAACAACCGCACAACTCACAAAAAAGTCAAATATATTAGCTTTATAAAGCCATATAAAGGGTGTAAAAACTGACCAACCTAAAAACTTGATTAAAATCGACCGATCTCCCATTGACCCGAACAAAATCGAAAATTAATCCGAATAGAAAGTCAACTGACCCGAAATGAACCGAAGCACAATAGAACCGAACCGAACGATTTCAGACTCGAAATAACCGAAACCGAAATGACCTGAACCGAACTCGAACCCGAACCGATTGACCCGTTTACCCTCTCTAGGTTAAATTGTTAGTTTTGGTAGAATTCGAAGACAAAAAATACTTTTTTTAAATTACAAAAATAAATATAAAATTATAATAGTAGATTGTGATGTATTCTTTTAAAATGAAAAAGCTGTTATAGTAGTTTTTTGAGTTCAAAAAATTGCATATAAAAGTTGTAAATTTATAAATACTCTTTTATTGTTTACCATTACAAAGATAACTCTTCGAATAACTTAAATTTTAATAATTCAAATGTTGTTTTGAAGCGAAAATATTCTCCAACCCAATACATATGTTGGTAAAAAGACATGTTTTCCTCTATTTTTAAAAACAATTAAATAATAACAAAAAGACACACTAAATGATTAGCATGTTTCAGTCTTTTCCCATATATTATTTGATTGTATTTTTTTCTTCATTAAAAAATAAAAAAAATATAATCTATTGAAAAATAAAAAAAATATAATTAATTATAAGTTGATATAACAAAACAAAACAGTTTTGAATTCTTACTTTATGGACGAAGAAAATTAACTGAGAGAGTTAAACTTTTGAGCCTTATGATAAACATCAATGATGTAAACTAATTCATGAATTAATCAAATAACAATAATTAAAAAATAAAAATTAAATAAAATATTAAAAACAATCTTATGAATTTATATAAATATAATATTTAAAAGAATTATATTTTAATATATAAATTGTGCAAAAAAATCACAACTCTTTTATAAAATTAAATTTTAAACTTTAATTCTTAAAATTTAAACTTTAAACTATAAATTTTAACTATAAACTTTAAATTTTATACCACTAAACAAATTTAAATATCAAAATATTTTTTATATAAAAAACACAACAAAAAGTAAAACATAGAAAAAAGCGATCTTTCATTGTCAACCCAGAAAGGATTATTTTATTTCAGCTCCGAAAATGAACAAAGAAAGCGACCCTTTGATTTGTTTCATTATACAAACTATACTCTTTAATTAATTATTACATTCTATTATTAATTATACACCCTTAAATAAAATATTACAAAGAAAAAAGAAAGAGAGAGAAGTTGTATGTTTGCAGTAGGCAGCTAAGATGGCAGAGCCATGGCAGAAGAGAGTAAAAAAGACCCTTCTTTTTAATCTATGAAATAATTCTTCTTTCTCTGTTAAGTATTTTTAACAGTTGAAGCATTTCCCCCCTTTGGAAAATCTCTGTAAATCTCTAGGGACTGTTCTTTATATTATTATTATTATAGGAAGGAGGTGAGGGTCTGGTCTGGGTCTATTTTTGCAGAACGATGTGATGTTACAAGCAGAGCAGAAGACCTCTTCTGGCTAGCTCTTCTTCTCCCCCTTAAAATCGTTACATTGTAAAAGGAAAAAAGCTTTACTTTGGTAGTAGGGACAACAGAAGTATCATATAAAGTTTTTTAAGCTGATTCTGATTCTTACAGGATCATTCCATGTCGGTGAAGACAGCAATAGATCAACGGTAGAGAGAAATAGAAGAAAAGCGAGACTTTTTTTTGTTTTCCTTGGTGTTTTTTCAAAGAATTTACTTGAAAAAAAAGTTTCTTTCTTGTTAAAGAGGTTGAACAATGGCATTGGCATTTCGTTTGGCGTTTGTTTTCTTGGTTTCTCTCTTCTGTTTGAAGTTGGCTTTTGGGGAGTCTGAAGATGGTAAGTATTACATTCTGCCATAAGTTAGAAAGGGGTCTCCTTTGTTTATTGTTCCATGGCTGTTTGTGCTTATTTTCTGGGTTTTGTCTGGGATCTTGGAAAATTTTTAACTATTAACAAGTAGAAATCTTGTTCTTACACTTGTTTTGAAAGTTGGTCTCGTTTTTCTCAGTTTAATGGCTGTTGGTTTCGTTCATCATTACAGTTATGGTTTTGAACTTCTCTTTTCTCTTTCAAAAACGATAAATTTGATTCTTCACGTGCTGTCTGTCTGTATATTTTAAAAATGGAGCTAACATTTTGTCTATGAACTGTAATGTAATGAAGGAACAACACTGTTGGAGATAAAGAAGTCGTTTAGGGATGCGGACAATGTTCTATATGACTGGACCGACGCACCTTCTTCAGATTATTGTGTTTGGAGAGGGGTCACTTGCGACAATGTCACCTTCAATGTCGTTGCACTGTAAGTTTCGGACACTGTATTTTGGGGGTCATTGTTTTGTTCTTTTAACTGTCTTGACCTTTGTCATTCTTGATGGTAACAATTTTTCTTGCCAAAGTTTTGATTTTTTTCCTTTTCTTTCATTCAGCTGATGTTTGTTTGTTGTTTGGTTTTTGGCTTTGTAGTAATCTATCAGACTTAAATCTTGATGGGGAGATCTCACCAGCCATTGGAGACCTCAAGGATCTTATTACACTGTAGTGTTCTCTGCCATATCTTTGAAGTCCAATATACATATATATATATATATATATATATATAGTCTGGAAAGGATTTTGTGCATGAAATTTGGATGGATTTGAATTGGGACTTGATAGAACTTTTGTATTATTTGATCAGTGACCTTAGAGGAAATCGATTGTCCGGACAAATCCCCGATGAGATTGGCTATTGTTCATCTTTGAGAAGCTTGTAAGTGCTTTAATAGAAAAGAGCTTAAGATTCTGATGTGAATGGTTTTTTGATGTTCAGTGGCTTGCAAGTTGGATTGAACATTGCTTGTGTTATCAGGGACTTGTCTTTTAATGAACTATATGGAGACATACCTTTTTCAATCTCGAAACTGAAACAACTAGAACTTCTGTAAGTTACTTTCGAAGCATTTCTTACATTAATGTAACAATTGAATTCTAGGTTCATTTCATGTACTGATTTGAATTTCATTTTTTTTTTCGTCCAATGAATGTTCAGGATTTTAAAAAACAATCAATTAGTTGGCCCAATCCCTTCAACTCTGTCACAGATTCCGAACTTGAAAGTTCTGTAAGTTATTTCATATAGCCTCTTATAACATCCTTGTATAGTTCACCGACGATTTGATGAAGTTTTCATTCATGCCTTGACTAATGATATTGATTACAGGGACCTGGCACAAAATAGACTGAGTGGAGAAATTCCGAGGCTCATCTATTGGAATGAAGTGTTACAGTATCTGTGAGTGCAAAATGTTGCCGCACACTTTCTTTCATTTTAAAACAGTTCAATTTGAATATTTCTCCCATTTAATGCTATCATCTCAAGAATTCTTTATCCTGGGTGTTTTTAATTCCTTTCTTTCTCACTGTTATAGTGGTTTGCGAGGAAATAATTTAGTTGGTATGCTCTCTCCGGACATCTGTCAGCTAACTGGTCTATGGTACTTGTAAGTTTCCTTACATAGTTGAACATCCTTTGTTTTGTCTTTTTACTTTCCAGAAAGTAAGGCCTTTTTCCGATACTTAGGTCATATTTTTTTTGTAGTGATGTGAGGAACAACAGTTTGACAAGCAGCATTCCTCAGAATATAGGCAATTGCACTGCCTTCCAGGTCTTGTATGTACTCGACATTGAGCTCGAGAGTCTAAATGCTTACAGTGTGTCTAGATCAGTTAATTAAAAACATCTCTCTTTTTCGTGTGATTGGTAGGGACTTGTCCTACAACCAGCTAACTGGTGAAATTCCATTCAATATTGGGTTCTTGCAAGTAGCTACATTGTATGAGCTGAAATTTCCCGCTTCTTCCTTCATAAAGACTAGCTACAAAAAATTGAGTTTATTAATTGTTCTCATTTTGATTTTTGTGGTTAGATCATTGCAAGGCAATCGTCTTTCGGGGAAGATTCCTTCTGTGATTGGTCTGATGCAGGCACTTGCTGTGTTGTAAGTGCATTTTGTTCGTATAACTGCACTGAAGTCCGATTAACTATCATTTGAATTCTCTTTGTTATGTGCTATAAAATCTAATGTCCCCTCAATTTCTCAATTGTACTATCCAGGGATTTAAGCTCCAACAAGTTAACTGGACCTATACCTCCTATTTTGGGGAATCTGACCTACACTGAAAAATTGTAAGCGTGTGTTATGAAATTCAAAATGTGTTTAAACAGCTGCGCCTGCTAGTATATTTCTTGAATGATATTTTGATGGGAATATACCATACACTGTAGATATTTGCACGGTAATCAACTGACTGGATCAATTCCGCCGGAACTGGGTAATATGTCGAAGTTGCACTACTTGTAAGTTTACATGGTCTTTGTTTATCTTGCTCATTGCCAATGCCAATTGGAATCTGCCAAGTATTTGTGCCATGTGATATCTAGGATGGCCATGTAACATATCGGTTATGTTGGTTTTGCCTTGTGCAGGGAACTGAACGATAATCAACTCACGGGGCATATTCCATCAGAGCTTGGAAAGTTAACAGAATTATATGATTTGTATGTTGGTCTTTCCTGGTTGTTGAGTATATGTTGGTTCTTAGTGTATCCTAAAGCTGATACAATATTTTTTTACAGAAATATTGCTAACAACAAGCTTGTGGGACCTATTCCGAGTAATCTTAGCTCATGCACAAATCTCAACAGCCTGTAAGCACCGATCTTGTGATCTAAATTGTGTAACTTTCATACTTCTTATTTGAAAATCCTTAAACATAGTTATCTATTAATCGATTTGATGACAGTAATGTACATGGGAACAAGTTGAACGGAACAATTCCACCAGCTTTTGAGAGGCTAGAGAGTATGACTTATCTGTAAGCATCATTCTTGTTATGTCAATGATATATTCGGTAGCACCAATCTAGCAAATGGAGCCTAAATGCTTGGTTCAAATGTTCACCATCTTACATATTTTGTCCTTTTAATTTCCTTTTATCCTTTATTTTTATGATGAAGCTCATCTCGATAATCATGTTGTCTTGCCTTAGGAATCTCTCCTCTAACAGTATCAAGGGCTCTATACCAGTTGAGCTCTCTCGAATCGGTAATTTAGATACACTGTAAGTATTAAGTGCCCAAAGGTGTTCATGGTTGCTTGTTTTATTGGTTCTTAGTTGCTGTTCGTTTTCTCCAGGGACCTTTCTAACAACGAAATTAATGGCTCTATTCCTTCATCACTTGGTGATTTGGAACACCTTCTGAAGTTGTGAGTATTTCTAGAAACCGAGATCTTGTTTAAGTGCTTCACAAAGACTTCCACCTTATTGTTGCTTTTATTTTTCTGTAGGAATTTGAGCAGAAACCATTTGACTGGTGTCATTCCGGCAGAATTTGCTAATCTTAGAAGTGTTATGGAGATGTAAGATAGCTTAAAACTTTTTTTTCATTAATAGACCAATCTTTTTTCATTGCTGACTTCTCGTCTTATGCTTGTACTTTACAGAGATCTTTCGTATGATAATCTATCAGGCCTGATTCCTCAGGAACTCATGCAGCTTCAGAACCTGTTGTCGTTGTAAGTAGTACATCTGTTGACTCCAATTCTGAACATTTAGGTGCTGCGAAGAACATGCACGTGTATATCTTTATATGTATACATGTATTTATTTTATGAAACCTCGAAAGCAATGAACAATGCGTCTGTGTTTTTATATTTTGTTGGTTTTAAACTGCCAGGAGACTGGAGAATAATAGCTTGTCAGGGGATGTGATGTCATTAAGCAACTGCATCAGTCTTACGATCCTGTAAGTTGACGATTCACTAGATTTTGTGATTTATTTTTAATATAGCTTTAGCTTCACAGTATACAGTAACACTTGCATCATTTAACCCTATAAATCTTCTGAATCCTTGCAGAAATGTCTCCTACAACAACCTTTTTGGTGTTATTCCCACGAGCAATAACTTTTCAAGATTCTCACCCGACAGGTTTGATATTTCCAATTTGAATTTTGAAAAAATATATACATGAGCATAAAAGCTCGGTTTTGAAGTTGCCTTTTCAAAAGTTAACATAGAAGTGACAACTACTGTTTACAGTTTTATCGGAAATCCCGGGCTTTGCGGCTATTGGCTCTCTTCTCCATGCCACGAGTCACATCCTATAGAGAGAGGTAATTATGACTTTCTATATGTTGGTTTTATGAGCAAGTGGCCACTGAGAAGCCTTTATGACTTAATAGAGACTTGACGAGCGACTATATCAGCAATAATTTCGATTTTGATATCTGCACAGAAGACTCGGCAATATTATTCTTGACTGCATGAACTTGTCATCTATTTAGAAATAATATAATGCCAGTATTTTTAATATCGAGTTCATTTGTTCTCTTTGGATGATTACTCATTTTGCTCTTCACTCATTGATGCAGTTGTGATCTCCAAAGCAGCTATCCTAGGCATTGCACTCGGTGCACTTGTGATTCTTCTGATGATCTTGTTCGCGGCATGTCGTCCCCAAAATCCTCCACCATTTCCAGATGGATTGCTGGATAAGCCAGGTGCCTTCTCTTTTTATGCAAGCTTTTGCCTCGAAGTATATAATGTCGGTGTACAAAGAATTATTATCCGAGTTCTAAGGTCCTGTTTTTGGTTACCAAATTGGAAATGCAATATATATCACATAATAATGGAAGATAGTAGGTTGAAAATATGTTGGAACAATTTAGAGAAGATTGGCTAAGAAAGTTAATTTTGAAAGCTTTTATCATTTTGTTTTTCTAAAGTTGCCTTGTTGAAATCTATGCCCTTGTTATTGACTTGTGAACTTGTTAAAAGCAGTTACTTACTCGAGGCCGAAACTAGTGATCCTTCACATGAATATGGCACTTCATGTTTATGAGGATATCATGAGGATGACCGAGAATTTGAGTGAGAAATATATAATTGGCAACGGTGCATCAAGCACGGTATACAAATGTGTGCTTAAGAATTGCAAACCTGTTGCTATCAAGAGACTCTACTCTCACTATCCGCAGTGCTTAAAGGAATTTGAGACAGAACTCGAGACGGTGGGGAGTATTAAGCACAGAAATCTGGTCTGTCTTCAAGGATATTCACTCTCTCCTTCCGGGAACCTTCTTTTCTACGATTACATGGAAAATGGCAGTCTTTGGGATCTCCTCCATGGTAAGTTTGTGTTACCTTTCTAATATTCTGGTGTTAGAAACTTAGAACCTTATGAGTAACCAATTTAAGATATCCTTTTACTGCAGTCTCTACAAAGAAGAAAAAGATTGATTGGGCCACGCGGTTAAAGATAGCACTTGGAGCAGCGCAAGGGTTAGCATATTTACATCATGATTGTAGTCCCCGGATCATTCACAGGGACGTCAAGTCGTCTAACATTCTGTTGGACAAGGATTTTGAGGCTCATATTACTGATTTTGGCATTGCGAAGAGCTTATGCATATCGAAGTCTTACACTTCTACATACATAATGGGCACCATTGGTTATATAGACCCCGAATATGCTCGCACTTCTCGCCTAACTGAAAAATCAGATGTCTATAGCTACGGGATTGTGCTCCTCGAATTACTAACTGGTAGGAAACCTGTAGACAACGAATCCAATCTCCATCATCTGGTTAGTTTTATATCCATCATCCTTCATTTTGGTAGGATACTTTATGTTGGGTTGATTACAATTTAACAGGTCATTTTATTTGCGTATCAGATTTTGTCCAAGGCTGCCGACAATGCTGTCATGGAAACCGTTGATCCGGAGATCACCGAGACATGCAAGGATCTTGGAGAAGTCAAGAAAGTTTTTCAGCTAGCCCTTCTATGCACCAAGAAACACCCGTCTGATCGGCCGACAATGCATGAAGTGACGCGGGTCCTTGGAAGCTTGATGCCACTAGACACCCCACCAACAAAACAGCCGCCCTCGATCCAACCGACACCTCTTGCGTCATCCAAGGTCACGAGCTACAAGGATGAGTACGTAAACCTCAAGACTCCCCACACAGTCAACTGCCCATCAATGAGCACCTCAGATGCCCAACTGTTCCTAAAGTTTGGAGAGCTCATATCCCATGAAGCCATCAATGTGGTATCAAAATATTCTAGGAATGAGCAGCAATAGGTATATGATTTGAGTGGTAAAAAAGATAAAAAGAACATGGGAAAATGTGTATAAAGACTATGGTATCTCAATTATTGCAGGTTAGAGTAAAAAGTAAAAAAGATGGAACTTGAAAGTTGCTGGTAGGTAGTGCCACAAATTAATATGATGCATTGATGCTTGTATAGATTGTACTATTTGAAATTATGGTGGTAATTCTGTCCTTGTCCCGAATGCGGTCCCTCTGACTCGGACAGCTAAGATTCTGGCTCGGTGGGGACTCGGTTTCTGGCCGAGGTGGGTGTGATTGCAGGTGCAGCTCTGCATAGAAACTCGTTATATGCATGAGCAGCAATAATGCACTGAGAAGCCTTAGCTGGGATCTGCCTCTTCTGAACCTTACCAGGTTATCTGTTGTACGTCTTTTTGAATGCAGAAAGTAAGCCTGTAAACTAACCGAACGAACATGAACCGAAGGTGTGTTCATGTTTGTTCGTTTAACTTTAACCGAACAAATGAACGAACATGAATATAAACGAATAAATTTTTTTTTGCTCGTGTTCGTTCATTAAGGAACGTAGTTTGTTCGTGTTTGTTCATGTTCGTTTGATAAACAAACATAAACGAATACAAACGAATGAACACAAACGAATATTTTGAGTTAGTTAGATGGAATTTAAAATTATCTAATAGATTAATTTTATTTTGGTTCGGTCGGTTAATTCGGTTTAATTGAATAATGAACATCTCTAGACATATGTGAATAAATTTAAATGAACACAAACGAACGAACATAAACAAACAGGTTATTAAATGTTCACGAACATAAATGAAACGAACAAGTTCTTTGTTTGTGTTCGTTCATTTAATTAAACGAACAAAAAACCTATTTATATTCATTTGTTTAATAAATAAATAAACATAAACGAATTTTTTGCTGACGGTTCACAAATGATTTGTTGAAGGTTCGGTTCGTTTACGTAACAAAAAAATCACACCATTGATTTGCCAAGATGTCACCATCTTAATATAATCTTGTTCTTGAAATTTGTGCACAACCGGACACTTAGTCACCATCTTAATATAATCTTGTTCTTGAAGTTTGTGCACAACCGGACACTTAATGTTCATGTCCGAACTGGATGTTCAGACCGGATTATATAGTCAATCAATAGATAATCAACTACCCGGGTGAATCTCCAAACTTTGATATTTGGTTTGTGTTTTTTTTTTTTGAAAAATTTTAAAATTTAATTTGTGGTTTTATGATAAAATTTAAAACTTGTTCTAAAAATATGAAACCTAAAATGTTATTAAAAAATATAATTTCTCAATTGCGTGATAATATTTTAAGTTACGTCTTTTTCAGCTTTAAATTAAGCTGTCGTTCTTGCTCATGTACTATGTCTTTCATCCCTATAAAATGCATAATTGTTCAAATATAATAATAAATACAGGCTTGAGCCATTGTTCTTAATTCAAACTGTAAAAATCCATGTCACTACATCTAATCTCGAAATTGAACTAGCAAAACGACCAAGTTTTTCATCCATTTCCCAGCTGCATATCTTTGGTATCCCATCATCCTTGAGTTTCCAGATTCTCATTCCCCTGCACAGTTTAAAAGAAAAGAAACAAATCATATATAAGTAATTTAAATAATTAGAGTGGGAATCAATGACGGATCCAAAAATATTTTTTTAAGGGCACAAATAAAATTTCAGGTGGGCACACTTCATAAAGATTTAAAAAAAAATTAAGGACTAGTTCATAAACAGTAAGAAATTGAAACTAAATGTGTGAAGTTTAAAAAATTCAAGGTGGACATTTGCCTACCTAATTTAAGGGTGGATCCGGCCACTGACTTGGAATCCAAGAAATAGTTCGGTATAAAAGGAATAGTGTTTTTCATAATAGACTCGGGTTCAAACAACTTACTGAATAGTTTAGGGTCTAAATTATGGGTAAAACTTTGATACACATGCTGTGTAAAATTAATTTTACACAAGCATGTGTTTTTACCTTATAAAATACAAATTCTAAATTCCTAACCCTAATACCCTAAAACCTAAACACTAAACCCTAAATTCTAAACCCTACAACTTAAATCCTAAACTTTTAACCCTAAACTAAACCCCTAACCCCTAAATTTAAAAAGCACGTGTAAACGTTTGTTTACACAGACCGTGTATCAAACTTTTTCTCCTAAATTATTGAAAAGTATATTTGTGATCCGACCCGACCTACAAACAAGTTTTTATGAATATGTGAAAATGCAGTAAACATTTCATACTTACTGAAAACCCACCTCTAAACCTCCTCTTATTTCCAGCTCCATTTCTAATTGCCTCTGTAAAAACATAGAATAAAAGGAATTACGAAATTTTGTATATATAAAATTTTGATTTTGATTTAATCATACACATTTAAAACTATTTCATTTATTTTTATATTAGATAGATATACTTATTATTGATCATAATATATAAACGTAAATGTTGATAACAATTTCAGTAATTTATGAAATTCCAATGAAAACAAAGCTTCATGTATTAAAAAGGAGGTAAAATGATAAAAAGATGCCTCCAACGTTTGCATATTTTGTCATTTGGTCCCTTATTCTTTTTTTTTTTGGAGCAAATAACCCTCAATGTTCTAATTTGGTCAAAATATGCTTTAGTTGAATAAAAATTGTTAGTCAACTAACGGTCAGCGGCTGATGTTGACTGGACTTACCATGTGTTAAGAGCTGCCGGCGTCAGAATCAACCGTGGGCACGTTGCCGATTCTAATCGTGACACATGGCGAATATGATGCTGACACGTCAGCAGAACTTAACATGTGACAAGTCCAGTCAACATCAGTCGCTGACCATTAGTTGACTAATGGTTTCCATCCAACTGAGACATATTTGGACCAAATTGAAATGTTGGCTTGTTTGCTCCAAAAAAAAGAATAAGAGACCAAATGACAAAACATGCAAACGTTAAGAGCATTTTTTGTCATTTTGCCTAAAAGAAAAGATGTTACCTTCTTGTTTCTGATTCCATGGTGAGATGCAATGAGTTGTTCCTCCATAATGTTCAGCTGTGCTAGGTCCTCAACATTGTTTGGGTTTTTCCAATCCCTATCAACCAATATCACTAAATCCATTACTAAAATACTTTTTATATTATTTGTGTATAAATCTCTATACATGACAATTACATAACATAAAAGGAATCTTAATTATTAATATTTTATAAAATTTTATATATTTATCTGTATATAAATCTCGACACATGAAATACAAGTCTTTGAATGTGTGACCAAAATTTAATTATTATATTTTCGCAACCATATGCATTGACTTATATAAATCTCAACATGAAGCAAATACATGCACAATCAAAATCGATTCATACTTGATCCATGCATAAATCTAGGTACATGGCATTCACTTAACAAAGCAAAATCTAATTACTAGATTTCCCAAATCTCATGCATTTATTTGCGATTGGTGTATTGATTTGGGCATAAATCTTAACATGCGACAAGTCATAAATTTTTTTAACCTATTTTTTTTTGGCAGCGCGGCTCTTTAACCTATTTTTTTTCTCAACACCATTCCTATCCCGCAGTTTCTTTGATTCTTTTGTTTTCTTAGCTGGTGGTTGACAATCAGTCTTAATATTAGTTGTCGACTACTGAGTTTATTATTATTTTTGTTTTTAATTAGAAATTTTGCCTTTGTGGCATGTTTTCTCTTTATTTTGTAGTTTGATTTCATCTATCTTTTTAGCATGATTTTAGCATACCTTAATGGCCGTTTGGTGCTTGTACAGAGATCTCACGGCGCTATTTTCTGATTATGATTCTGTCGAGTGGTCATAGAAAGATAGATCCCCACTCGGTTGATGGTTGTTTGTCGATGTAATCAGTCCTGGGTAGCGGAGCAATCTGCATGATAGTTTGGCTCGCTCACCACTCTTTTTCACTTCGTAATGCGTCTCGTTTGGATAGAGACAATGAGATTCAAGAAGACTTCTGGATTTTGACGGTATGTTAATATCTATAGAAGTATTTACGTTTCTTTGCACTTTTGAATTTTGATGGACTAGTCTCCCTTCTAGGTGCATTGTATTTGTAACGTATCTTCCATGATTCTTTTAATAAAATTTAGTTGCCATTGTCAAAAAAAATCTTAACATGTATCATTCACATACATAATAAAAAGTGACTTGTATATTTTCTTTTTGAGTAAATAAAAGAGATATCATCGTGTGTCTTATTAAAGAAAACCCTAAGCCTAATCGAGCAAAAAAATACACTACATAATATTTATAGAAAATAGCTACTACATATCCTCGGCACCAACATTATACAAAAAAAAATATGATTCGTGTGTTGATTTATGTATAAATCTTGATACATGACACTCTTTTATAACAAAAAAAAATCTTAGTTACTAGAGGTCCCTCCCCAAATCTTTCACATTGATTCTTGTTTAATCCCAACGTATAGCACATACATGATCAAAATGTTAAATATTATACTTTCTAAACCTTAAATATTTATATATTAATTTTGACACGTACATTTACATGCACAATCAAGATCGATCCATACATTAACCTGAGTATAAATCTCGACACGCAACATCTACATACCACAATCAAAATCTACAAGTATTTTCCATACCTTAATATCTTGCTCTTCTCAGCTAATCTTTTCTTGAGCTTTGTCTCAGTTGCTCTTCATATACCTTCGGGGCATTATCACTTGTATCTTGTGATGAGCTATTTAGATCAAAATCCGACTCAGAATTTGCTTGAATTTTCTTCACAATCTTCATTAAAAAATAAAATAAAGATTTAATTTTAATTGGGGGTGAAAATCAAATATAAAATTAAAAGAAAAAAAAACAAATTAGGTTCAGGAATAGGGACCTACCTGCATGGCTGCATTGTATATGCCCTTCTGGTGATAGTAAACAAAATCCATCAGCGAGTCGGCAAAAGAAAATATATTGAAATTAAAAATTGTTTTATTGCAATTTAGTCTCTGAATTATATCTATTGTCACACTTTGGTCCCTATTTTAACATTGTTAACATTTTGGGTAGACAGAGAGAGAATGATAGAGACCAAAGTCTAGATACTGAAATGAGAAAACATGTATGATTTAGGGACCAAATCATGAATTAACCTTAAAGGAAAACCCACTATTCTATTAAGGGTAAATTACATAAATTATCACTGAACTTTCCTTTCAAACCTATTTTGGTTACTAAAGTTTCAAAACGTTCAATTTACTCACCGAGATATAGGCATTGAATGTTTTTTTTGTAACTCTCCCGTTAACTTGTTGACAATGTTCATTTACCAGCGAATAAATGAACTTATTTAATATTTGGACAGTAGAACGCTTCATCGGTATGAGATAAGCAATGTACTAAGAAACGAGCTTCATCTGATGACAGAGAAGGGATATTGGCAAGAGAAAAACCATAAAGATTTTGTCTGATCCGTGGATTTCGGTACACTTTCCCGCAAAATAGAGGTCAAATTCAGACTCAAGGAGGCCAGACAAAGCGACTGGTGAAATTTAGTATCGAACAATCACCATCTACGATGCATGTCTGACGACGGTGAACAGTAAAGTGACAAAAACGTTCAACGTCTAAACTTCAGTGAGCAAAAAGAATGTTTTGAAATTTTAGTAACTAAAATCAATTTGAGAGTAAAGTTTAGTGATGATTTACGTAATTTATCCTTTTGTTAAATTGTCTACCTTTCTTCGCGCTCCTCGAATGTCAGTTTCGACAGTCTCTCAAGAACATCACTTAAACCCCTGTTTTTCGATCATTTCAAAACAAAACAAGGAAGATAAATCTGGGATTTTAATTGCAAAAGGAATGATTAAAATAATAATAGGGAATGGAGTTTTCTTTTTGAGAAAACTACATCAGTGACTACCGAATTAATTGGGGATTCTTATTTTTACCACCGAACTAACGAATTCGTCAATCAGACCACCGAACTTATTAAATTGACATATTTTGATCACCGCCGTTAAAAAGCTAACAAATGATTGATGTGACAATTAACAAATTTTATAAAATTACACATTTAATCCATGTTATTTACCTATTATATCAATTTGATCATAATTTTAATTTAATTAAATAAAATTAACCAACCAACCAAATAACGATACATGTCTCATCTATTTTTAAGTTTTAATTTATTTAATTTAATAGATTTAATTAACGAACCATATGATTGACCGTAATGAATGAGAATGAATAAAATGAAAGGTATATTGCTTCCATAGAGATTTAATCCCATGTAAACCACATGGAAAACCCATGCCCAAGCCACTAAGCCAAGTTCACTAATTTGATATAAGATATTAACATGTTTTTCTAAATAATTATTTTGTTGGTGAAAACTAAAGGAAATTAAAAGAAGAAAGAAAGAATGATAACTAAGGGGTTCAAACTTAGGACCAAGGCAAGTAATTGTCATGTTTTTACCACTACACCAAGCTACTTTTAGTGATATATACTAAACACTTTTATATACATATGTTATAATGTAGTTAGAAAAAAAGAAGTAAAAATAGTTGAAAGAAGACTCGAACCTAGATCACGTGGGATGTGTATAATCACACAAACATTCGATTTAATTTAAATCTAAAAATTATTAAATATTCGATTTAAAAAATAATCCTTGATTACCAATATGTTCATCTTGGTTAATGAAGTCATCATCGTCTTTATCTTCGTTAAAAAATAATCCTTCAACTTTCTTTTCTTTTGAGCTCCATATCCAATGTTCTACTTCATCGAACTCAACATCTCTTGATATTATCAACTTCTTGGTTAAAGGATTATAGAGTCTGTAAGCCTTACTTCGTTCATCATAACCGATAAAGATGCATTTTTCTCCTTTTATCATTGAGCTTCTTTCTTATCTGCTCAGGTATGTGGGCATATACAATGCATCTAAAAATCTTAAGGTGGCCAATTCTTGGTTTTTTTTTTGCTTCATGCTTCGTTCGGCGTCATGTTCCTCACACTCTTTGTTGGGCAATGATTTAACAAGTAAACTGCACATCGAACTGCTTCGGCTCAAATATTTCTTGATAGATACTTACCTTTACCATGCTCCTTGCCATGTCGAGAATGGTGCGATTCTTTCTTTTTGCAACTTCATACCCATTTTCTAAGAGTTAGCCAAAATTGATGATGTTGCTTCTCATAGCTGGTACATAATAAACATCTTATATGTATTTCTTTTTTTTTCTCATTTTTTTGCGTAATCATAACTTTACCTTCGCCTTTGACCTCTGCGTACGAGTCGTTACAAAAAAATTACTCGTCCACAAATTATTTCGTCCAAAGCCACAAAAAATTCATTTCGACCACACATGATTATTGGCACAATTATCGAGATACCAAATATTTTTCTTTGATTCTTCATCTCTTTTATAAGTGAGAAGTACATGAGATTTTTCGATGTTTTCTTCTTTAGTCGTTGCTACATTAATTCTTTCTTCATGCTTTGGAGCTGATCTATACTCGTTACGATTATAACATTGTACCTGAGATTTATCTCCTTGTTGATATTTTCCTCTTTCTCGACCTTTATATCCTCATCCACGATTTGGTGATTGGTAATTTTCATTTGCTTGGTTGCTAACATATGAATGACTTCCACGTGCATAGCTTCTGCTCGTTTCGTCTTCATTGACGTGTAACTTGCTTTGTAGGACTTGCTCCAAATTTTCTGTCTCTTCATTTAACCTTTTTTTTTGCTCATGGGCTTAAAGTGATCCTACAAGCTCATCGATATTCATTTGAGTTAAATTATTTGATTTTTCAATTGCAACAACCACGTAATTAATTTACGAGCCAGCGATCCTAAAATTTTCTCCATCACTCTAACCTCGCCGAGGGCTTCACCATTTCTTTTCATTTTATTTGACACGACTTTCACACGGTTAACATAATCATCCAAGCTTTTCGTGTTTTTCATTTTAAGCATTTCAAACTCGGCTCTGAGTGATTGAAGACTTACCTTTTTTGCTTTTTCAACTCTTTGGAGTGATTTTTGCAGAGTTTCCCATGCTTGTTTCGCGGTTGTTGCTTCTGCAAAATTTTTAAAGTTAGATTCATTTACTGCTTGAAAAATGTAGTATAACGCCCTTTAGTCTCTTTTACGAGCATCCCGGCGCTCTTTTCTTTTCGTTGGTTAGAGTCGCTTCTGCTGCTGCATTTTTGGCTCAACGTATCATTTTACGACGATATCCCAACAATCTTGTGAACCGAGTAGCACATTCATCTGAATACTCCAATTTCCATAATTCGTCTTTATCAATCTCAGGATTTGTGGCTGGATCATGTGCTCCATCTTCTTGTGACGTAAACTCGAACTCGAACTTGGCTCGAATACCACTTGTTGAAGCGTTGGTGGTCACTCGATATAATTTATAACTCACAATTATATTATAAACCAACCAAATTACATTTACTTGCTGCTGCAAGTTTACCAAAACACTCCACGCATACTTTTGTTTTCTTTCTTTTACTTGCACACACACACTCACTGATTTGTTTCTTGTTTTTTTCTTGTCTCTCACAAATCCATACAAACACTTTAACTCCTATTTATAGTGCTCCTTAGCTGACTTAAGTGATGCTTCTAGTGCTAATTAAATATTATTAAAATTAATCCTAAATTATTCTAGCAATAGCCGATGCTTCTAGTTTTCTCATGAATTTGCTATAACCTTCTTGATCTTCTTGATTTGCTTGCTACGTGTAGATGATATTTTCTAATGTTGCCGCCATTTCCATTGCTTCAAAGCTAAGGATTTCTCGATCTTTCTAAGTACTGCCAACGCATTCTTATATTAATTTGTTTTAATCAACTTTGATTTCCAACATGGTTTACGCTTTGAATACTTCGCTTGCCTCGCTTTCATGCTTTCAGGTCTCTGAATTTTCAGCTTTCTTCTTCCCATTTTCCCCACTTATCTCTGTGTTTTTCTGGGTGGAAAAAAAATGGTGTTTTATATATGTAAATATGAGTTGGAAGAATCTAAGCTAATTTTAGACACTTAAATGCCACATGATTTCTCACGTTTATTAATACGCGGTTTTTGTTTAATTTAAAGAACCCAGGTTTTGCCAAAAATGAATTCATCGGTTTCTTTTCTCTTGTTTTGTTTGCTGTAATTTCTATTTCCATATAGAGAGGAGAAAGGTTGAAGATAACGTAAACATGAATGTCAACGGTTTTTTTCTCTCGACTTTGGTCCGCTTTTTTTTTTTTTAACTTGGTTAGACCGGTCTCGAAATTTTATTTGATATTCAATTTAAAATATCAATTGAGTTTAATTTAATTGATATTGTTGTTGATACAACATATAAGAAAATGTAAGATATTATGCAGTGACGGACATATAATTTTATCTTAATAATAAAAAGAAATAAAGATAACTTAAAGTCAAGAACGAAGCTAGAAAATTTTAAATCGCATGTTTAAGTTTTATACATGAAAGAGTATACAAAATCATGTTAACTGTCCAGTATGAGGAATACAACACAACAATACCTGAAAATTTTAAGTTATCTTTACGTCCCGAAGAAGTCGGGCAGCCATTGAGCCGTATCTTCTTGCCTCCCATTCACTAAGCTTCCCGTCGGGGAGTCTTGTCAATGAAAGATCATCGACCGAAGAACTACTTCCACGGTTCTCCTCCTTGTCTTGATCGGTTTTGCATGGTTCAACCTCGTTAACTTGGGGATCAATATTTATATCACGAGCCGTTTCCTCCGGTTTCTCTGTGCTAATGGCATACCCTGCCTTCTCTGCAGTAACTGCTGGGAACTTTAGCCCCATAATGAAGAGTTGAATACTCGGGTGTTGGTACTTTCTGTCCATCTGCATAGAACGAGTAAAGAACTAATCAACTTCAATGAGTGATAAAGAGTTTATCTCATCCGAGGCTCAAACCCATGGACAGTTTCGAGAATAGACGAGTTTGAGATAAGTTCAATTTGAAAAATACAGGACCACCCTAGAATTGGTCATCAGCGTCTCGATACACAAATTTATTAACCACAGATTATTGTGCAGGTTGTTCATAGCGGCAGTCTCCGGTCCGGGTTAGTATCAAGGGCAACATATGATAAATCTCGTGGCATTCCATTTCATTTTTGAGAAAGTGTTTAAATTGTGTACCTTGGCTTTTGAGACAAGCTTCACGTCAAAGAAATTCTTCCAGGTTTGAAGCATTTGCTGATGGACGCTAGTAGAACGGATCTCATGACCCAACTAAACAGAACATTTACAAGCAAAAATGAGTTCGATCGCCGAATAAAACAGTTCCAAATAAAAATTTGGAAAATGTATAATAATACCATAATTGTGGTTTTTGGGCCTGATAATGCAATAATTGTTTGTAATAGAGGTTCCACGAGATGCTCCGCATAAACCTTGAAAAGCAAAGAAGCATCAGCCCTATATATGCAACTATTCTACACACAGTTTCATGTTACTACAAGAAAACTACCAGAATGACATAAAAATCAACTTTTCGGACGAATCTAAACATCTGGAAAACTTACGACGTCTGTACCAATGACGTAGTCAAATGGTGGAGCAACAGCTTTTATATGATCTTCATTTCCCCAATCCAACTCCGCAACCTTAATTGATCCAAATGAATCTGAAACAAACAATACTACTCACATGAGATAAAAAGAACAATTCTGTCTTTATTTTCTCCAACAACATTGCTTGTTAATTGTCAAATAATTCCACTACAACTTAAGCCAAATTGTTCAGTCAAGATTCGTTAAGGCACTTTGGTGGGAAAAAGAATAAAAACATGAATATTAAATGAATCACGTAAACTAAATGAGAAGATCTAAAAAACCCGCACCTGAATTAGAATTCATCTGTATGATCCTTGAGGTATTGCGTTCTACATTTCTCCTCAACAATGGCACGACCTCGATTTGGTCTGTGGAAACTACATCACATCCTAGCAATGCCATTCCTGGAAACCACAGTTGAGTCAGATTAAGCAACGTTCGAGCAAATAATGCATAGTCATAAAAGACATCACCCATAACCTGACCACAAGTACTAATTGTACAGAATCATACTCACCAAACCCCGCTACTCCACAACCTGCTCCAAGTTCAATAACACGCTTCCCTTTCAGTTTGGATGGGCAAAACCTTCCCTTTCTGCAATTCTTTTCCTAAACAATGAAAGAATTCAGCATCATGAACGTCTTGCACACAGTTGAGGACAAGTACGTTGTAAGAATAGAGAATATGAATTGTGGTTTAGGCCGCGTTATACCGATTTCGGCCTTACACAAACTAGTTTAAATTTTTTTTAGGAAATGTAAAAGGCTGATAAAATAAACATGTAACATCTTCAATCTCATACTGAGGAATTGTGAGGATCTGCAATGTATATATGTAGGAACTTGAAACCATACTTATGAGGTGCCTTTCCTGGTATGAAACATTGAGCATATCAGATCAAAATGAGCAATGCCGCATGATCGGGTACAAGTTTCTACAATCGGTGCTAGAGCTAGCACCAACATGAAAACCTAAAAACTAAGCGCTATACCGTCGGAAATTTGGGGTAAAATGAATACCATAAATTTGGGTATCAACATCGAATTAGACTCAACTCAAACAAAGGCCTCAGCCTCAACGACTCGAATATTACTAAAGCAGTTAAAGAACAACAAAAGGGGTTGATACGAATACCAGAAATTTGGCAAACACTATTGATGTGTCCCAAACTGTTGTTCCCAAATGTTTAGAGTTAGGATCCTGCCACAATGTAGGAAAGTTTTAGGAGACAACATAGGATAACTACAACTATAAAACACTGCATTATTAAGTGATTCTCCTACAGCTGAATCACAGAATAAAAAAGCAAGAAGATACATGACTGAAACACATAATCTCAAACAACAATTTATTCCCCAGCCTAGAAAGATAATTAATTTGACTGAAAAAGAGACCCCCAATCAGGAATTTAAATTGCGGTTGCGGACCTAACGATTGCAGTAGCCATTTTTTTAATAACAGATGCTATTGCGGATGCAATATCGCGGTCTTGGAAAGTGTCAAAACCACCATATAACGACTGTAGACCGCTATTTTAAATCAGTGCTCCCAATAGAAAGGATGAAAAGAATAACCTGAGAGAACTGTAGTTGATGACCCAATACTTCAAAAGTAATTACAGATGTACTTGGAGAATTCAACCTAACACAAAATATTTGTAAAGCAAAATTAAAAAAAAAAAACCCAATATTTATTTCACTACAACAATTGCAGGAAACTAAAGATGAATAGATTGGTACCTATCGGCCTCCATTTTCATCAACTTTTTCTTTTCAAAGAGAAGCAAAATCCCACCACGCAATTTTAACTTCAGACAATCTCAAGCTCCCAAATGCTTAATATTAGCTCTTGAATCCACGATTAGGGCTGGAATCTAAGTTCCTTTCTGGGGGCGTGAGATATTGAGCTTCAGACGGTTATGCAGGGAGCTTAGCAAATCTAAGAGAGCTAGTTTGGTAATGCTTGAAAATTGATTTTAAAAGGTTAATTGTAAGATATTAATATTTAATATTATTGTTAAAAAATATTTTTAAATAAATAAGATATTTATTTAAATATTTTTTAAAAAAATATAAAAATATTAGTGATATAAACGAGGATTTATGAATAATTTTATTTAAAAATATTTTTAAAAAAGTTAAAAGTTAAAATTTTAGTTTTTAAAAAGTATTTTTAAACTAAATTAGAAGACAATTTGGGCCTAAAAAATGACATGTTTTTTTATTGCTTTTAGACTCAAACCTGCTTTTAAAACTAAAAGCTGATTTAAAAAGCAATAAAATCATATATCATTGAACTTTGAAACAATTCGGATTTTTCAAACCAAATCTCTCTTGGGTCCTAGCTTATGGACCATGGAATTTGTGGTTTGGTAAGCGAAAAAAATTATTATTGCGAGTTATAATTTTTTATTAATTTTTTAATTTCATAATTTTGTCCTGATTAATTTATATTGATTAACGATGTGTTTGTCTTTGGTTGATGAGTCATTAATTTATCACTATTTTAAAAAAATTGTTAATTTTTGTCATTTCTCATCAATTAAGAAATTTTCTTAAATTAAATTTTTTGTAGCATATTTAAAGATATTTTATGAAAAATCTCATTTTTAATAGTTATTTAGAAAAATGGCCTCAGCCAAAGTTATTTAAAAAAATGGCTTCTAAATCATCCACGTAAGACGATATCACGCTCCACGAAAACGAGATTACTGAACTCGCTTTCTGCGTATAGCGAGATCCGTCCTACGTGGATGCACTTTTCAGATAACCCAATTTAAAATAACGAAATAAAAAATGCGAGGTTCAAAAGAAATTGAAGGGAGGGTGAATTTATTGCGGGATTTACTACAGCGACCTTGCATCGTGCGAATAGCGAGGTCTTTGTAATCCAGGCTAAAAAAACAAAGGCATATAGGCATGTTCGAGGCTTTTTTTCGTGTCAGTAGTATGAAAATTTATGAAATTTTTCAGCTTAGAGGCGTAGTATTAAATTTTTTTTTTTCATTCGAGACTGATATTGGCACGTGGGAGACATTGTGACGGTGTTAAAAGCTCGTTGAAAATTGTTCAAATGCTATTTTTTGTGCAAGAATAACAAGTTGAGATGGCTTAGTAGGCATGTTGGAGTTGTTTTTTCGGGTTATTAATAGAAAAATCTTCGTAATATTTAAGGTTAGAGGCTTAGTATTGGTACTTATATTTTATTTGAGACTGATATTGACACAAACGAGACATTGTAAACGGTATAAAAATCGCCATGAAAATAGTTCTAAACCTTGTTTTTGTGCATGAATAACAAGGTTAAATGCCTTGAGAGTCATGTTGGATGGGTTTATTGGGGTAGTTAATTGTACAATTCGCGTAATACCTAAGCTTAGAGGCGTAGTATCAGAGGCGTATAATTATAATTGAAAAGAATTGCAATTAAATAAATGAAAGAAGTTGCAATTTTGAGGCGTAGTATCAATTATCTTTAATGCTCCGTGTATCTATCACATAAAGCTATTTAGTTATTATCGTTTTCAAAACATTTAACGGGAATTGTTTTTAAGATACAAAAATCAATATATAATTTACATATTGTTTGGGATTCCGATAACATCATTATCATCAGAAAACATTGCATACAACTCAAGCTCAATGGCCCCCTAAAGAATATTGCAGGTGGAATTCTACTATCAATTCCACATCAGCGTTGTCCACAACATCGTATAATGAATACGTTAATGGTTCTAACGACGTTGGCAGTTAATACTTCAACGATTCTAGCTTTTCCCACGACCATGTGGAACATTGTTCTTCACTTCCTTCAGCAACTTGTTATACGATAAGTTCCTCGGCAGCGGAAGCAATACAACATTTGAGGACTGAAATACAACGCCGAGAGATGCATCAGCGACTATCTGTCTATCGTAGTATACCAAAGCTGTAATAGTTTCTCATCTCGACATATTTTGAGAATGTCCATGATCATCCATAAACATTACCGTCATTGTAATGACTTCATGCTATATAAGACTCAAAATTATTTCTCCGCCAAATCGGAGGCTGGCTGCTCAGTGACATCGCTTTCTGCAGATAGCGAGGTCGTCAGAGATTCCAGATACGTCTGTAGAACTCGCTTTCTGTTAAAGGCGAGGTTGCATTTTATTAAAAAATTATTTATTTTATATGTTTATTACATTTAAATTCCGACGTTTGTAAAAATTATTTATTTTTTTATAAATAACATTTAAATTATTATCTTTTTCAAAACATTTATTATGTCTTTTTTAAGTTGAAATATTAATATATTATTTAAAGAATTTTAATCACATGCGTAAGGCACAATCAACACATAAAATAAGATAAAATATAATTTGTTTTTGGATTAAAGGATAAAATAAAGTTTGTGTACATAATTAAAACTAATTATATATCCATCCTAGTAATGTCTATGTCCACCCGCACCGCACTGTGGTAGACGACGATCCCGACGCGGGTTCCTTCGAACAACTCGTGCTTCATCACCATCACCACCACCATCATCATCAGCACCAGCAGCAACTGCATCTTCAGTACCACCGTTGGCACTGGGACCGATGTAGAATAAGCTCTGCGGTGGCGTTTGCTCCACAATACTGAAGTCAAACTATGTTGCCAGTGGAGCAACTTCGTACACTGGAGGAACAGATGCAAAGGGCAGTGTCGAATAATCTATTAGAGAACATGTCATAAAGGGACGCAACGAGTCCGTAAAAAACGCCTTACGTAGAAAGCGAGTTTAGTTCGGGGTCGATTTTGGGGAGTTCAGTAATCACGTTTCCTGGAGCACGAGGTCGCCTTACGTAGACGATTTTTGGGTCATTTTTCTAAATAACTTTGGCTGAGGGTCACTAAGCTTTCATTTTATGCTAATTTGATAAAAGTTTAATTAATCATTTCGAATCGAATTAACCTATAACCGAAGTTTAAAAAAACACTTAACCATTAATCGATTTTACTTAAAATTAACCTACCAATTAACTGAAAAAATTAGTTTGGCCTGCTAATTCGGTTAAAACCGAATAATACATACCCTACTATTTTTGTCCCATAAAACTTGTCATTTTTGTGTTTTAAAATTATCCAATTGAAAAACCGAACCACTTTTATTAGACACATTTTCTTTTCTACCTTTTTTGTTTTCCAACAGAAAAACTTAACTTTTCAAGAATAAAATAATTTTTAATTATTTTATAACATATTGCTTATGTCACGGGGCTAGATTTCTGAACCAGCCCAACGTGCGGCCTTAGTCGATGTTCTTAGAAAAACGACTAAGTAAGCCTGAATACTCACTCCGGAAGATCGAATACTTCCAAGGCACACAAACACAAGATCATTCCAAGAGGAACCGAACAAAAGAGAAAGACGACAAGAACAAAAGAAATAACGCTCATGCGAAGAACACTACAGAGTGTTTTTAGAGTAAATGCCAAGTGTATTACTCAAATGATGGATGAATACAATTGAGGTGGGGAGGCCTCTATTTATAGTTGAATCCCCATACAATGAACGGACGAGATTGAATCACACTAACGGCTCAGATCGAAAGCCACCTACCAAATCTACACTAACTAAGGAAACTCTATCACTATGAAATTCTTTCCTTAAGTTTGTGTTTACATTGAGAGATATTCTTATCCCTTTGAATATTCCCTAGTAAGATGCCATCTATTAATTTACCAGGCTCAATATATTTGGGCTTTCTTTTAGTCTCCAACGATCAGACCAAGTCAGGTGGTCTTCTTGGCAAGCCTAGAACCTCTTGGGTTGCTTGTTGTGCATCTGTCTCGGACACAAATGTGCGGGCTGTGACATTCTCCCCTACCAAATTCGGCGATGCCCTTATCGCTGTCTCAGAAAGAACTTCGCTTGGTTGATCTTGGATCCTCTATGGTACCTTGGCTTGCTCCCAACTCAGAATCAGGCAATGATGTTCCCCCATAAGAACGGCTCCCCCCATAAGGAGCGCTCGACTCAGACTGGGTTGTCTTCCTATACAGACTACTCGCCTTGGTTCCTTCCGCCATGTAACTTTTCCTCGCTCCGCATCATTACGCATATCTCGATGAAGTTTGAGATGCACATCTTCCGTGGCATTCACTCTAACCGGCATCAACCCTTCCATCGTGAAGTTTGGTGCCTCGTTGCCCATTGGCAACTTTTCCCGCATTGACCCCTCTTCACACTTGAAGTTCAATGCTTCTTCCACCTTGCCCAAAGGTGCTTCTTCTACGGGCCTCATGTCGCTAGCTGACTCGGGCAACTCTTTCCCCACTAAAGTAGTCCCTTCAGCAGTAGCCCCCAAAGTGATGTCTCATTGGCTTGGAGTGTCCTCGGCAAGCTGAATGGCAGTTAGCGTCTTGGTTCCTTTACCCTTGTCTCGGTACGTGGGCACAACGCAACGTTGTTTGCGATCCAAAATATAGACGACGTCGGCATAAGAAACAATGAGAGCATCTATACGGTCAAGGAAGCTTAGTCCCAAAACAAAATCAAAGTTATCTAAATTGATTACCTTGATGTCTTCCTTGCCTTTCCATTCACCAATCTGCAGCTCAACCTTCCGTGTCGTTCCAACAATTGAAACTTCTTTAGCATCCACAGTCTTGATCTTTCCAGTTGAACCCACAACTCTAAGACCAAGTTTGTCGGCAGCCTTCTTAGATATGAATAGATCGGTTGCTCTGGTGTCCACTAGAGCACTCCTCGATCGTCCCGCAATGTTGATATCGACAAACATCAACCCTTTCTTCTTGCGTACTCTCGCCTTAGCAGAACTCAGTATCATCGAACCAAGTCTCGCAGCCTCGCTCTGTTCGGGCTCGTTTACCCCCTTGGATGGCTTGACTCGATGTGGGCATGCTCGCAACTTGTGTGGCCCCTTACATTGGTAGCACTTTAGTTGTTTCTCTACCATCGACTTGATCGCTTTGACACTCGCAATCGCACCTAATCTCGTCACTTCTTCATCCGACTCCTCGGACTCATCGCCTTTGACAACATTAAGACGATCATTCTGGGGGCAATCTTTCATCATGTGCTTCCCTCCGTAGATACAACACACAAGACCTTCCCCATCTTTGACTCCCCCACCATAACCCTTGCCTCGGGGCTTGAGGGACTCCGCCATCTCAAACTCGGCTATGGATTCTGCGGCGGCCATAGCCTTGGAGAGTTCTTCGACTCCCATCCTCTTCAGCTCTATTTTGGCCCATCGCTTAAGCCCGTTTTTGAAGACAAAGAGGCCTTCTGCTTCAGTGATGTCCGTGATTTGGAGTTTGAGTTCAGTGAACCGTCTGACATATTCCAGGATGGAACCTTCATGCTTGAGTTCGTGCAGCTTCTCCCGAGCCTCATGTTGGGCGTTCTTTGGGTAGAATTGTTCTTTGAACTCAGCCTGAAACTCTTCCTAAGTTCCGATGGGAATATCCTTGCTCTTCTCTTCAGAGCATTTGCGTCGCCACCATAAAAGTGCAACGTCAGTTAAGTAAATAGAAGCAATGTTTACCTTATCCGCATCATCCTTGATGCCTGTAGCACGAAAGTATTGTCCCATACTCCACACAAAGTTCTCCACGTCCTGGGCCGATCTAGTTCCACTAAACTCCTTCGGCTTTGGCACGTCCAACTTTGGTCTGATTATTGCCGTGTTTAACATACCAGTCACGTCAGCCTTGTAAACTTGAAGCTCTTCCTTGAGCCCCTTAATTTCCTCCATCATCTCCGCCTTCAAAGCCTTTAGCTCGGCTTCGAGTGCATCACTCCTTCTATCCGCACTGTCGGCACACTGGTCAAGGTCTTGCACGTTGTTCTTTAGATCTTGCACGCTGCTTTCGAGCTCCTCTCCCGAAGAGTCCAGGTCGTCAAGACGTACTCTCACAACGTCAATCTTCTCTCGGGCATCCTTCATGGATCCTTCGAGCTTTTCCACCCTTTCTTCCAGCGTAGGCACAATGTTGCTCGAACTGTCTCGCTTTCCATCGTCAGCCTGGGTCTCTGCACCCTTTTGTGCTGCAATATTCCCTCATTTATTTGCCATCTCCAATCAGTGTTTGCGCTCGAACACTCGCTCTGATAACAACTGTCACGGGGTTAGACTTCTGAACCAGCCCAACGTGCAGCCTTAGTCGATGTTCTTAGAAAAACGACTAAGTAAGCCTGAATACTCCTTCGGAAGATCGAATACTTCCAAGGCACACAAACACAATATCGTTCCAAGAGAAACCGAACAAAAGAGAAAGGCAACAAGAACAAAAGAAAGAACGCGAAGAACACTACAGAGTGTTTTTAGAGTAAATGTCAAGTGTATTACTCAAATGATGGATGAATACAATTGAGGTGTGGAGGCCTCTATTTATAGTTGAATCCACATACAATGAACGGACGAGATCGAATCACACTAACGGCTCAGATCGAAAGCCACCTACCAAATCTACACTAACTAAGGAAACTCTATCACTATGAAATTATTTCCTTAAGTTTGTGTTTACATTGAGAGATATTCTTATCCCTTGGAATATTCCATGGTAAGATGTCATCTATTAATTTACCAGGCTCAATGTATTTGGGCTTTCTTTTAGTCTCCAACGATCGGACCAAGTCAAGTGGTCTTCTTGGCAAGCCTAGAACCTCTTGGGTTGCTTGTTGTGCATCTGTCTCGGACCCAAATGTGCGGGCCGTGACACTTACATAATTTATTTTTTCTTACAATTAATTAAAAATCAATAAAGGACAGAATTTATGGGACGAAAGAAATAATAAACCTCAAGACACTATTTTTCTCCACCAATACGTAATAATAAATAACACGTTGATGCATTACTAAAAGGGTAAAATTTTGATACACAGGCTGTGTAAAATTTACACAAGCCTGTGTATTTACATTATAAAAACTCAAATCCTAAATTCCTAACCTAACCCTAAAAAACTAAACCCTAAACCTTAAATCATATACACTAAATTCTAAACACTAACTTTAAATTCTAAACCATACAACCTAAACCCCTAAACTTTAAACCTTAAACTAAAATCCTAACCCCTAAAACTAAAAAGCACATGTAAACTAAAGTTTACACGGCCTGTGTATTAAAGTTTTTTCCTTACTAAAATATCTTTGAATAAAAAAGTCCGATTAAATTTTTAAATAATTATTTACATCTTTAACACATATTATCACATAATTCTTTTTGACCAAGATCACATAATTTATTATCAATATATAAATTTATAAATGTAATATTGTAAACCATCCATTTGTATTTTGTTGGTCGTATAACAAAACAAAAATAATATTAATTATAATTATTTTTTACAAACAAACAGAAGGAAAAGAAAAGCAGGTACAGATTTCAGAGGAAGAAGAAAACAGAGCAAAACTGGAAACCGAAAGTTAATTGATCAGAAGGTAGAATTCCTGTTTTTTTTTCTTTCTTTCTAATGTATGAAGTTTTTTAAAATTGATCTCAATAATAATTAGCTGATTAATATAGTTGGTAGGGTTTATCGGTACTTGTTTATTAGATCTCGAATTCCGTGGTTTATTGGATCGAGCAGTGAGGAGAAGCTACCGGTGCTAGTAGAGAAGAAGAAGAGATTGGAATTTAGGGCCTTTGGATATTATAATTTGAGGTGCTAGTATTCCAGGTAATCTTAATTTTCTTTTGAAAATGTATAGTTAATATCATGCTTTTTGTGTAATTATAAATTAACTGATCAAGCCTTTTTAATTTTATTTTTATCAGTAAAGTCAATTCCAATCTATGTTTTCCCTCCACTTTCGGTTAATAGAATTTCTTTCAGTTTAGATTCATAAGCTTTTAGAGTAGTGGTTTTTGTTGTAATCTACTCTTATAATTTGTGGTGGTTACATATGGCCAGGGTTCTGGGTGTAGTGAATTTTCTGTGGTTGTGATTGTTTTAGCGGCAAATGAATGAATCATGATGACTGGGATCGGGTGGGATAGTTGTCAATGGGCACTCCAGACAATAAACTATCTGATCTGGTTGATATAGTTAAGTCGTGGTGGATCCCAAGGAGTGAGCCACTGAATGTGTCGAGAGACTTTTGGATGCCCGATCAGAGTTGTAGGGTATGCTACGAGTGTGATTCCCAATTTACAGTATTTAACCGTAGGCATCATTGTCGACTTTGTGGCCGGATTTTTTGTGCCAAGTGTACTGCGAACTCAGTTCCTGCTCCATCTGATGAGCCAAGAGCTGGTCGGGAAGATTGGGAAAGGATTAGGGTATGCAATTATTGCTTCAAGCAATGGGAGCAGGGGATAGCAACTACTGAGAATGGGACTAAAGCACCTAGTCCTGGTCTTAGTCCATCACCATCTGCAACAAGCTTGGTCAGTACCAAGTCCAGCTGCACTGGTATTAGTAGTAGCAGCACCGTTGGTTCTACTCCGTATTCAACTGGACCTTACCACCGTGTGAATTATAATTCTGTTCTTAGCCCTTGTGGACCTGCCCAGATGAATGGAGCCACCGAAGAAAACAATGAGACATTTGAGTCGAGCACAAAACCAAGTTCCACCACAGTAGATTCTTCTTCAAACCATATTGGCTTTTGCGGTAACAGGTACCTTCGTCCTTACTGATGTATTTTTGAGTGAGAACAAAGTGTTTTTCTTACCTTGTGTTACCTTGTCATTTTTTCTTGAAATTGAAATCACTCAGCCTGCATTGACTGAATACATAATCTCAAGTTCTTGTGCTTTTTATTTAGTATTTTCAGCTCTTGATCAATATTTAATACCTTTTTTAACTGTTGTGACCAGGAGTGATGATGAAGATGATGATGATGATGATGCATATCGTTCGGATTTAGAATCAAGACAATATGCTCATTCCGAGTATTATGGTGCAATCAATATTGATGAAATGAATTGTGCTTATGGATCAGTTAAAGTTCATCCTGATGGGGAGAACATTGATGCAAAATCTTTGAGTGGTTCACCATTAGCAGAGAATTCCAATGAACAAAGTGTGGATGGAATTAACAAATTTGAAGAAGTAAATGGGCAAGAGAACGCCAAAGAGGGTGAAGATTCTGCTTATGAAGTTGATGGTACAAATGCCAAGCCTGTGGATTTTGAGAACAATATACTACTGTGGCTCCCTCCTGAACCTGAGGATGAAGAGAATGAGAGAGAAGCTGCTCTATTTGATGATGATGATGAGGGTGCTACAGGGGAGTGGGGATATTTACGCTCTTCAAATAGCTTTGGCAGTGGGGAGTACCGGAGTAGGGATAAGTTCGTTGAGGAGCATAGGCAGGCCATGAAAAATGTGGTGGAAGGGCATTTTAGAGCTTTGGTAGCTCAGCTTTTGCAAGTTGAAAACCTCTTAGTGGATAATGAGGATGGTGCAGAAAGTTGGTTGGATATAATAGTTTCTTTGTCATGGGAAGCTGCAACACTTTTGAAGCCAGATACAAGCAAGGGAGGTGGAATGGATCCTGG
>CM033721.1:71021342-71396145 GCA_019671005.1 Hibiscus mutabilis | reverse complement strand
TGATTCCTCTGTTTTTCTATGGGACTGTGGGTGTTTGAGCCATTTTGTTTGATAAATTTTTAGAAAATTTTGAACACTTTCTCATTTTCTATTGTTTCTATTTTACTTTTGTTTGAATTGTTAATAAGAAAAAATGCATTTGAAATTCGAAACTTCATTCACATCTGTGAAAGTATTTCTATGAACTGAGATGAAGGTTAAATTCATATGGATGAAACTACTTTGGAGTTTGCTCATAAATTTCACATATACTGTTTTATATTATTTCATTTTTATACTTTCCTCTTTTTGAATATAGTAGCAACCATGCTAATCGAATTAAAATTTAATAAACTTTATAATTGATCATTACTTGTCGATAAAAGTACACACTTATTATTTTTACCTCTGATTTGAAAAGGGTCTTAATTTGAGGTTGTGTGATGCCCTCTTTTGATATTTCAAAGGCTTAAGTGTTAATTTTGTTCTAGTAATCCCAAATCAATAATGTTGTCATATCTTTTTAGTTTTATCAATTTAGCTCTTCAAATTTTTTAATTGTATTAATATTATCTTTTGACTATCATTGACTGATAAAGCCATTAAATTTTGTACACATGGTCGCTATTTGCTTCCAAGATATCGCTTTGTCTTATCATGTTGGTGGTGGCAAGTTAATTTTCATGACGTAGTACAAATATAGAGTTTTAGAGTTAATTAGTTATTTTAAATTACAATTTTAAAGAAAAATTAAACATTATTTTAAATCAATTTTTAAAGAAAGATATACATTAAGTGTAGTATCATATCATCGAAGTTGAACCATCATCATCTTAATTAATGATATAATTTATTAAAGAAAATAACATATATACTTGCTAACACAAATATTATTAATTATTTAACGACATAAATGGAAAAGGGCAACTAGTGGTAACAATTATGTTAGTCAACAATAATTGAAAGACAAAACTAATACAATTCAAGAGTTTGAGGGCTGAATTGATAAAATTAAAAATGACTAACATGATAACTAATTTGAAATTATCATAGAGGTAAAGTTACCCCTTTAAGCCTATTTAAAATTAAAATTAATTTATCATTCAAAAAAATTAAATTATTAAAGAAAATAACATAAGAAATTGCTGATTGTTAATTATTTAACAACAAAGTATTTAATGTGAAAAAAAAGCATGATAATAATTTTATTAGTCAACACCAACTAAAAAACAAAATTAATAAAATTTAAAATACCAAAAACTGAATTGGTAAAATTAAAAATGATATATATAATAACTAATTTGCAATTATTACAAAGGTAGAATTGCGATGCTGTTTTACTCGTGCTGAATGGTTTTTGAATATGCAGGAAAATATATAGCTTGTTTTGTTTATTTTTTGAATTTGCCTGGTTGGGTATTTATAAAAATTTGTCATTTTAGTGCCATTAGCGCACTTTTTTTTTCGTTTAAATTTAAAGAAATTTTTTAACGATATTTACTTTAATGTTCAATTGTGTATAATCTTAAATTATTAATAAAAAAATATTCATTTTAAAAAAACAAAAGTAAAATTGCCTCTTAAGCTATTTAAAAATAAAAACTTTTATATTTCAAAAAAATAATAATAGAAGCTTCTAAGGTCCCATCCTATTCTAGTCTTAATATAAAGAGAAATTAATTGAGACCATAGATGATATTATCGGGTTTATAATATAATTCTTTATCAAATTAATCTTTACTCATATTTATTGTAAATTAAATTTAAAAAATAATTTTTTCGTATAAAGATTTATTCGTAAAAAAATAATATAAAAAATTAATAAAATAAATAAATTTTATTAATTAAGACTATAAATAACACTAACAAAATCCCAAAACACACCCAAAACATTTGACCCAACATCATCAACAAGTAAGCCACTTCCCACTTCTTGTTTTTTTCCGGTCAGTTTCCACTCTCATCGGCGGTTGTTTTTTTTATCATGCATTGACCTTTGTTGATTGACTTTGCAGCCATTACCAAACAGTGGAGAGATAAATTGAAAACAAAAAACACAGAAACCAGAAGAAAAAAGGGCAAAAAAAATGGAGAAAAGGTTATCAAATGCAGCCATGGAAGGAGACATCAAATCCCTCCACCAATTACTTCAAGAAGACCCTCTCATTCTTCACCGTTCCATGGTTTCTTGTTCTTCCGACACCCCTCTCCACGTTTCATCGATGTTGGGCCACCTCCGTTTTGTCCGGCAGCTTCTGAATCTCAACCCTGAGTTGGCTTCCGAGTTGGACTCCCACGGCTGCTCTGCTCTTCACCTCGCTGCAGCAAAAGGGTATCTGGAGATAGTCAGAGAGTTGGTGAAGGTGGAGCCGGAGATGTCAATGGTGAGGAATCAAGAGGGTCGGACGCCACTCCACCTGGCGGCGATCAAGGGCAGGGTTGGGACAGTGATTGAGTTGGTTCGAGCTCGGCCCGAGTCCGCTCGGGTGGTGACTGAACGAGGTGAAACTGCGTTGCACTTCTGTGTGGGGAGGAATAGGTTGGTGGGTTTGAAGAGTTTGATTGAATTGAATGGAGAAGATGATGAAATGTTGAATCACAAGGATTGTGAAGGAAACACTTTGCTACATGTTGTTGTTGCCAAGAAGCAATTTGAGGTAAGCTTCTAACAATTTTTTTTTTATGGTCATGGGTGGGGTCAGTTTTTTTTTAGCTATCCGTATTCAATTTAAAAATTTTAAAGCATTTATCTAAATTTCACTTTACTTTTAATAATGTTTCGCCTAACTCAAATTTTAGAGTACAAAACAACTAAAATCCAATCTGAAACAAATATTTTTTTCATTTTTATTCAGCCAAATAGGAAGATAATTGAAAATATATATAAAGAGAAAACTTTATAATAATTATTTTAGTTTTATTCAACAAAATAGATAAATAATTAAAAAATATAGAAATATGAGCATTATAAAAATTATCTCTAAATATTTAGAATAAAATTATATTATTATATCCGATTGGGTCATATTTTTTTACAATAAATTAAAACCCGACATTATCTTTTACAAAACTCGAATCGATCTAAACTTTAAATTTTTAACAACAAAAAAAAAACCCTATAAGGTCGGGCGGCTCGAGGTCAAATGACCATCCCTAATACTAACTTTTATACTTTTAAAAATGAGCAAAAATATGAAAATCCATATTCTTGGCTCAACTGCATTTCATTTGATAACAATGCCAGTAAATGAATTTTGCAGATCATAAAGTTTTTGTTTACTATCCCTGGACTGGATGTAAATGCAATGAATAACAATGGCTTCACAGCATTAGATACTTTGAAATAAAGTTCCAGAGCTTTGGAAGATCTGGAAATTGAATCCAGTCTCAGGCATGCTGGAGTTTTAAGCTCAAAGGATCTACATGTAATCGCAGTCGAATGGATTCTAAGTCCACCAAAGATTCCTTGGACACCGAAGTCTCTGGTCTCAAACAAATCCATAGAATCAGAAACCGATTCAAGGAAACCGGTAACAAAGCAAAAACACACCGATTGGCTTAGTAGGAAACGAAGTGCATTAATGGTGGTATCATCATTGATCGCAACGGTGGCATACCAAGCAGCAATATCCCCTCCGGGGGAGTTTTACAAGCGGATGAAACGTTCGACGATAAAGGAAATCCATTGCAGCACCCACGAAAAGCCGGAACTGCAGTTATGGCATACAACCAGAGTATTGAGTATGGTCAATTTATGATCTTCAACACACTTGCTTTCCTTGCATCTCTAAGCATAATCCTCTTGCTGGTTAGTGGCTTACCGATGAAGAAACGGAGATGGATGTGGGTTCAAATGATTATCATGTGGATTGCCATAACAGCACAAGTGTTAACTTACTTTATATCTCTAAGACATATGTCGCCGGACAGTGCCTCAGGTATGCTTCATGATGTAACCCAGATATCGGTGTTGGCATGGTTGGGACTTATGGGGGTCGTTTTCATCGGAAATGTAGTTCGTATGAACTTATGGGTTCTTAGAAAGTATGGATTTATTAAGGGAAAAAAGCAGAACCATTCAACTGATAAAGAAGTGGACAATGACAATGAAGATGTCTAAAATGAGATTACAATAAACATTTGTGCCTTTTTTTTTGTTTTCAAGCAAAATGGAATCAGCATGAAGAAAAAAAAAACAATTGAATGAGACAAAACACAATTGCACTAAATAAGACATAAATTACACCATGCATTCTTGATCACAAAAATATATAAATTTACAAGATTATAATGATAATGCAACCGCACCTTTGCTTTAGGGTTGAATTGCATGAATGAACACATTCAAAATCAATGCAAGAAAATCCCCACAAGGTCACCAGCAGAACCAGAACGTACCGGACCTGTAATTTCAGAGCTGTATACAATGGCTCACCAACAGTCGCACCATATTTATGAGAAGATAATCCTTTCAAGCAGATTTCATTGCATGAACAACTCATTGCAGCCTGATAGTTTCATCAGGGAATATGATATTAGGGTTTCAAACATTCAGATTGGGAGCTGCTAATTCTTTTCATTAAAGCTTCTGTCTCCAAGTCTTCCAAAACTTCAGCCCTCACTTTGATCCTCCCACTAGTTTCCATCTGATGCTTTTGCACATCATCTTGAACAACAAATGGCATATCCGAAACCCCACTCAAATTCGACGAAGTAGAAATGTCGGAGCCACATTCTATTTCTATTTCCTCCCTATCAGCCATCCCAAAATCAAATAATGAACAACCAGTGGCTAGGGTCTCTTCCTCAAATTGCCTTAGTAAACGCCCCCTTGGTGACTCGTGCTCACGCTCAGAACTCGAGCTGAATGGGCTATGATCGATTCCAAGCATACTCAAGAACTCACTTGCCACGGATTCAGTAACTTCATCCAAGCTAACCGAGGACTTCCTATTTGTTTCATAATTAGCATTATGCTCCATGTAGTCTTCAAAGTCTTCAGGATCAGAAGAATCTAATGCTGCCTCCAAATTTGTAATGCCATCTAAAGCTAACTCCAACTCTCTCATAAGTGATTCTTTTGAGGATTGGTCATCCACTTTCGAATTGCAATCTTGCACCACAAGCACGTCTTCTCGATTAACGCAACTGACCTCATTTAAGGGACAAAGCTCATAGGATTCTTCAGAATTTACACTTGTGCCAGGATTAGTTTCAAAAACTTGATTACTTTCTTGATTAACACAACTGACCTCATTTAAGGGACACAGATCATATGATTCTTCAGAATTTACACTCGTGCGAGGATTAATTTCAAAAACTTGATTACTTTCTACTTTGGATACAGCAGGCACCATGAAACCTTCCTCCAACCAAATCTGTTCTTGTGAAGATGGAGGTATGGTGGACTCAAAATGTTCAGTCAACAAATCAGGTTTAGGCTTAGAAGCAATTGAAGCATCATTTGACTTGTATTCATCAAATTTCTGATCTACCACATTTGCATCATCGGTGTCCGACTTTGATGCAGGCAAAATGTCATGAAGGTCTTCCATCTCCTCCAGCAAGTGAGATAAGGATGCGATGTCAGCCAAACAGGGAAGACTCTCAACAGCCCTCATTGTCGGCTTCCAATCATTGTTACCGAATTTAGTACCTGTTTTTCTATTCTTCTTCATATCAGACAAAACCATATAACCAAAAGTAACATTCATTATAGCACCCTTGGCCTTCCCTGATAACTTAAAACTTGTTGTCCACTTCCCTGAGCTCTTCTCTTCCTCCAATTCGTCCCATGTGAGTGGAAGAAACCGTGTAAGGTCAACTTGATGCTTCCCCAAATAAAGGTCTGGTGCTCCAAACACAGATGCATAAACCATACAATGCTTTAACTCATACTTAACCGAATTGTGAGGTCCGCCTTTAGTACCATATACGGAGCAAGTAACCGTTAACTTCTCTTCAAATTCAGCAGTTCCATCAAAAACTTTAACAGGATGAGTCACTAGATCCTCGTCCCGCCTCTTCCAATGCACGCATAGACTAAGTTCTTTAAAACTGACCGACAAATCTTCAATAGAATGTACTTGAAGTGAGAAACAACAAGTAAACTTCCGGCTTTTATCATTCGAAAATGCCTTCAATTTCTTCCAATTCCAAATGGATTTCTTGTCTCTAGGTGGTAATGGATCCTCATTAGTCGTTACCATTCTCAATCCTTCGTTTCGGTTCCTAAAGGTGGGTTTTTGTGACTGATTCGGAACGAAAATTAGAATCATAAAATGAATTCCTTGGAGGGTTATTGTCCAAATAAAATGCTTTGCTAATAACTTCAATCTCCACCATTCTTCTTCCTAGTTTCAACTTTGGCCAACATCATCTTTTTTACACATGAAATTAGAGCCAATAAATAAATACATAAATCTATTAGTCCAGAATTCATTCAAAAAAACCAAATCTAACAAACACGATATGAAATAAATGAATTTATGTATGAAACCCAGAAATTAAATTAAAATAAATTACCAAATGCAGCTTTCAGAGATCAAAATTTCCCAGTCAGACCCCTGGTTTATTCATTTAACACATAGCCTCCTTTAAGCCTTTACCTATCCAAATTTATCAAAAAAAAAAAATTCATTCAAAAATAAAATATAATTAACGATCCCAGGGAAAAAAAAAGAAAAAAAAAACATTAGAAGCTGAAAATAGCGTCCTACAAAAGAGTTTAAGGCTGAGCCAAATTGAGCCGCGCTTGTTAGAAGCGGGCCGAAAGAATTCCGTTCGGGGATTTGACTGCCTTCTGTTGCAACAAATTTCAAGTTTGAAACTACGAAAAGGCATCATGTATTCACAGTATATTTTGATTAATTAGTAAAAAAAGTGACCAACCTATACATTTCTTCTAGTTTAATGTCTTTTAATCATTTTAGTATTTAATATTTTATTTTATAATTTAAATTAAATTTAGTCAAATAAGGGGTTAATGTTTTCAAATATACTTAAATAAGGATATAACGAACTCTACTTAACATTCGTATTTTAACAAAATATCTAAGGTAATAAATATACTTTGACAAAATGTTTAAAATGATCATTTTATTCAAAAATATTCTTAAATAATAATATTAAGCATATAAATATTAAACCAAAGATTTCACCATACTTTTCTTTTTCTTTTTTTTTTGCTAGAAAAAATAAAAAAAAAAAAGATATGCTTTAAAAAACTCTAAAGGGGGCGATGTTGAACGGTGAGGTAGCGACCTTGAAAGAGTTAATGGATGCAACGACGTGTGGGGCAGGCCGGTGAGAGAGATGTGATTTGAGATGTTTATTTTGCCCTTAAAACTTTAATTTTTTGCATTGTTCATATTTTTAAAGAAATTTTTTAGGAGTATTTGAATTATAAATGAAGCTGGCGATCAAACTGTCGAAAAAAAACGTTAGACACCAAATAAAAAAAATTGTATAGTTTTAGCAATCTAAGGTTTATACATGGTATTTGAAGAAGATCGTTGGTGGATAATTTTGTAAATTGCTTTCCTAATCCGTATATTTTTTTTTGAGTGTTATTCCATTCTATTTCTATCTATCTATTGCATTTGCATCGAATGCTTTATTGAGTAAATGCTCAAATAAGGACATACCATTTACAGTTCACTCACATAAGGGTCTAAACTTTTCAAAATAGTCAAATAAGGGGTTAATGTTTTCAAATATACTTAAATAAGGATATAACGAACTCTACTTAACATTCATATTTTGACAAAATATCTAAGATGATAAATATACTTTGACAAAATGTTTAAAATGGTCATTTTATTCAGAAATATTCTTAAATTATAATATTAAGCATATAGATATTAAACCAAAGATTTCACCATACTTTTCTTTTTTCTAGAAAAGAACAGTAAAACAAGTATGCTTTGAAAAACTCGAATTTATTTTGTGGCTTTGAGAGGAGTTAATGAATTTAGATAGATGACTGTGCTTTGAGAACATGGTTATTGTTTGCTTCTGTATTAACACATGAATAGTAGGGGTATTGGAGCTTTGTGAATCTATGTGGAGTTAGCACAGCTCATGGATTGAAGTTTTCGCAATCTAAGGTTGATTACCACCAAAAAGATCAATGGTTTGATCTTCGCTAATGGGCGGTTGGTGTTATGGATGTGCTGAAAAAGTATTTGGAAAAGAAAGCTCTAAAACACTAAGTGGAGCATTTGGTATGCTTGGTTTTACTTCTGGTTTTACCTTGCTTTTATTTGTTTTTTATATGTTTTTCTTATGTAAATTTCGATCTAGATTGCTTTATTCAGTAAAAAATGAAGGGCTTAATTACTTTTCTGTCTAATGTTGAGAACTAGTTTTGTTTGTAGGGTCCTGGCCATGAAAGTTGACTGAACCACCGAGTAACAACACAACAAAAACCCATAAATTGAGTTAAATAGTGGCCCTAATATTTAGTGATGTTCCTAAACAATAACAAAGTGAAAATCACAGGACAGGTTTCTTCATGGCTGAAAGGAAAACAAACAGAAAAAAATCTAAAGTCAAGTTTCATAGAGCTAAACATCAAAACATCAAATAATGCAAACGAGTCCTATTATTAATCTCAAGAAACCATCACATGTTAGGAACAATGGTACAGTGATATACTCTTGTCATCCGAGACACTGGCAAGACGACCCCTCCGCTAGGTTGAAATGCCACTGCCCAGACCTGGTCTGAGTGATTGCTCATCGTCTGTACAGCTGCTCTCATCCTAAAATCCCATAGTCTTACGGTTTTATCACTAGAGCCAGTCGCAATAGCCTCTCCATTGGGACTTACATCCACACTCAACACCCAGCTAGAATGACCAGACATTGCCCCGATTATAGCTTTTCCCTCAGCATCATAGATATGCACATGACCATCATCTGATGCTGAGTATAGCTTCCGTCCATCAGGTTCAGGAGAAAACACAAGAGACCTAACAGGCATGTAATGGCCTTCGAGGTGATGTAGAAATTTGGCACAAGCTACATCAAAAACAGAAATCGTGCCATCCATTGAGCCACAAGCAAGTCGTCTTCCATCCGGACTCCATGCAATGGATAGTACAAACTTCTTTTTGCTGCTTTTATCAGAGGCTTTGGCTCCTTCAGGACAAGGAACCGTTAAAGTCGAAACCAATCTCCATGTTGCAGTGTCCCACAGCTTGACTGATGCACTACCTCCACCAGCAACAGCAAGTGTTGTACCCTAATTTTGAAAGCTTAACTCAGAAAACCACCCAAAACAAATTCGAAAAAAAGCCCTTAAGACTGTATAAGATATTCACCATAGCACCTAAATCAGAAGTTTAATATCCCGAAAATCATTCATCCTAAAGATTAGGAATGATATCCAAAATAAGACTACAAACTACGAGTAAAACCGAAAAGATATTACTAGTTCATCAATTTGAATTTGTTTCATTTGAATAAACACTTCGTTTGCATAACTAATAAATAATCAATTTCCTGAATTAAAATAGTTTCTCACTTGAAGAGTAAAAACCAGCGCTTACCTTGGGATCGAATCGCATTTGCCAGACCTCAGAGGGAGGAGCTTCGAGAGAGGCGATAGTGGCGTTGGTGTCAACGTCAAACACGCGGACCAAACTGTCGAGGGAGGCGGAGGCGGCAATCAAGCCGGAAGGATGGGCGGCCACCGAAACGACGCCGAGGCAGTGGCCGCTGTTGGTGCGAACGAGCTCGAGCTCGTCGGGCCTCCATAGCTTGACGGTTTCGTCGAGGGACCCGGTCAAGAGGAGGGGCGGGCGAGAGTTGGTGGCGGGAACCCATGTTGCAGTCCAAACCGATTCGTCGTGAGAATTTTCTACGGATTTTAAACCTGCCAGTTTCATTGATTTCGCCATTTCAGTAAAGAGAACCCTAGCTAGTTTATTTTGCAAGTGGAAATGGAGCGTAAAGTCTGGGTTTTTTTTTTTTTTTTGATAAAGTTCGGAAATGATAATTAAATTTTGGTCCGTTATTTAATTCGGTAATTAAATTTTTAATTGTTTTAATATTAACATTAAATCTTATATTTTGTTTTGATGTTACCACTCAAATGCTTATAACAGTTAAATTTTTTGTATAATAACACATTTAGTATTTCATATTTACACATTCAAATAATTTAATCTTAATTTTAAAAAATAAATTTAACTATCATTATCTACACATTATTTTAATTTGACTCTAAACATTAAAAAGAAAAATTCTTACATTACTTTTATCGATTCGAAGTCTCCAATGCCTTCATCCAAGACACCTCCTAGGTTCAATCTACTTAATCGTCTGAATAACCATAAGCTCGACAAATTGATACAAAATAGATGAATTTAGATAAGGATTCTAATGAATTGCTTTGAGAAACTTCAAAGTTCCAACATTTTTTGAATTTGAATGAAGCTAGTAAAGTGCAGAAGGAAAGCAGTGAAGGAAGAAAAGAGTGAAGAGTGAGTGTTTTGAATTTGAATGGTTGTTTAAGGGTTAGGGTTTTGAGGGTTTAAGGTTAAATTTACTATTATTTTTTGAATTAGGATTAAAATTTTTAAATGTGCAAACTAAACGATTAAATGTGTTATTATGCTAAATATTTTATCGGCGGTTAACGTTTGAGTGGTAACATAAAGCAAAACAAAAAGTTTGATAGTGACATTAAAACAATTGAAAGTTTAATTACCAAATTGAATTAATGAATTAAAGTTTAATTACCATTTATGAACTTTACTCATTTTTCTGTTTAAATTTTCCCTTTAATCACTTTCCGGAGCTCCAATTTGGGATTTGTGTTGTGGAATTGAGAATTGGGTTGTCCGTGTTTATATATTTTGGGCCTTATTAACTCAGTTAGTTTTTTGGGCTACTTTAGTGTATAAAGTTTCATTCTATAATTTAAATCAAGTTATTTCGTGACAAACGTTAAAATATTTCGTTATCCAATAAAAACATGACACATAATATATTTATAATATTTTTTAATAATAAAAAATCTTTAATTTTATAAAAAAACCCATAAAATCTTTAATTTCTCTAAACACCAAACTATAAATTTCTAAATTCTTCTCCTCCCACCACCGATCCAACCACCACCGACCACCTTTGCTTTTGTTAGCCCTCCGCGACTGAAAATTCTATCATCTCGTCGTCAAAAACCGGTGAATAAATCGTCGATTGTTCCGTCGACTAACATTCAACAATAAAGAAAAAAGAGACTGATTGGACTTCTAACTGACAACTAAAGGGTGGAGGATGTTGAACAATAAGGAATATATGATTTGGGGGTTTAATTGAAAGAAATTAAAACTTTAGGGTTATTTAAGAAGTTCATGTTTTTAAATAAATTCAGAAATTAAATAAATAAAACATGTCATATGCCATGTTATAATTAAATTACAGTATTTTTTAACTGTCGTTGACGAAAAAATTTAATTTGAATTACGAAATAAAACGTTAGGTACCAAAGTGGCCAAAAAAATTAGACACTAAACTAGAAAAAAGTGTATAGGTTGGACACTTTTTTTACTGTTAAGCCTATTTAAAATTCAAATCATATTACTTTTTTCATTGTTTAAAGTTCGAACCATACTCTTTACTCAAATATTAAAAAGGCGATAAGATATAAAACATTGGTTATTCAACCATACAGTCCATAACCATAAACTCAGACATTTTAGAAAATGAATTTTTGGATATGATGTGAATAAATAAATTATGGGTAAACTACTTAGGTAACCACCACACTATTTGAGTGTATTTATTTTGATTACCGAATTAGGCAACTCGTCAATCTGACTATCAAACTTTTAAATTGATCTTATTTTGACCACCGCCGTTAAAAAACTAACGAAATGGTGACGTGACAGTTAACGAAAATTTATAAAATTACAAATTTAGTCCATGTCATTTGCCTAATATATCAATTTTGTCCTAATTTTGTTTAATTTTGTTTAATTAAATTAAAATTAAGACCAAATTGATATATTAAGTAAGTAACAAAGACCAAATGTGTAATTTTATAAATCTCTGTTAACTGCCAATCTGCCATGCCACCCCTCCGTTAGTTTTTTAACAACAGTGGTCAAAATAGGACCAATTTAAAAGTTTAATGGTCTGATTGACGAGTTACCTAGTTCGGTTGTCAAAATAGGTACACCCAAATAGTTCGATAGTCATCTAAGTAGTTTACCCGTAAATTATTTATAGAGATGTAGTTGTATGTGCCCACAGAAGCGTTTGCTCGTTCTGAGGAGATTATCAGTCTTGCACTATCTTTGAACCCAATGATCTTGACTTCTAATATGTGATTTATCAACAATTTTCCAAAAAGTATTCTTTATGATGAAGAGAAATCAAACCCACGAGTGTCTGCATTAAAGAGAAGAATTTCTAACCGCATGCCGAAAGATATACATATATGGGTGTAAATGAACTCGATTCGTTTAGTGTTCGTGAATATTGTGTTCGTTTGTTTACTTTTTGAAGTTGTTAATGTTTGGTTCGAGTTCGTTTTTAAATTTTTAATATCATGTTCAAACTCCTTTCATTTATTATTTGGTGTGTTTGAACTCAATTCGTTTAGTGTCCGTGAACATGTTCGTTTAACGTTCGTAAAATAAGTGATTGTGTAAATAAGTTAACAGTTCATGATAATTCATTGAACTTTCTATTCATTTACACCCCTAGACGCATCCTAACAATAAGGCAGACAGGCAGTTCATAAGCTTGCCAAAGAGTCTGTTTTTCGGATGTTTGATGATTAAATTGCAACTTTTCTTTTTAAATATTACAGTAAATGATAATAAGTTAGTATTTGGTGCACCGACAAATTTTATACAATTATGCTTATTTAAACTTTAAAATTTAAAGTATTAGCGTTAAAACTCTAATTCCTGTCTCTTAAATTTCAAGACATGAAATACTAAACTCTAAAATAAACTCGTAAACCCTAAAATAAATTTATTCCTAGAAAAAACCACCATTGCGTCAATTTTTTTTTTTTTTTTTACATTTATAGTCGATGAATTGATAATATAGTTAGGGTTTTATAGAGTTACTTTGCAAAGTCCACTTGTTTAGGGGTTTTGATAATACATGCTAGTATTATTTTTTGTTTCAAAATATTAATGAAATAAAGGATAAACTCCTTTTTAGTCACCTATTTAAATAATAATAATAATTTTTCACTAAAATTTTGGATAGTGTTTGTTTAAGCCACTTGAGTGTCACTTTTTGATTCTATATTGATCATATAATAAAGATTATAGAACTGATCAGGATAAGATTAAAATTTTGATTTAAATTATGTTATTTCAAGAAAAACCAAACTAAAAATAAAAAATTGGGAGAAAAATATTTCGATGTCAGTTTCATCGAACACGATAATCGACAACTAACAAACAAACGATGGTAGAGGAAAATGCCGACTAAGAGAACAATAAAGTAAAAAAATTAAGTTAATTTCATAAATACAAAGGTTCAGATCGCATCGATTTGGTGTTGCCGCATCACAACGCTAAAAAATTAGAGTAAACTACAACGACCCGAAAATAATTGTCCTAAACTCAAACCTGAGCCAACCTGATCACATTTTTAAAAAAATTCAATTTGAACCGAAACTTATATACATGAACTCGACCCGAACTATTAAAAAAATCAATTTTAAAAACTTAATTGTAAAAAAATAATTTTAGAGACCTAATTATAAAAAAATAATTTTAAAGATCAAATTATTAATAAAAATTAATTTTAAGGACCTAATTATAAAAAAATATATAAAAAGGGTATTATTATAAATATTCATAAAAATATAAGAAAAATTTACATTATAAGTCTCGAAATGAGTCGGGTCAAATTTTTTCCACCCTAAACCTGACTTCATCCTTAAGAAAAACCTATCCCGAACCTGATTTTTTAATAAAAAAATACGACTCAATCAGGTAAAATTGCTTAAATGACCGTTTAATTATTGGGTGGTTTCAACTGGTTGCTTATGTCAATACATGTATTATCATTTAATTAAATGATAAAATTTATTAAATTAAGTTAATAGTATGACTAAATTGATATCACTTTAAATAGTTAAATAATTTTATTGACAAAATTAAAAGTATGATGGTAAAATTAGAACAACCCATAATTAGGGGGTCATCTAAGTGGTTTGCCCTTCTCACTAATCTCACCCATTTCTCTGCTCTCCTTTAACTTTGGTATTTGGCTATCGTTTCCACTATAGTTTTCTTTGTTCTTCCACAGGTTCACTGTTTGTCACACTGAATCCAGACCCTACATGAGCTTGAAGTTTTGAAGTTCTGTACATGTTCTTGAGTTGGGACTTCCCTGCAATTTTTTACTTTCCTTTTTGTTGAAGTTTTGATTTTGATTTTGATGAACTCTTCGTATAGAACCCAAAGCGGTATAGTCCTGACATATCATACGACATCAGATGTAAAAACAATCTCCAATAATCTTCTTCAATTTTAGTTTCCAAAAAACAAAAACAGAAAATCTCCCCTTTTTTCTCTTTCTTTGAAAACCCTAGATTCGAAGCCCTTGAGAAGAACGAAGACCGACTTCCATCCAATCAGCTTTAAAACGAAGAAGAAATCGAAAGAGAGATGGTGAAGGGAAAGGGAATTTTAGCCCCTAATTTGCAGCTCTCTCCTCCTGCTGAAATCCCTTTCTCCAGATTTCTGTAATAGTTATTATTAAGGCACTCGTTCAAAGTTTTACTTTCTTTTTTTAGAAGTTTGATTTTGGTGACTAATTTTTTTCCATGGCAGAACCGAAAGCAGCACATTCAAAGACGGCGATCTGCTCGTTAACAAGGACAGTGTTCGAATTGTCTGTCAACCCGAACCTGAAGCTGTAAGAATTTATTTTTTTCATTTTCTTAAATGTTTTTTTTTTACCTCTTGGTTAAATAGATATTACCAAAACGTCGAAAACTTTTGATTTTTTCTTTAAATTTCTTGCTTGGAAGATCTAAATTTGGTTTTTTCTGTGTGTTTTTGGCATTAGCCTCGCCTATTAAGGCATCGGAAGTTGACAATGACAATCAGTTAAGGTTAGAAGATATAGACGCCATTAAAGTTATCAAGGGTAATGGTGAAATTGTGCAATTGGTCCAAACACAAATGGACTGGCCATTTTTTTTAATGTTTTCCGTTGTCCAGATTGTTTGAATTTCATATATGTAATCACTAGATTGCTCTGGACCAACCAATTAATGAAAGCTGTTTCTAGTTTTAAATTTGTATTTTAAAAAGTGGTTCATGTTTCAAAGATCTTAACTTGTTTCTTCTTCTTCAGTTGAATCTATCAAAGCTTGGCGAAGACAATCAATTGGATTTAGAAGATATGGATGTGATTAAAGTTATCTGCCAGGATAATGATGGAATTGTGCAATTGGTCCAACACAAACAGACTGACCAATTTTTTGCATTAAAGGTAACATACCCTACTTTCAACACTGCTTATATTTTCTTTTCATCATCTGTTTCTAGTTTCAGTTATCTAAGAACATGGTTTAAGGAATAACTTTTGTTCTATCTACAATATGTCCACAGCGTTTTATGTATGCCTCAATGATAATGAAGTTAATGTCTTTAATGTTATTGGTTTTTATGTGTTTCAGCTCCATGTGTGTTTTGAGTTCTAACAAGATATTCTTTAACAGATCATTGAAGGGAATATTGAGGAGTCTCTTCACAAGAGATTAGAGCATATGAGATTAATTCAATCCTTTCAATGGCCACATATTGTTGTTTATTATAAGTCTTTCTATAACAGTGGTTCCATTTCAACCATATTGGAGTATATGGATGGTGGATCCATCGCAGATTTTCTGGAAAAGGTTAAATCGATTCCCGAACCCTATCTTGCTGCAATCTGTAAACAGGTAGGTACATTTGAACTTCAAATTAGTTATGGTTTTTGCTAAACGCGTTCTAGTATGCAGTTCGAATTTCTTCTTTTTGATGCAGGTGCTCAAGGGTTTGATTTATCTTCATCACAAAGCACATGTAATCCACCGAGACATAAAGCCTTCAAAGTTGTTAATAAATCACAGAGGGGAAGGGAAGTCAAGATCACTAGCTCTGCGGCGAGCGCAGAACTGATAAGCCCCTCAGGACGAGCCAACACTTTTGTTGGCACATACAACTATATGTCTGTAAGCAATTTATTTATTCACGGTGTTTCAGAAATAATCTTTTTTTTTCTGGTATCTTATTCTTGTTCAAAGCTCGTTGTTATTTTTAATTTCTACCATTTGTTTTTTTTAATTTCTACCATTTGTTTCTTTTGCAGCCAGAGAGAATTAGGGGAGACAGTTATGGTACTAATGCTGACATTTGCAGCTAGAGTGTGCAACTGGTAAATTCCCACATTCGCCGCCTAAGGAGGCGGACGGATGGGCTAACTTTTATGAGCTTATGGAATGTATTGTTGAAGGAACAACACCTTGTGCACCTTCAGATCAGTTGTCTCCCGAGTTTTGTTCATTTATTTCTGCGTGGTAAGGATTATAGTTTGTTTGATACACTAGGGTAAAATGGTTTTCTATAAGAGGTTTGCACCATTTCAAGTTATTGAGTTTTGTTCTAAAATCAAAAGTTTTCTTCAGGATCAAAGAAGTCATTTAGTACTTTTACATTAAATCCTATCTGCAATGGGCAGCTTCACTTTGACTTTGTAGAATTGCTTGAACTTATGAGTTCATCAAGCTCAGTTATCGTTTCTCTTGTCAATTTACAGCCTCCAAAAAGAGCCAGAGGAAAGGAAGTCTGTGCAGGAACTACTGGTACGTAACTGTCTGTATTAATTTGTGGTGTGCTCCCATTGTTCTCAAGTAAATCGATACCGATTGAGCTTCAACATATGATATTCAGGAACCGCCTTTCGTCACAATGTACGATGATCTGGAAGTGGACCTCTCATCCTACTTCAGCAGTGCAGGATCATCAGTTGCAACCCCTTAGAAGAACTTCTCTTGTACCACTTCAGAGCTCTGCATTTGAAAGTAAAATTCAGATGTTTTGTCACGGGATCTTGTTGCATACTTGTTCTTAGAACTTTGTTATACCGTGACCGACGTGATCGGCTGCTTGGCCGGTGTGTAATGGTAAAGTTGAATGAATTATATTGTTGTATAAAGTTGGAGATCACCCTTTTCCCTGAGAAAAAAATGAATTCGCTTTGGTTCATGAATTAAATAAAATTGGATTATTACTACTTGGTTCACCGTAAAAAAAAACAATTATAATTCCATGATGATGGGTGTTTTTTAAACCAATTATAAGTTCACACATCAAGCATATGTTATCATGCGTCTTAAATGGTGAGATCAATATGTACATATAATTGTTCTCTAATTATTTTAAATTAATCAATGATAAATACTAAAAGTTATATAAAGGATTTATTATGAGGATTTATATACAATACACTTAGTTTTCACAAGTACCTTAGTTTTAGGGTTTAGAGACTCAATTAAGGGTGTAAAGTTTAAAAGTAGTGATTTAGAATCTAGGAGTAATGATTAGAGTTTAAAAGTTAGGATTAAGATTTAAGGTTCAGAGGAGGTTAGGGTTTAAATTTAAAGTAATATGATGAGGATTTAATATTTAGAGGTTAAGGTTTAAGTTTAAAGTAATATATTGAGGGTTTAAGTTTTAACTTATAAACCCTAAATTCTAACCCTAAACTTAAATTCTATTCATCACTAAATTCTAAACTACTAAATCTAAACCCCAAAATCCTATACCTTAAACTAAATCCTTAAACCCTAAAATCAAAGCTCTTGTTAGTTTCCGCCGTCGATATAAATCTTTTAATTAATGGTCATAATAAATCATTATTTTATATTTCGTTAATTTAAATTAATAATGAGATAAATGATAAATAAAAGAGAACACTTGCACAATTCTTTGTTGAACTAACAATTGCAGCTACAAAGTACAGGACTTTTTATTTCAGTAACCAAAAACCAATACTTCACAATCACAATTGCAAAATATAAGCCCAGATGTTATTATTTGAAAGTTACCTGATTTCCGATACGTATTTCCAGGTAAATATTTACGGTAGGTGTGCATATACCACCTGAACAGAATTCCTTCTTGCAGCAGAATTTCCCAGCAAAACCCAACCTTTTAAATAGCAGCATGTTTTACAAGCTTTATCCAGAACTCTGAAACAGGTTCTCAAGTAATCGCAAGGGTCGATTGCTTGATGCCTTTTTTGAACACAATGTTTACGTTGAGAAGCATTGCAAAGCAGAGGTCGAATCGAAACTCTCACCAAATAAATACCAGAAGTACCTCGGAAGCATTTAGCCCTACTGTGGTAACCAAACACTGTTTTGCAATCATTACGCAAAAGAATCTCGTGTTTCTAATGAATTCCGCAATGCTTAAACATGATAACTAAGGAGGCCAATATCTGAACAATTGTGCAAAAGACGAGAAAGGAGTTTGAGTTACGATGATAACAACTAAAGCAAAGGTATACTCGAGCCTAGAATCAACCGTTCTAGAGAAGAAATTATAAAAGAACACGCGTCTCAGTACAGACAAGACGAGATTCCTGTTGTACCATCTAATATATCGAACATTTTATATAAAGCATGTTGAGAAACATGAACAATAAATCAAATGCATGTTTTAGACTGCAGTGGATGAACATTACGTCACATAAGCTCTGCCAAGCCTCAGACACTGTCCTAGAAGTAATGACTCGCCTTCCGTAAGAGAATGAAAACTAAACTGTGTGGATATTTTCTCTTGCAAAAATAATGATATAACACAAATATAAAATGCACGGAAAGGTTTATACAGTCAATACTAGAACAAAGGTTACCTTGGTAATGCAGGTTTATCAGAACATAGCGGATAAGAGAATGAAAACTAAACTGTGTGGATATTTTCTCTTGCAAAAATAATGATATAACACAAATATAAAATGCACGGAAAGGTTTATACAGTCAATACTAGAACAAAGGTTACCTCGGTAATGCAGGTTTATCAGAACATAGCGGATGGCATTCTAGCATTCAATCCCGGGTATATAGGTCTCTCGATAAGGAAATCCAAGAGAGCAGTTTACCAGCAACCATTTTAGACTTCTTACTATGACAGATGTTGGGTGAGGGGGGCATGGGGAGAGGGAAGCAAGGAATGCAACACAATTGATTGCAAATGGCGACTTAAAGCATAACCTAGTATTGGTAACAAAGTAAGAAGTCGGTGCTCTAGAAACACACTGAAAAAAAGAACCCTTGTAGTGTGAGGGTAATAAATGCAGCTGATAAAGATCTTACATAGTTCCTGAGATTATTGAAGCGAGAACCTGCATATTCAAGTTATAAAACAGAAAGGAATTAGTAGTCCCCAGTCCGTACCACAATCATCTTTTTCTATATGTAAAAACATGACCAATTATTGAATTGAACATTCTTACCTCTTATCCTTAAAGCTTAGGTGAAATTACCACATCGCATATAACTTTGAACAGCAGTTGCAATTGGCAAGTGAAAATGAAGACCAATAAACCAGAAAACCGGGAAAGAAAACCTTGATTACATTTATAAGGTATTATATTGAAGAAAAAAAACTAATTTTATTGGGAATATAAATGTATGTACAATCTGAGCATTACTCTCTGATTTGTAAAGCCTACAGCCAGGAGACATTTTTGCTAAGATATAATTTCTAAGACATACTAACTTGTAGGAACAAAAGATCTTTACAGTCGAAGTCATCAACTTAAGAGAAAAATTCAAGACATCCAAATGGGTTCACTTGAAAATCAACTTCGGGAGGAGCCTATAAAGAATCTATGTAACCTAATTATGGACCCGACAGCCAAACAGCTATCCATAAAACATTAATCTCTTGCTGACAGTGATTATCTTTTTGTTTGTCAACCGTATAATGAACAAGACTATACAAAGAAGCAACTCAAACCATCATATTCAAGTCAGAAAGATCATCCATGGGAATTTCTAGGCCCATGAAGTCATGATCTTGTAATCCATCATCATCAATGTTTAACCATGAACCCAAATCTTGTCCTGGTAGCTGCAACTCATCCAACACATCCAGGCCAAAATCATCTTTTTCTTTGGCATTATCATTGGTAGTTATCTCATTTGACTTTGATATGGAGGTTGATGGTTTGGGTTGCTCTGACATCTCGCCAAGAATGCCGCTCACAGAAAAATATAGTTGAGTTGTTTTCTGCTTCGGCTTTATTTTTAATTTCCTTTCCCCCTTAACATTGGATATTGGTCGACCAATCTTATTAATTCCATTTCTAGATAAAACCTCTCCACCAAGTCCCTTTCCATCTCTGTCTCTCTCACTCCTCTTTCCTTTTGTACTGCTTGACAAAGAACATCCAATGCCTGGCATGGCACTAGAAGCACCAATAGTACCACCAACTACATCCTCCAGCAATAACTCTCTCTTTTTTGCCCTGTTAGACCATGAGTCATCTTTAACAGTAGTTTTGTCGGATAACCGATTTGGGGGTGGCAGCAGATCAATGGCATAACTATCCCCATTTTGACCTGTCAGAGTAGTTGTGTGAGAAGACAGAGCAAAAAGGTATCAATGAATAACATTTTACACAGGATCACATTACATCAAACACACATGAACAGACAGAATTAGACGAGGGAATTAAAGTGTCTGCTCTCAGTCTCTCCATAAGCATCAAAGTAAATACCTGAAGTTCTACCTTCCAGAGAACGGGTGGAGCTGTTGGTACATGGCTTCCCAGATTCACTGTCTGTAGGAGTATCTACTAATCGTACACTATTTAGCCGGGAAGATCCAGAAAGAAAAATGTCCCTAAGCATGGGCTCATTGAAGCAGCTCTTGCCTGTATCTTCAAATTTATGACATCGATCTAATGTCCGTTTAACAAATGCTAAGGCAGCTAGCTTTGTCATTTTGTTACCGGAACTCTTCCCACCAGTAGCATTAGGACCCCAACAACTCTATGAAAAGATTTATTAATAAATTATCAGAAACAGAATACCAGCATGATATCATAATATGTCAGTATATACGAAGATAACTGGGATAATCAACAGTCCAACTTCTGTATACAAAAAAAATTCTCAATGGAAAACTAAAAGCTGTAACATAAACAGAGAGAACCAAGCAAATTTATCCACCTTGGTAAGAAGCTCTAAAGAGGAGAAAACTAGAAGCAACTCAAACTTGAGATAATATCCCGTTTATAATTTTGCACCAAAAAGCCCTAACTACCATTTCAATTCTTAGCATTTCAACTATCTTCTTGATCTATGTAGCTAAAGAGAAAGAAAAGAACAGAACAGAAGAATTATTAGCTAAAGTTCTGATGGCCAAATTCTTCACAAGGATTTTAGAAAAATCTAAACAGCCAAAAGAATTTTGTGGGACCATTTTGAGAGGTTGTCTCTTCACTATTTGAATACTATAAGGAGTTTGAACTACCCAATAGGAGGTAGTTCACTCCTGCGATATAAAAGATTTTTACCAACTTTGAGTTGATCGAGGTTAACAATATTGTCATCCTGCCAATTTCCATCTTTTTTTATTTCATTCTTTGTTAGTTTTAGTCCACCCAGACAATTATTTCCTCGAAATCCCATGGCTTTATTCTAGACTACAGATAGGTTTCTATATCCTTATGTTAAAGTGCTTTCATACAGACTTGGTTCTGTGCATTCAAGATATTAAACAATAAACATTGTCATTATGGGTGTGTGCAAATGAAAACTAAAATGAAAAAGGAGACAGGATCTTAAGAGAATCACCATGTACTTTTCATAAGCCATCGTGACAAGCTTGTCAAGAGCATTTTGCTCAAATTCCCTATATCAAAAATGATATGTTTATACATACACTAGGTACCAATGACTTTATGTTATAAGGAAAATGAATCCAAAACTGTGGAGAGAAGGGATAAAACAATACTTCTCCTGAAGTGTTCGTGTTTCTGAGGCAGCTTTCAACAGTTTATCAAGCAAGACTTTCTTCCTTGAAACCTATTGCATTCAAAAAAAATTATAAAATGAACTTCTCAGGACAAGTTTTGAACTTTATGATGGACAGTCCCAACAATAAGTATAGTAGCGGAGCACAGAAGAAGGAAAAAAATAGTCGAATATCCAAAGGCAATTATCATAAAATAAAGAATGAAAACAATACTGTAAAATGTGAAGAAAAAAGACAATGTATATACAAGATTGCATTGGAACCGCAATAATTCCTTTGAGAAACTACCTGTTCATTGAGCTTCTCCTCTAGCTTACTAATGTCCTCCCAGATTTCATCATCATCCATCTGTGTTATGTCAGGCTGAAAAGCAGTGAAATACATAAAGTTAAACGCATTAACAAACTTATGCCAAGGCTGAAACAAAAAATAAAATAGACAGACAAGCATAACAGGAGTCAGAATAAACAAGCCCTTCAAGATAATGAGAAGATGCAGTGGATAAACATGCACAATTTGACAACCAACCATTCAGATAACAATGGAAATGATCAGATTGCTAGATCATGATATTGATTTTGGAACAACAAAGAGAGCAAGATAGAGATAATTGCCAACTGCGGGATGAAATAATATCAAAACATAGGGATAATGCAGCATTTAACAGAAATGTTAATGTAGAAGAAGACTAACCATTGGTTCTAAGAAAATTCCGATACTTTGAGCCTCCAAAAAGAGTTTCTCATTTATCTTCATACTCTCGTACTGAAATTCTGAACAAACCATATCAGGAATTGGTTTGTCTAGAAAAGTGCCATTCATTCCAAAAGTTGAGCTGATTCCTGTGTTTCCCAACATATCAGTTTCAGGATTATCATATTCTGGCCTCCCAGATGTCCTATAACCATTAAAAGAAGCATGCCCAGTAGATTGGAAATTAACGATATGACTCAAATCATTAGTTCCCAGTTCTCCATCCATCTTAAGTCCAGTTCCATGTACGTCAAATTGGAGTTCATCATTTCCACTGTCACTATCATCTTCTGGAATTAGAGCTGCTAAAAATCTCTGACACAGGGGAATCACATTATTGTCCCTTGTATCCAAAAGCAACTGCTGTGAAAGGATTTCATCAGTTGACGTTCTAGCAGCAATTCTGCCATCTCTTCTTTGTTCAAGTAATCCACATTCATTGGGGATGGTACTACAACCATCTGCAACAGAAGGAAGTGGTGTCGATCCCAGTCTTGTGAGTTCATAATTTGCCTGAAAAATATGAATGAATTTAGAGAGACCAAAGTATTTGTGAAAAAGATGTGTTTGAGTTTCAAACATCAATCAGAATGAAACCAAAAGCAATTGATGGAAGTTCAACAAGAAACAAGTACTTTTTCCTATTCACTAAAAATACTGCAGACAAAAAAAGATTTAGGTATAAAGCTATCTTCTCTTTTCTTTTTTTCTTTACAAGGTGTTGCAGTGTTACAAAGATATGTGGTTGAAGAGAACAATCATAATTTTTAATGTTAAAATAAACAAATTTGACAATATAAACTTCATGGTGTAGTTAAGAAGAAAAAAACAGCTCCTGCGTCACTTTAGGATTGCATGCCAAAACAAAATAAGAAGATGAATTCTTGAAAATTAATCACATGGTTTGACATCCATCAATGCCTAACATAATTAGCATGCCAAGAGGAACTCATTTATCTCATGCCTTTTGTCAAAACTTAATGACAACATAAATATTGGCAACAACCCATGCCTATCCTAGAGGCAATGGAGGGTGAAGGACTAGGGTCAATTCCCCTTTCCTCTACCTTGTTGATAAGAAATCACATACCCTGGCCAAAAACAGACATAAATTGCAACCAATTACTCACATTAAGCATTTCAACAAAAGATTTAATCCAAGAATTGCTTCCAATGATTTTTTTCCTTAAAAATGGAACACATTAAAGGGCTCCAGTACCTGCAGCTTCAAATAGGCAATATCTCCATCAGATATGAAACCAAGAAAAGGCTCCATCTGCCTCCAAAAGGAGTTGGGAAATGCAAGAGCTGCAATAAAAGTAAAATCAACCCATGCAAGAAGAAATTTTGAACCAAATAAAATAAAACCACTTTGACAACAAAAAAAAGTCCAAACAGTTCAGAAGATGCTACCAGAACCAATAAGAGCATTCACAGCAGCCACCAACTCTTCATGTCCATCCTCGGTACCAACTAAGAAAAATGTACCAAGGGCAATTAGAAGCCATGTAAATGTAATCACAGATTTAGAAATTCAGAAACTTCTTAGTTAAGCTTGGGATTTTAAGAATCCAAGGAAAATTCTTAGTTAGCTTGAAATGTAACTACCAAGAACATCTGCAGCTGCATTAATTGCTGCATGCTTTTGGCGTGCATATGCCTTGCGATCAGTGAGCTTCCTAATTGGAGGACGACCAGCCTTGCTGAGAAATACTCACCAAACTATGAGATTTCAATCAGGAAAAATAATGGTTCTAAACCACAATAAAATAAATATTATGGGAGAATAAAGGTAACATGTCATCAGGTAGGAAGAAAAATTTAACCTTTCAGTCTTATCCAAGCCAAGCCTGGCACTTCTGAGCTGTTTTGCTGTTCTTGCATTGCCAAACTTCTCAACTGTCATTGGCATAAGAGACCTCGTAGAAGTTATACCCCGCCCTGTCCTCCCTTGTCGACGTATACCATCTCCAATATCGTCTCCAGTCATCAGCTTATTCTTTCTTGATGGCAGGACCAGTGTGGATACTTTCTGAACATTCTGTCCAGCTTTCTCATCTATTTCATTGGACCTTTTCACCTTTTCTTTAGATTTGATTTCAGCAGCACCAGACTCCTCACTCTCAGAAAGAGCTGCCAAAGATAAGGCATCACCTTTTAGTTTAATTTGTTGCGGAGAACTGCTTGAGAAGCGTCTAGCAAATCCTGACTAAATTTCATTACCTGCCATATCAGACGTAGTATCCAGTGATGGAGTTTCATCATTACTTGAAATGATAGGAACAATATTCGTTCGTCTTGCAGAACGGGAGCTCTTTTGTGGTCTTTGGCTGGCCCAGTGGACAGCAGGTGGTGATGAAGACCGAGGTGATGCTGTGCATTTGCGATTAGTAGCTCCACCATGAGTAGGTGGTTTATTTGTACAGTGAGAAAACTCCCATTCATTTGATGCCATTGCTCTCTGAATGACTGGTGACAACTTTGGTGCAGCTCCAGTGCCTGATCGTGGACCACGAATAGATGCATTCATTTTTGTGCTAGAAGTAGGACTAGCTGAATTATATTCATCACGAACACTCATCCTGCACATTGTACAGACCAAAAGGGACATACATATAAGTACACAAATAGAAGACCCAAAAAGGAAAAGTACTCCAGGTGTCTGAAATAAAGATGCCCCAAAAGACAAAAACAAAGGATAAATACAAATGGAACAGATAGATTTACACTAAAAAACGGGAAACAAAATATTCATCAAGAAAATTATGCATACTTGTTAGCAGCTCTGAGATTCACTCTCTCTTTATCAGGAGCAACAGGACGGTCCCTCCTATCATTAAGAAGGGAACTGGCATCCGGGTCAGTCCTAGGGACAGATAATCGTGGACCCAAACCTGACTGCTGCGAGATACCTTCTGGTTTTCCAACTCCAACAGATCCATTAGCGATACCTGACCTATAACAATTTACATATTTATTAATAGAAAATCAAGAATATGATACACCAAAATGTTAAAAAAATAAATATAAAGGAAGGTTCAGTTCACGAAATGCTCCAAATAGAAGGTTTGAAGAAATTTTCAAACAAGAAAACCCCTAAAACAATTTCTGTACAGCCATCATTATAATCATCTATTAAGGAATTACATCCCCCTATAGTGTAGCAATAGCCCTAATACACATTCATTCTGTGTCCAAAAGTCATGTGCTTGGATCTTAGTCAGAAGCTAAGGTCAAACCACGACTAAAGCATTCTACCTCTCAAACATTATTTTCAGGATGGATTAAATCATACGGTTTACTATTTAGTTCAAAAACACAGTTAGAAACTACATTCGCAACTGTAAATGCTCCTTTAAGGCATTAGTTTAGACATCCTGTGCATTTAAGGCATGAGCACCTCATCATAATCTAAACCCCCATATCATGCATTCAGAAGATTAAGATCTCAACCAAAACATCATGAAATTAGGGCAATATATCATAGGATGATATAATGAGGGTACAACAAATAAATGAACATGAAAGAAACAACAGAGGGTTACCAAAAATTTGATGTTACTCACCCTGGAAATATCATTAACATCATGCTCAAAATAGAATAAGAAACTCAAAATAAATATACAACTCAAATGGGAAACAAAAGGAACCTCAGAGGCATAAATAAAAGCTTGACATCTTAATTCAGTATATCCTCCACAGCATGGAAAAAAAAAGGAAGAAGAGTACTTTCCAGTTGATAAATTATGTTATAACTGAATACTGACAAAACATACCACTGCCGTCATCATAATAATTCAAGCTCCTCATTCACACAAATCTCATGGCAGTGGACCTACCTGAACCCATGGGCGTCATTACTCAACCTTGATCGAGTATCAGAAACAGTCATTTGATGTATTCCCTGTTTAAATTCCCGACGCCCTTCTAGTTTAGTTGATACAATGCTAGGAGATACATCAGCTTTTATCCCAGAACGTTTTTTCTTCATCTTTGTCTTTTCCCATCCATTAACACCACCTGATAAAGTTTGATCTTCACCCTGAACTGAGCCACTAGTTGAAACCCTGAGCATTTCCTTATCTCTATCTGCATTACCAGGCTGCTTGACTTGAGCATTATTCCGTATATCCATCTAGATCCATTAGAACAAATGTCAAAACATTTTCTTCAAGAGATAGTGACGCAAAAAAAGGCAAGCCACATGCAAATTAGCACCAATCCACAAGCAGTAAGATCAATATGGTTTTCCATCTCATTTTCTTAAACTTCTGCATGGTTACATCTCTGGTCTCATCTTGGTGTCTTGGTGCCAATTTGCAGCAGAGAGAAGTAGTAACAACAATAATTACATTTGGAAATGGCATTTTTTATCCCAAATTAAACTTGAATATGGCACATAAGATAGTCATTGCTTAATTTTATGAAACAACTGATATCAGGCCTAATAGCAGATATGGAATCATGACAAAAAAGCATAGAGATAGAAGATATCACAGATACAAACCCTCACATCCACCAAAGAAGTCCGAGTACGTTTATTAGGAATAGCACTTTTAGGCCTTTCTTCTGACTTCTGCTGTTCAAATTCAAGACCTCCAGCAGTGGAGTTATTATGCATTCCCATCTTACCAATAGTAGGGCTCAAGACCGACCGATCTCCAGATATCAAAGCATTAGGTCGGTCATTAGAAAAGCTTTCTGATCGAGATCTCTTCTTAGATGTTATGCTAGGGAAAAACTTGTTGAATACTGATAAGGCTTCATTGAAAGTTTTCACTCGCTCCCTGTTAACTGATTCGCTTTAATAACTAATGACAACTTAGATCCAAAATACAAAATTTACAAAGAATACCTTGCTTTGACAGAGCAATCTCGTAAACCAGTCTTAACTCGTTTGATTTCTTCTGGAATAGGAGAAGGCATGAGCTTGCCTTTTGACAACGGGGTAGGAGATTCATCGGCAGAAAGGCCAAGAGCAACATTAATGTGTCGTTTAAAGTCTCCTTGACGATTAGACTTATGATCAGCAGCAACCACCTTGGGATCAAAACGCAAGCACTGGAAGAATTTAGATACATCTCCTTGGGCTGCTACTGAACTGCTTCTCGACATACTTGGCATAGAAGATAGAATCTGATTCTCCAAGGTCTCGCGAAAGCTACCTGATCTGTTTAATTGAGCAGCTAAGAGGGCTCCACGCTGCCCGCTGGTATAGAGTGGCCTGTCTGGGCTACCAGAAGACAGCTCAAACTTGCTGGACATCACCATTGCATCAGATTTTGCCAAACCAAAATTTTATAAGGCCAATAAATACAGCAGAGCATTACAATATTGTAGAACAACAGCACAGAAAGGCTGATTTAAACTCTTAAGTGATGGACTACGTATCTGCACAGCAGAAGAAAAAAAACTAAGGATAAGCATGAAATTATATGTTAGAACAAATACACTCAACACTACCTCGAAATTCACACTGTTTTATGCATAATGCAAACACAAAAAATACATTTTCTAATAATGGACAAAAAAATACAACCAGAAGTGGCAGATTAAAGTTAAGTAATAAAATAATCAATAGCAGTTAGAAAGAAATATCGAAGGCCGTGGAACTAAGATGACATTCATCACCTTCCACAGCCAGTGCCAATAATCTTTTCACTGCCCTGTTACAAGACAGTGGGAGTTCCCAAAGGTGAAAAGAGGGTACTCCAGTAGCTCACATTTACATTTTCAATTCATGTTGAAAAGTGACCAATTTGCATGACTAAATAATGACCAGATAATTATTGGATGCGTAGTCAATCAAGGGATTTTTACATGTTGTAAAAACTAGTAAAAAAAAGTAATATGGCAAAGGCACCTCACATAAATGCAATAAATGAAAGAGGGAATACAAGGTTTTTTATGTAATATTTTCTCCAATGCATAGGAATTCATTGCATTACTAGTCTACTACTACATTTAATATAGATAGTCTACTATAATAGTTTCCTTAAGGTACTCGTCAGTAAAACCCATATAAAATAAAATCGTGATTGAACCACCCATTCAATTTATCTTTTATAAAACAAGTTTCTAAACTATATAACTCCTCCATGTAAAATCACCTCTAATGCATCAAAACAAAAATTGCTACTAAGGTTGTTGGTCATTAACACATTATGACTTGATATAGAACACTGCCATCTTTTTGGCTAACTCTCCAGCTAATCAATCGCCTGTGTGTATATATAATGCAATATAATAAATGTCAATAAATAAACTATCATTTAGTCAGACTATAACTTAAGATGAACAACATTATTTAACTGGTTGAACTCAACGTGATTTCAAATGAAAGACACTTCTATATCAGAGCAGTCAGTAAGAGCGGCATTGCCATTTAAATTATTTCCTAATCAACATTGCTCTTCTGTTCCCCGCATTTTTAACCATGACTCAAGGATACATAAAATCCCCTTCAACTCCACTTTCCTTACTTGAATTAAATCCAATCCAATATTGAATCAGGCAACAACAAGACAGAACAAAATATCATCCCAGTTAAATTCCTCAATATTTCATCATATTTTGACTAACCAACAAAATCCAGCTTCATCAAATGAAATTCTGTATTTAACACAGTAAAGCCACTCTAAGCTTAAAACTTACCAAATTATCCTATAATTCCTAACTTATACATCAAATCATACTTCGTTCATCCAACCTCAACAATTATTGACCAAAAAATTTAAAAAATTCGCAGAAAACAACTAACAATCAAATCAAAACGAGAATTAGAACATAAAACTGAAATAAGAAGTAAATCAAATAAACAAAAAACAAGAGTAGAAAATGAAAACCCTAAAGCTTGGAATCAATAATGCAAGTAAAAATCTACCTTCGGTAAAATCGCGCGAAGAGGCGATGCAGGAGGCCGTAATTATTTAGCAAGATAATTAGAATCTTTAAATTATGGGCATGAAAATTGGTTTACGTGATTGATTCGAAGCTCGAAGCTGAAAGTGGAAAGTTCGTACATGGCCATGGAGGTCGAGAGCGAACCTGTGTTTTGATCGGCAATGAAATCTGGTTCGGTTAAATGACTAATTTGCCCATGGCTCGTTCGTGCTTCGGATGCAGAAGGATCGAGTTTCTGAACGGGGACTTTTGAGTAATATAAATATGTTGAGCCGGCTCCTAACCTAAGACAGCTTGGAGCTCGTGGCCATGTCCCTTTCTTTGTGAAATTTAATTGGATTATTTATTTTTTTTGACAAATTAATTGGATTATTTATTGACTAGTGTCTTAAATATTAAAATTATTGTATTAAGTAAATTATGGTCTTTAGTTAATTCAAATTTATTCAACTATTTTTTATAAAAAAATTAATTTTATTTTTTAAATTTTGTAGAAAACACTAGATGAAAATATTCAATTTAGTTTATTTTAATTTAAGAAATAAATAAAAATAATAATGTAATATACATACGTACGTAAGTGGCGGCAAAGCCTAAAAACAAAGTTTCAAAAAAAAACTTGCACTAAATCCTCGTGATTTCGGTAATTAATTCTGAATATAATAAAATTTATTTTATTTAAGAATTAATTACTAATTAAATTCTTAATTTTAAGTCCATAATTCTTTGCAAATTCAATTTGATCCTCATATTAAATTAAAGTTTAATTCTGGTCGAAAACTAAAGTGAAATTCATACTGTACAAAGACACCTAACAAGTAACATGTACGATAAACTGGACATAAACTGTTCATCTAACAACAACTGAAGCCACCTTTGTAGAGCTAGGGGAGTCTGGGCTCCTCCAAAATTTGAAGGAAAAAAATATTTTATGGTCCTTTTATAAAATTTTGAAATTTTTAAAGTATAATGATTCTAAAAATTTATTTTAATAACCCTCAAATTTTTTATATTTTCTTTAATTTTATAGTTGATTCCCTAAAAGTTCAATGTCAAGTTCGTCCCTGAACTTGACTGAAGCTTGAGGTCTAGAGAAAATAAAATGTACTATGAGGCGCTCCTCCAACAAACAGCAAAACTAGGGGTGAGCAATTGATCGAGTTAAGTTAAGTCGAGTTAACGAGTCTTATTTTATAACTCAACTTTATTTGATTTTTTCGATTCGAGTTGTTCGAGTTTCTGTTCAAATTTAATTGCAAAACATATATAATGTTATGGTTTTAATTAGTTCTAATTTAAACAACTTTCTATAATTCTATTACCATATGCAATACACATATATATTCATACTTTTCATAAATGATATATATATATTTGACAAAATTGAGGATTAGAGTCGAACTTGAAGATTGATCTATTAATTACTAAAAATTCTGAGTTATTCAAATTTCTATATCATAACTTAAATTTCATTTAAAATCTTTTTCGAGTCAAGTTGTGCCTTGCTCACCTTGTACAAGACTTGAAACTTGAAAATAAAAATCTATTTTTTAATGTTTCTCTAACAAAGTCGAGACTTGAAACTTTAAATTAAAATATATCTGTCGAAATTATGTTTAGGTGATTTCGGACATATTTAAATGTGGACAATATTCTTAGAATAATACAGTATACTTGTGATAAATTAATTAATACAAATTAAAAGGATAATCAACAAAATTAGTTTAATGTGAATTAATTAGCTAATCATGTAAATGTGATGCAAGTAATAATTGATATGGAGAATCGAATATAATCCTCAATTATTAAATGATCATTTTTCATAGATAAGAAAGACCAGGAAAAGTTTGTCAGCTTAGCTTGGCTCAGCTCAGCTCAGCTACTTCTGATTACATACAGGTGTCCGAGGTCCACACCCGACCCAAACACTTTGATATAAATATGGCATAATAGCAAGAGAGTCCTCAACAATTTTCAGTTTTTCAATTGCACCCTTAAAGAGTTTTCTTTGGCAATTTAAACCATAATGTTTTAATTTTTCAAATAAGTCGTTTTTGGATAGTTTGTGGCATGGTAACTTTTAAGAATGCAATATGAAATACAAGCAAACGTTGAGAGCTTTTTATTAACAATACAAGAAAATAATGTTATTTAAATAATTATAAAATATGAAAAGTAATTAAAATAAAAGTTGAAGTAAAAGAAATATGATATTTTAAATGAAAAAAAAAATTATGAATCATCTTCTAACGCTGTTCAATTTTATTTACACTGGTAACAAATATTTTTACTTTTACATATCATTTTACTATCGAACTTATAAATTTTTTTAGCATGCTACGCATGAGATTAAAACTAGTAAACATTAGATCTTGTTACTCATTATGTGGGTGAAAAAATATTCTATATAAAAATATAGGAAAATATATAATGTACTAACAGTGATTTTTATGGGCTCTAATTTCAGGAGTTATGAATTTAAATTAGGGTTTATAGTTTAGGGTTTATAATTTAGGGTTTAGTGTTATGGTATAGAGTTTAGAGGTTAGGGTTTAGGTTTAGGGTAATATAGTAGAGATTTAGGTTTTTATCTATAACCCATAAACTCTAAATTCAAACCAAAAATCCTAAATTCTAAGCACATAAACCTAAACTCCTAAATTATAAACCCTAAACCGAATCCCTAACCCTTAAAATTAGAGCGCTTGTGAAAGCAAATAGTTATACCGCCGATGCATTGTATAATTACCCTAAAAATATATTTATGAAATAGATCCACTAATTAATTTAGTAGCTAAGGATGCTCAGCTTGTATGAGTTTGAATCCTTATGTGAGAATGTAATAAAGTAATAAATCAATATTCAAGTTTTGTGTCGCTCTACTTATGATAATTCATTGAATATATTTTTATAATTATGTTTTATATAAAAAAAACATTATGGTTTAAGGGTTTGAGATTACAACTTTTAAATTAAGGATGCTTTTATTTTTGCAATATCAACTATCAATTTTTACTAATGAAATGATCCAAAATAACGTGTAAAACTTTTAAGTTTTACATCGTGTTAACAATGTAACCCTATATATATATAATAGTCCAAAAAAAGTATAAAACTTTCGAGTTTTATCCGGTATAAGAGAATCTTATTTCATATATATGACCTGTTTTATTCGATTTATATTAAAAAGAGTTGAATTATATTAAAAATCACTAAACCAAAAATTATAAAACCTGAAACGTGGTTTGATTGATTGCATTTATGATGTTATATTGTTGAGATTGTGAAAAGTCAAAACTTGATCGTCTTGTTCAATCTTTTTGATTGCGGAGCACCTCATCGATTGAACTGGATATTTGGTCCAATTGCACTTTTGTCTTAATTGGTAGAGAGGCTATCAAAGAATTCCAGATTGAGTTGTTGTTTGAATTATACTCCACATGACTTATCTTCTTTACTTGTTTCCCGGTGATATCTCGAGTTTTTTTTTTATAAATAAATATAACATAATAAAAATGAATAATTTGACCAATCGACCAAATGTGTTTACTCGTATCTTAATATTTTAAAACAATTGTTCATTAGTCAAGCGAATCCATAAATCAAAAATAATCTTTATTGCCACACCCCAAAAGAATTACAAGTAAAGATTCCTGTATATCAAGTTTCAACTACACTGATTAATAATAACACAAAACAGACCGCTATAGAAAACCAGCGGAAGTGGCACGGCCACCATGGTGCAACAAGTTGTGAGCGATGTGATCCCTAGCTTGTGCAGCAGCCATCGACCTTATGTTGTTTTCCGGCACCGTCTCGTCGTCGAAAAGCTCGAATTTAAGCTCGGGGTCCATCGTCTCGTTTCTCATCTCACAGATGTTATGCAAAACGCAGCAAGCCCCAAGCACAATCGGCAACTCTTGAAGCTTCACCTCGGTTCTCTTCTGTAAACACGACCACCGCCCTTTCAGCCGCGCGAATGCGTCCTTGCCGACCTTTTCGATTTGCCCGATTTTCTCATTGAAAGCGTGCTGAGCCCAGGTGAGATGTTGGTGACTGTAGGGAACCAGAACCCGGTCCATTAATGGGTACCCTTTGTTCCCCACGACCCAAACGTCTCTCAAATGTCCCCTGTTGGCTCTTTGGTAGAACGCTGATTTCTCCAGGACTTGATCATCGGACATCGAACCGGGCCAGCCGATGCATACGTCGGTGAAGGCTCCGTTTTGATCGATGACGCCTTGGAGGGTGATGGAATACGAAGTTTTTTGGTTCCGTTCCGTGTGTTTTTTGTTGAAATAAGCTGCCACGCTTGCTTTCGGTGCGATGATGGGAATGTGAGTCGTGTACATTGAACCGGCCACGTTCGGGATTCCGGTGGCGGATTCGAATTCTTGTTTGGTTCTCTTTGTTTTGTTTTCGTCGGGCCATTGAACGAATTTGGGCATCAGGACGGTTTTAATGGCGGCGCAAACCTCCAGGACTAGTTTATGACAAGTGGAGATCCCCAACCCGAACCGTTTCGATACCATCCGGAGCGGTTCACCCGTGGCTAGCCTCCATATGCAAACCGCCACGCGCTGACGAACCGGGATCGCATCGCGGAGCATTGTGTTCTTTTTCATCACCGCCGGTTCCAGCTCCTCGCAGACCATGTTGAATGTGGCCTTGCTCATACGAAACGCGCGTTTAAACTCGAAATCCGGGAAATCCGGGTGGTTACACTTGTCCCACCAGTCCTTTGATCGGTCTTTCACCCATAACCGCCTCTGTTGGCCGGATCCGGTACCCGATCGCGACGGGCTCACATTTTCCGACCCGACTGAAACCGCCTTCCCCGTCGCTGCAGCCGCAACAGCTAAACCCGATTTACGCGCGCGTTTGTTTCTGGAATCATCCAACTGGACTATCATTTCAGAGTATTGGTTTTCGAATTGATCAAAAAACCCATTCATTTCTTCAACTTTCTCGTTGTAACAGGGCTCGAAGAAAGCCGTTCGCCGATCGGAATCGGTAAACCATTGATTTTGCTGCTCTTGCTTTGCTTCTTCGTCCAACATCAAAATCGAAGAAAGTATATCACCAAACCCACTCTTTTCGTTTTCTAAATCTTCCTCGAAATCTTTTCTTCCCCTCTTCTTGTTGTTCCCGTTGAATCCGTTTTCCATATCCAGAAACCACGAGAAATCGCTGCTATTGTTGTTGTTGTTGAAATTAAAAGAGAAATCTTCTGGAGAAAGCAATGTGAATGATCCGATTTCCATGTAAACAAACACGAGATTAGGGTTTTCTTTTGATTGAATTGAAAAGGCAAGTGTGAAGATTTGAAACTGGAGATGTGAAATGAAGGGGTTTGGGTTTTGTTTATATACGTATCAGCGGACACGATGAGGGAGGAAGGGGAAGCGCGTGCGGCAGGGAAAGTGTGAACGCGGTTGGCTTTGACGCTGATTTGACTTTCTTTGTTTCATGTGCAGTTTTGTCTTAGTTTTCATTAAAAAACTATTCCTACTCGGGATAGTGTATACACGGTTGGGAATAAGGAAAGATGTGACGAAGGTTCGTTAAAACGGAAAGGAGTAATACTAGCGACTAGGAAGGCAAAGCGAAGTAACATAAAAGGGGTAGGAAATAAGGATAAGGTTATCCTTATTCCTTGCTTGAGTGAGAAAAAAAGTGCATGTACAAATCTAGAAAAGGGTACTAGGGAGTAGGGACCCTCTAGCCTAGATGAAGCTTTCAAGTTTCAACCAATCTTTAATTATTGATTTTTAAAATATAAATATAATAATTTTTTAAATATGTTTATAATTATAAAGTAATATTTGTTTAATTTTTTTAGTCCTTTAATAGCACATATCGTATAAATACGATACTCGAACGTAGGATACCTGAATAAAATATGTCATCCTTTATCACTAGGACCACTCTACGAGTTCAAATATAATAAAAATTAATCATTCTGATATGTAATCAAATTTATAATTAAAATATATTTGAATGCAAAAATAAATTTAGACATTAATTAAGGTTTTGAGTGGACTTAAAATTAAACTTGAATATACATATGTAATAAAGTAAAACATAATTTTAAAATTCTATAATCTCACCTCTCAATTTTATCGATAAGACTTGAAAATTATTCAATACATTACTAGTGAAAAAAATTAACAAGATAATTATTTTTTGATTAAAGATTTAGTTAGGGGTTTATGTTTTGATGATTAGTATTTATGATTTATTATTTATAATTTAGAGTTTAGGGTTTAATGTAGTATGGTTAGGGATTTAAATTATGACCCTAAATCTTAAATCTAAATATAAACCTTAAATTCTAACCATCTAGACCTAGATCTCTAATCTTTAAACCCTAAATTAAATTTATAACCTCCGAAATTAATCTCATTGTGGAAACTTTTTTTCTACCATCAGTGTATAGAATAATTACTCATAAGCCAACATTTATTTTTATTATGGAAAAAACTTTAATATACGGGCGGTGTAAACTTTAGTTTACACATACCTTTTAGTTTTAAGGGTTAATATTTTAATTTAGGGGTTAAAGTTCAAGGGTTTAGATTGTAGGATTTGGAATTTAATGTATAATGTTTAAGGTTTAGGGTTATGAATTTAGGATTTGAATTTTATAGTATGCCTTTTAGTTTTAAGAGTTAGTGTTTTAATTTAGGGGTTAAAGTTTAAGGGTTTAGGTTGTAGGATTTAGAACTTAAGGTATAATGTTTAAGGTTTAGGGTTATGAATTTAGGATTTGAATTTTATAGTGTAAATATGCATGCGTAAAATTAGTTTTACATATCATATGTATAAAAAATTTACCTGTTTATTATTTTGAAATGTCATTTTTGACCCTTTAATATTTGATTAATTTTGTTCCAATCTGATGTGAACCTATAATAAGTTAGTTAAACTAGTTCTCTCATGGACGAGACTTCCATAATATAGTGACCTTTACATATAATTTGATATAAATAATAATACTATATAGACTCTTTCCTACTCATAAATCAGAGTATATTAAACGTTTAAGCATGTTTGATTCTACATCATCATGTATATTATACCAATGACATGTCAATCAAACTAAACTTAATCTACTTATTTTTTTTCCTTTTATAATGTATACGAGGAGAAAATGGGGCAATGCTACATCTATTCACTGGGTAAATTACCCAACTAAGGTGACATATGATTTGCTAACTAATAAACGTAATACAATCTATTTTTTAATAAGCAATAAATGCAATACAATTAATACACATTTTAAGTTTTATCAATAAATAATTTAATAGAGGTTTTTAACAATAAATGCAATACAATTAATAATTCTAATTGACTCATAATACTAAGATAATATAACTAAATTCTTAAAACTATTAAATTGGAGAACGAGAACCAAATCTATAAGTAACATATAATATATAGAGGTCTTTAATTTAATAGATTTCATAATTATTGTACAATAAAAATAAAAATTAGATTCTGTTAGATGTAAATAGGGCATAATGCAAAAAAAAAAACAACACCCTAATTAATTAAAGTTATGTGATAATAATCCATGAATGAGACAATGAATAAGATAGAAAGTAAGGGTAGACGAATTCCTCTCATATATAAATGTGAGAGTATTACATTTATTTTTTCTAGACAATAATTTTGGCTACATTTAAAAATAAAAATTATATAATCATCTATGAAAATAAAATAATTTTTTAATCATTTAAAAAGAAATAAACATAAAAAATAAGATAATATTTCTTAAAATTTGTATCATATAAATGAAAAAATAATCGAAAACATTATTAAAAATGTTTGAATAGACAAAAAAATAAACATTAACTAACGTATTAATTAGTGTCACGTCTGAGAAGATGTGAGGTCATTAATCTCATATCAAAAAGGAAAAAGGGAGGTCTTGGGATATATAAGCGGTGACGCCGCACATCCTATCAGACATGTCTTCTAGGAAGAGGGTAATGGCCCTGTGACAAGTGGTATCAAAACGACCCTTTGACTGTCTGATTTCACGCTGAGCGCCCATGAGTGGGGTAGGCAGGGTGGACAACCGTAACAATTGGCCAATCACGAGAGCGGAAGCTCGTGACGAAGGCGTCTCACGTATGAGAAAAGGCGATATCATTAATCCCACATCGAAAAGAAAAAGAGAAGTCTTGAGATATATAAACGGTGGCGTTGCACATCCTATTAAACATGTATTTTGGAAAGAGGGTAACAGCCCTATGACATTAACATGTATGTTTTCTATAAAATTATTAAATGAACTCATGTGGGTAAGTTACCCACCGAGTAAATAAAGTTTTCTCCGAGAAACTGTGCATGATAAGATACTTGTAAGCATGTAAATTTATTTTATATTCTTAAAGAGTTATTTGCACCAAACATCCCTTAACTATGACAATCATTTTCACAATGGTCCCTAAATTTTTAAATGTTCCAATTCCATCTTCAAACTACGACACTCATTTTAAATTGGACTCCAAACTTTTTTACATTTTAATCTTATCCCCAAACTATGACTCTCATTATAAATTTATCCCTAAACTTTTGAACATTCTAATTTCCTCTACAAATTATCAATATATCACATCTCATGTTAATAAAACAGTTATAAAGATTGTTAATTGTCATGTAAATATTGATGTGTATTATGTAATAATATGATGCAAAAATAAATGATAATTTGATGATGAAATTGAAATGTTTAAAGAATTGGGGACCAATTTAAAATGAAAGTTGTAGTTTGGCGATAAAATTAAAACATCCAAAATTTTAAAGACTAATTTAAAATAATAATGTAATTTACGTGTGAATTAAAACTTTTAAAAAATTTAAAGACCAATTTAAACTAAAATCCCAGTTTAAGGACGTAAGATGCAATTTACTCTATTCTTATATTGTCCCACACCATAATTGCAAATACTAGATTAACCGGAACATCTTTGTACTAACTACCATGTACCAACCTGTCACATGAAAATCAACAAGATTACATCACACTTATAATTATTATTATTGTGTGATTAATTAATTATAATTTTGATTCAGTTCAACCAAATATACTTAATTCGATTACCAAAATGAAAAACACATGCACACGTAAAAGGATTATTATTAATGATTAATTAATTATGTTGCTAAGTAAATTATTGTGACTTTGAATTCGTTACTCGTTTTCAACGAACAAGGCACTTTGACTTTCCACATGAAATGAAGCACGCAGTATTTCATTTTTTTAATTTATGTTTGATATTAAATTTTAAAAATACAAAATTTTAAAGTAGGAATAAAAGTAAATTTATTTTAAGTCCGAATGTATACCAGATTTAACGTTCGGTCTCGACTTCTATGACTTATTAAAAAACATTCGAGTTAGGGATAGACACGGGTCGGGTCAGGATTTTGCCCCGTCCAAACTAAACCGAACACATTTTTTAGAGATCCGACCCAACTTGAAAATAAACACACTAAAACCGACCCGACTTATATAAAAAATAATTTGAGGGACTTAATTGTAAAAAAATTAGCGGACTTAATCTTAAAAAATATAATTTTAAGGACTAATTTTGAGGACCTAATTATAAAAAATATATAAATATGGGATATTATTATAAATATCCTTAAAATTTTAGGGAAAATTACACTACTAGTCCCGAGTTGGGTTGGATATGTTCCACCATAAACCCGACCCGACCCAACGCGACTTCACCTTTAATGAAAACCCAACCCGACCTGAACCTGATTTTTTCATTAAAAAATTCGATCCAATCGAGCCGGGGTGACCGGAACCCGACCGGGCCGGGTAAAATGCCCATCCCCATCTATATTCATTTTTAAAATTCAATATCATATCTGATTTTTTATACAATTAAGTACATAAAATTTATATTTTGTTCAAATTAGTAGATAAACATGATTATTGGTTCAACTTGGTACTTATGTTTTTTGTCCAATTAGGTATTTGACTTAATTTTTGATTCAAATTGTTACATGGACTTGACTTCTTAATTCAAACTGGATTATTTTGAATTTAGATTGTTACATCCCGAATATCGGTCTAGTCAGAATTAGGTTCCAGCGATCAAAAATTTTGTGCCGGTTATGCCTGAATGATGTAATTGCTCGATCTTGTACCCAACTTTGAAGTAATGAAAGTTATTTGGGTTTAATTGAAGTTGTGGGACCTTTTTGTAAAGAATGGAAGTTAGAGGTTTCATTGAACCTGCTGAAAATGCTAAATCTGGGCAAGGCGTATTGATACGGTTGGACCTGTATCGATACGGCCTAATTGTTTTTAACTAACTTACCCAATTCAATCTAGCCGTATCGATACGACCATAAGGTGTATCGATACGGGTCCTTGTCCAAATTGATTTAGTGGCCAAATTGAAAAGATTTGAAGTAGGGGATGACTCACATACTTGCTTGCCACCCCTCGACGTGAGAATACTCTGAACTAGATGACAATTGGTCATCAATTGCCAAAAGATGGAAAAGATTGAGAAGTGTATTAATTAATGGGTTAAGCAAACCCTTGCCTAAGGAAAATCTTCTCATTGGTTATAAGGGAGTTGGGAAAATGATTAAAGAGTTTTAAATGGTCTGAAAATGAACAAAGAAAGCCCCTTCCTTTGTTTTGCCCTTACTGAAGCAAAATCTTGCCCTTGTCCTAAAACAAACGTACACCTCCATTATCATCTTCCTCCTCAAGCTAAGCAAGCACCTCGGTCAAATCCTCAACTTTTGTTCGAATTCGATACACCGTTTGAAAGCCTACAACTTGATAAGTAAAACCCTAAGCCAATTTAATGATCCATTTGATCCGTAGAGTTTAATTGCAAGAATTAGATCTTGAATACCCAAGTTAAACCCATGTGTCAGTAGGTTAATTTCTTTGTTTGGATGTTGTCTGCATGCTTGGGTAAGCTTGAAAAATATTTGTGAATCATTAGTTACAATCCTAATGCAATCCTCTAATTTTGGACTAGCTCAAGAAGTGGAGAAAGATCCCTCATCATCTCTCACGAAAGCTAGGTACAAAGGAGTCGTAATCCGAGAGCCTTGAAAGCGTTAGAATCGAGGTGAGTGTAGTTGTGTCTCGAGATTGGCTAGGTACCATCCCGGTTGCATTTGAATTATGTTTACGTTGTGTATTCATTGGGATAGCTCAAGTAGAGCTTACAAGGTATGAATCTCATGTGGTAAGTGTGGTAAGACCACTCTATAGTTTTTGTTGCATTTTGATGTCTTATGAATCATTTGTCATATGATATACGTGAAAAATGTTCAAGTTAACATTTGATATCCATGGGAATTATTATGATGCTTAAAATGTTATGATATGTGAATTGGAGCCAAAGCTCAAGTATAATCTGATATGATAAGGCCTAAGGGCACAAAGGTAAGTTTCATAATGAATTATGCAACCTTGGACACTTGTGGACATTGGATACAATTGGCATGCCATAAGGTTAACTGAGCTCACTATGTAAGGGATTGGACTACGGTCCGGGGCTACGACCTATATGTGAGGAGAAAAGGTTTGATTGTGTAAGGGATTCCGAAGCCACGGCTCAAGGCTAAGGCCTATTTTCGATATGATTTAGTGTATAGGGGAATCCACATATCCATTGGTTATTATGTCCAATAAAATGTTATGTATCTATGCTTTGCATGTGACATATGAAAATATAACAATTGGCATTGGATATGATCGATATATGATTAATGGTGTACTTATGTCATTCAAGCATGTTTATAAGTCATTTATGCCAAATAAGAACTTGGTTGCATTTGTTATAACTACCTCACTAGGCTATGTAAGCCTAACATGTGTGTGTCTCATGCATTTCAGGACCTTAAAGCAATCCGAGCCTTGATCGTGTTGTTGAAGTTGCAAGTCACTCCCGCCAATTTCATGTATGCTTACATTTTGTTTTGAACTCCTGGAAAGGTGGCATAGGGCTTAGACATGTTACATTGGTCTATTTTGATATGTATGTAATCTCTCTAAAGTGTTTAAGTACTAAAAATGGAAGGTGGTGTGATTGTAACTTAAGAAGCTACTTAAATTGGGCTTAAAGATACTAAAAAGTAAAAAGTTAGTAAATGGATCTAAAAATTGACATGCTAGTAGATTTTGGTGTTTAAATACTGCTGGTAAAATTTGATAAAGATTGGACGTCGTTTGATCTGTTAATTCGAATAAAAACCAGATAAAATCTGTCATTACAGGTCAGGCGTACCGATACGGGTCAAGCTGTATCGATACGACCTTGCATATTTGGACTTGGAAAAATATGGCGTATCGATATAGATCTTGGCAGTCAGGTCTGGAGAATAAATTGTATCGATACGGCCTTAGGTTGTACCGAAACGGGCCAACCTTGGTCAACGTATATCGATACAGGCTTAGATGTATCAATACGGGCTTGTTATCCTTGAATCTGGAATTGAGAAATTTGGCTTAGCATACTGATACGGTCTGGAGTGTATATGTACGGTGTCAGTTAATTATGTTAAAAGACTTAAATTACAGTTTTAAATAGTTCACAAAATGGTCAGTAAAACTTAAATGGACCAATCAGATGAGTAAATGACCTCCGTTGATAACGAAATTTCACAGGCTAATAACCAATAAATTTAATTGAAGATTAGTAAAGATAAATTTGGATAAAGACCCATAATTTGTAAAATTTTCAATTTAGTCCCTAAGTTCGAAAAAGTTTAAAATTGACCCAAATTAAGTAAGCTGTTAATAAGTTAGTTTGTTAAATCTTAGAAGAGATTAATAAGATATTCCGAATAAGGTTCTAAACTGCGAATAAGCTTTTTGATCTCCGAATCTGTTTTCGGTAACACTTTTCGACTCGATTCTCTACGGGCCGGGGAAAGGGTGTTACATAGATTCGCTTGGATCAAGTGGAGTTAGATGAATTCAAATAATTTTAGAATTTTTATAAGATGTAAGTATTTTTATTTCAAATGTAATAATTATCTATAATTAAAAAATATAGTATAAACAGTTTGATAGCCAATGTAATTAGAACTGTGTAGCGGAGCAATCTTCCCCATAGTTTGGTTCGTTAAGGAGATTCACGAAGGTTTTTGGGTTTTGATGATATGTTAATCTTCATGTAAGAAATTGCTTTTCTTTGCACATTTGTATGAGAATTTTTAGTGGACTAGTCCCATTTTTTTCTCTCTTTTTGATGTATTGTATTTATAATATCTTTAATAGTGATTAATAAATCCAATGCCATTGTTTAAAAAGCATATTATTAAATACAAAATCAATCCTTAAACTATGTCATTTGTTTACTTTTAGCCCTTAAATTATTTTTTGGTCAAAATAAGTACTTAAACTATTATTTTGTCACTTTAAATATCTAAATTATTTTTTGGTCAAAATAAGTGCCTAAACTATGTTATTTTTTGCTTTTACTCCCTAAACTATCTCTTAGTCAAAAAATCTTTGTGATGTGTCAACATCTTATTGGTTAGAATAATTTTTTTGACTTAGATAACTATCAAACCTAAAAGTGACCAAAAAACAATAGTTTAAATACTTGTTTTGACCCAAAAATAATTTAAGGATTGAATTTTCATTTAAGCCAAAAGCATAAGTGTCAAAATGAACTAAAAAGTCAAGTTCAAGTACTAATTAGAATAAAAAAGAAAAGATCAAGTACTAAACTGAACCAAAAAGTCAAATTTAGATACCTAATTGAACTAAAAAAAATATTAAGGCACCAAATTGAATCTTCAAGCCAAATTCAGTTACCAAAATACATATTTAGTTTTTTGTTTTTTCTCATATGCCCAATCATTAACGTTATTTACACAATTCACTTGAATTGTTTTTATTTATTGCAGAACTACCCCCAATTCTCAACTAGTGGATGAAATTTCTGTTCATTTCTGAAGATCTGAGCCATGGATCAGTGAATGGTCTAAATTTGCAGAGTGTTCATAAAAGTTACAAAAACAATAAAGGGGAAACGAAAATACGGATTAACGAACAAGAGTGAAGCTTAGCCATGGCCTCTCTTCTCAATCCGTCTGCAGCAATTTCTTTTCAACACAAGGTAAACTTTATTGGCAATCAATACGGATTAAGATCTGATTGAAAATTATGTAGATGAGCTGATTTTGTTTAAATTTTTACTACAAATTATCTGGTTTTCAAAAAATGGGATTTGTGATTCGATTCGAATATGAAAACTCGTCCTTAGGTTAGGGGGGCTGAAATTCGAATCCTATACTCTTGGATTGGGCACAAATCGAGCTGAACTTCGAGTTTCTATGTTTTTAATGCCTTTTTGTTTTCCGGTTTGCAGTGGAATCGTTCAAGTTTAAGTGCCCTATCTGCAAATAAACAAACACCGTCCAAAATTTCCCATTCTTTTCCTGGAAATGGGAGATGTCAAAGGTTAAGTTTCACGGCAAAAGCTACAGGTTCCGTCGAAGGAAACGTACTCGACAAAGAATCAGCTAGTAGCAATGACAAGATAGGTACCTGCTCTGCTCTTACTCGGTGTTGTTTTGTTAGGTTTGCAATACATTTGTTGTCCCGTCGGATATATCTAATCTCAGGGAAAGCAATCTTGGAAGCCATGATTTCTCTGAGTTATTCAAAGCTCTTAAGAACAAATTGGGCATCAGCTCTAACATTGTTCTTAGGGTTGAGCATTCGATCAAATCTAGTTAAAAAATTCTTAGTTAGTCGAGTTGACAAGTCCCATTTTGTAATTCAAACGTTATTTGAAATTTTTTCGAGTTGAGTTTATGAAATTCGAGTTAAGTTGAGTTGCGTTATTCGAGTTTCTGATCAAATTTAATTGTAATCATTTATAATGTTACGGTACTAATTAATTTCAATTTAAACGACTTTCTATAACCATATACAATGCACATGTATATTTTTTCATATGTGATATATATATTACCGGGCAGAATTTAGAGTTATTCGAATTTTCATTTTATAACTCAAAATTTATTTGAAATTTTTTCGAATTGAGTTTATGAAATTACAAGTCGGGTAAAGACAGGTCGAGTTTTTTTTTGCGACTAGTCGAATAATTCGATTTTTCGGAATCGACCACTACCTGATTTAGCTTATCTGGCTTTTTCAAGCATCTTTGAAAATTTTGATTTACAATACATTCACATGAATGCAAATTCAATAACACTAACTAGTTTATAAAACAAAATGAATGCAAATATGTTGCTTTCTGGGTCATTTTTCTGAGAATTGCATCCAAAAGCTCAGCTGCTTTGGTGCCATAGTTCGTAGTTTGTCACTTTGCAGTGAACTTTACAAGCAAAATACACTAACATCTCGAGCTTGTCACTTTGCATGTGTGTACAATGTACGTATTTTATTGCTTTCTTTCTCCTGCATTTGATGTTTTCCAATTGTTGGATGAAATTATACATTTAAGTATCGTCGTCGATGTAGATTATGGAGTTGTCGGTAGGCACCATGTTGGTATTCTATGCGAAAACCTTGAAAGATCACTTGAATTTTACCAGAATATTTTAGGTATGTAATCCCTTTTCTATATTCATAGTAGTACATATTCATTTGTTTTCGTAAGAAAGAAGAGAGAAGCTGAGCATCTGCTTCTAAATGTTTTAGGTCTTGAAATAAATGAGGCTAGGCCACATGATAAGCTTCCATATAGAGGTGCTTGGTTGTGGGTGGGTTCTGAGATGATTCATTTGATGGAACTCCCAAACCCGGACCCCTTAACCGGAAGACCTGAACATGGAGGCCGTGACCGTCATGCCTGTATTTCAGTTCGAGACGTATCTAAACTGCAAGCAATCCTTGACAAAGCTGGTAAGATACTTTTGCCTTCACTCCAGGGTCATCCATGTCAAGCAGTATGTTAATGTGCACCGGTATCTTTTAGTTACAAACCAAAGGAGGATATCTGATTGTAATATTGTTACTTATTGCAGGTATTCCCTACACACTTAGCCGATCTGGGAGGCCGGCAATTTTTACACGAGATCCAGATGCAAATGCTCTAGAATTCACACAAGTTTGATGCCCGAGATGTTTCAGCATTCGAAACCTGGATTTCTTCATAGATAAGTATACCAGGTCCCTTTTCTTCCCAGGATCCAGATCATGTATATAACAATGGAAAATGCCAAGGATTTACATGCTGAATTATATTCTAAGACAGCTTAAATAAATAGAAAAATCTTTATACTAGAGTTTGTCCTCTTTCATGCATACTCACTGTGCTGTGCAAAATCTAGTTGTTGTAGACATAGCTCTTCGGTTGCGGGGGATGGACGGATGGTTCTTTTTCATCTCGAAATCATGACATGCAACCTGCTTAATGTAATGTACTAGATAACGTCACCCGAGACTTCCAGTCGTGTATGGCGGAGCGCAATGTGTGGTTTGGAGTCACTACAGAATGCTGAAGCCGACGCTTTGTAACTGGGGATACGTTGTGTTTCTCAAGCCATGCTTTTATTGCTCGGAGCTCATATGTAAAACCATCAGCAGCAATGTGAGGGTCATCCAGCACTTCCTTTATTACCAAAAAGGAAAAAGAAAAGAAAAATTATTGAGAATGCACGGGATTGCGCTTAAGCCATGAATCAGTTCTGCTAACAGTTTTCAACCTGAAGGATTGGACAGAAGTAGTGGCTCGGAGCATATGCATCGTTCTTTTCCAACTTTAAACTTGCATCTGCAACATCGACGAGTTTTTTGAGAATTGGCAGAACTCCTGTGTCAAGATCAGGTCTGTCCCTGCATCTAAGCTTTGAACACTTCAATGCTATTCGAGCTAATTCTTCTGTCTCAGCTAGTGGCCAATCTGTAATCAACTGGTCTAGAATGTCAGCTAAGGAGCAATTTTTAATTGCATTTTCAACTGCCAGTAGAAGTCCACTCGGATGTCGGCCTGTCAGTAACTGGAGTGTTGTAATTCCAAGAGCATATATATCTGATTTTGGTCTGAGGGTGCCAGTTCTCTGATACTCAGGATCCATGTAGTAAAGAGTACCAGCAAGAATAGAGTCTCCATACTCGGTGATATTGTCGGGCACAACATCTGAAATAAGCTTAGCAAGCCCGACATCCCCGATTTTGCTTACGTAGTTTCTATCTAGCAGTATATTGGCTGGTTTTAAATCTCTATGAACAATAGGATCTGGCTTCGAGTTGTGTAAAAAGCAAGCCCGGAAGCTACTTCAAAAACTATACGGAACCGAATAAACCAAGGAAGAGGAGGTTTTCCATTTTTCTGGAGAATATGTTCCTCCAGGCTACCATTTTCCAAGTATTCATAAACCAAGCAACCATTCTCAGGACAGGCTCCAAGAAGCAAAACAATATGTGGATGGTGCAGCTGGCTTAGAACTTCAACCTGCAAAATTTTTTGAAAATGCATTGACGTCAGTTCGTAAACACGACTGCAACTACAAACTACATGCTATCGAAACTTACCTCCTTCAGAAATTCCGCTTTCCGTTCTAATGCATCAGGTTGAAGAACCTTAACAGCTACAGGAGTGCGATGGAGACTACATTTATAGACTTTCCCGTATCCTCCCTGACCAATCACGTTACTCTCGGAGAAGAAATCTGTTTCTACTTCGATTTCATCTTTGGTGTATCTTCTGTACCTTCGGTCACTACAGAAGAGTGCATCGACAAGTTTCTGTTTCTCCAATGATTCTTTACGAGCATTCAGTTCAGCCATCTGCCTTTCGTAAACTTCTTTAGAAAGCAAGTTTTTCGCCTCTTCGACATCTTTCATTGCTTGCAAAAGTTTTGCTTTCTCTTCTGCAGCAACTTTCCTAAAAGCTTCTTCTCTTTCCTGAGCAGCATTCACTCTCCTTGCTTCCTCAAGGCATTCTGAAGAAAGTAATTGCACCTGCAAACCAAAGCATAAATGGCAACATTCAATAGTTCGAAATCCAGTAATTCCAGAACACACACACACATATATATATTCAGTAGTATGAACATTTCGAAGAGCTCGATTCCTCACCTTGTTCTGGGTGTTGACGAGCTCTTCGCAAGCTTGTTTATACAAGGTGACAGTATTTTGTAATTCCAGACGCAGCTGTTCCACTTCAGCCTGCAGATTCAAATGCACATATATTCTATCAAAAACCATCCAGATAGCACATGAAACTGAAGAGTTACCGAAATAACATGCAACCGTCGGCATAAATGCTTGAGAAAACTCACCTGTTCACTCTTTGTAGGAGGCAAGGAATGAGACCGACTAATTGTACTAGCATTTGATGATCCCATGGATGAAAATGCATGTGAATATGAGTAGTTAACCTCCGATGAAGATGCTCTCCCAAAGGCAACAGGACCAGATATATGCTTATTAATGCCGCCAGAACTCCCTTTTAGATATGCTGCAGTAAATACCGACGGCCTATAGCTGGTCCCTGCGACATTTTGAAACAAAGAACCATGACTTCTGGTACACGGATAAACGTAGAGGCAAATATTTCTGACTTACCGGTAGCCCACAAGGGATTAGCTGATCTCGAGACGATTCTCTGAAAACAACTCGAATATCACATGTATCCGGAGCACACTTCAGGACAGTATTAGGTACCCTAGGACCCTTCAGCTTCCTATAGTACAAAGGGAGGATTATTCCAGAGCCATGAAAAGCTTACATGCATCAGAAAAACTAGCTCAGCAACATTATTTTCGACTTTCATAAAGCAAATCTTGCAGATAAATGGATACCGGTAAGCTTGGTACATACATTCACATCGGTTTCAAAGTTTTACCGGTAAACGAACAGCTGCGACGCATACCTTGCTATAGAATTAGCACCATAAGTACCCAATACCAAAGTGTTGATCCCGAACTCGGAAACGTATCGTAGAAGTCCAGTTGCAGGATAGTCATCCTCAAGCACGAATGTCTCCACCTACCAAAAAACGAAACAAATGTTCTTAATGAAAACTAGGAGAGAAAATCTGCAAATTTGGACCACATTTGCAGAAGCAAAACCCACCTTTTTAGCTTTGAATAGCTGAAGATATGGTATGAATACTTCCTCAAACTTAAGTTTCACTTCTTGAACATACATTGCCACCACATTGTCATCCATTTCTGTGATGGGTATTTGGTCTCCTGCTGCCGTAAGCGTATACAAGAAGTAATCAACATAAATGTAACTCAATTTAACACCAAAAGCTATAACACTTTTTCAGAGGGATGGACGGAAGGGTTTTAGTTGTACTCCTGAAAATTTTAAATTCTCGTATAATTTAATTTTTTTATATTTTATATTATCTAATTTCGCACTCTGAAATTTTCAAATCACATACAATTTTACTAAATATAAAAGTTCGAACAAAAAACCTGACTATAAAAACTGTGTTCTCTTTGTAACTTAGGTTTCCTTTGCCATTGATGTGCTCAACGGTCGCTTTCGAATTCTCCACCGCCCATCGAACGGCGCGTCTGCTACCGTTTCCTCCCTTGACGGCAATCGCAACCGCCGCCTTTTTTGGCAGAGAACCACCGGTGCTGGCAGTAGCCACGCTCATATCCTGTCCTTCAAATTTAGAAGTTTGCGATTGTACGTTTCTGAAACCCTGTTGCAGGCGTTGACGACTTGCCATTTTGACTTTATATTTACTGCTTGGTGATGAATTGGTCTAATTATGAATTTCATACTCTATTTTATTTGAATTGAAATTTTTAGTCACTATTAATTTTTCAAAATTTAATCATTATATTTTTAAAAAAACTGACAAATGTTGTGAATAAAATAAGGAAGAACAATAACGAGAACAAAAAGATGAGAGAAAGAGTGAGATTTTATTCATTCTCAGTATTGAGTTGTATATAATGCTTTCTCCAAATTTATATTTATAGTGACTAAAAAAACTGACAAATGTTGTGAATAAAATAAGGAAGAACAATAACGAGAACAAAAAAGATGAGAGAAAGAGTGAGATTTTATTCATTCTCAGTATTGAGTTGTATATAATGCTTTCTCCAAATTTATATTTATAGGCATAAGATGGAAACCCTAATAATAAAGTACAATAAAGTCTCCTTTAATACATGGATATTCACCATAAATAAATATTCATAATACTCCCCCTTGGATATCCATGATGATAACGTGTCTCGTTAAAACCTTACTAAGATAAAAACTCAGTGGGGGAAAAAATTCTTAGTGAATGGAAAAAAATGCACACATCTTTGATACGCATAATATATTGCCTCATTAAAAACCTTCCAGGAAAACTCATTGAGACAAAACCTCGGTTAAGGAAAAAAAGAGTACAACGCGTATTTACTCACGCTTATAAAAACATCACATAAGATTTTTATAAAGATCGTGAGGGATGAAACTTTAGAATAATATGTTTCACTTTGTCATCTTTAATGTATCCATCTTTCGATTGAGATATAAATTTTGTATTATCTCTACACAAGATAATTTGTATCTTATTTTGTGAAAGTAAATCACATACATTTTATATATGTTGGGCCAATGGTCTTAGTCAAACACATTTTTGGCTTGCCTTCGTGCATAACAATTATTTCTACAAGATTTGAGGAAGCATCAACGAATATTTGAAGATCTAAAGGTAATGATTTTTATAACATTTAATATGATATTTCTTGTCCAACTAATATATGGTGCTTCTAGACCAATTATTTATTTATCTTTCTTTCAAAGATAAATTTATTCACACTCAATAATCTTGTAATCATAAGGATACTCAATAGATATGCTTTTATCCATAATATTGATTTTTCTTTAAGATTCTTTCAATTGATGTCTATTCATAGACAAAGAGACATTTAAATACTCGACTTTTAGGTCGAGATAAAAATTGATGTCAAGATTATTTTTCTCAAATACTTTGAAAGCTCTTCACGGGTTTTCAATTTGAAACTCTTCAAGAGTTCTAATGATATCCAAATTATCATAATGAATCTTGATCCAAAGTCCTTTATAAAATACATAAAGAAATCTGATCATTCTTATAGTATTTTCTCAATTAGTACTCACTAAGGCGATTATACTAAATGCGCCAAAATATAAATATTCAAGGGGTATATATAAATAAATTTTCTCAGAAATTTCCAAATGCATTTGCATTTTAAATCCTTCAAGGATAAATAGGGATCCACAAAATAATTAGACGCATATAAAATATTTCATAATTGCCAAAATAATTGCATCCACCAAGAGGTAATTAGAAATTCATCATAAATCATAATTCAACTTGTATTTATATCTCACAACTTATTTGTACCCCACTTGTATTACACCTTTAGGTGTTTGGACTACTGGTCCAAGAAGTTCAAAGCGTCTTTCTATATTGGTCAATTCAATATCTATACTTCTAGATAGATTTCTATGCAAGATCCTCATTTTGTTTCTTTACTTCTATAGAAATATTCTATGTAAAATTGTTGTCAACAACTTTTCTTTTATGGTTCCATTCTCGTAGTGACATAACTTATCAAGATCTTTTCAAGATTTCAATCTTTATTTTAGGTACCTAAAACTCTTCTAGAGTTTTATTATTAGTTATGTCTTGAGTCTCTTTAGAAGCACCCGCCTCTAATATATGACCATCTCATACTACTTTCTATTTATGGGAATTTTGACCATTGAAACTAATTTCAACTATTATGCTTTACATCCATTTTCTCTAATATGTAATTCAAATTATCTTATGAACTTTTAGTTCATATACGAGGATCAAGATAATGATAATTCATTTCCTTTATCCAGCTAATTATTATTATCTTCATCTGATGTTGAGAAAAATCATGTCATAAATGATTCTCCAATTAATGTTTAAGAACTTAAACATAAAAGGAGACTCATGCAAAATATATATTCTTCAACCCTTTTTATATACCCATTTTGTGAGTTGTGGTGGAGTAATTAACTATATATCACACATTCAAAAGTTCAAAAATGGAAAATATATGGCTTTTGACCAAAAATCAATCATAATAGGGTGTTTATTATAACTCATTGGCTTGATGCGTATAAGTGTTGCTATATGGAAATACCATATAAATGTTTTATTCTCATAGTTTAGCTATTAAAGAGGAAGCATCCAATCAAAATTTTACTGAACTGTTTTGTTCATAATCAATAGGCTTTGTTATAGTTATTTCAACTGATATAGCCAAAAATATAAACCCACTACCTTTAGCAAGATGAATAGTCTTAATTGCATAATCTGAATCTTTTCTAATTAATCTCACAAACTTCTGGTTATAAGTTGATAATACATATGTAGATGCATCTGTTAAAATCATATAAAAACTTTCCACATTTGTGGATATATGGGCCCATATTTTCTTCAGATATGCAAGACATGTAGTCTCAACTTTAGTACAAGAACTTCAAGTTCTTTTTTTTGTAAGTGTGATCTTAATCCATTCTTTTGAGAACAAGCAACACAAGAACTTTAGGTTCTTTTAGTAAGTGGAATTTAATCAATTCCTTTGAGAACAAGCACCACAAAAAAATTAGGTTCTTTTAATAAATATGCATATAAATCTCAATAACTTTCGTATCATTATTGATTAAGATGGTTTAACCGATCATGCCAATTATATATGTGTATATATCTCTAAATTTGTAAACTTCTAGTTTACCATAACATGTGATTCAATCTCACTTGTACATGCGTGGTACAAAATTTGAAATGCAAGTTTCTCTAAAACTTAATTGTCCACCCAAAATTGTTCCATTGAATAGGGATATATTTAGCTCTTTCGGAGTTTTCAATGAGAATTATTCTTTTTATAGCAATATATAGCTCTTCTAGAGCTTTCAACTGACTTTTTGGCTACCATAACTTATATTCACATTAGCTTATTTCATATGCCAATTGATAACATATGTTATCCATAAATCATAATTCCTGAAGGATTATTCTGAGAACTCTTTCTGTTCTTTTAAAATTTCCACTTCTGATGGTGACGATATTATTAACATTAGCGGTAATTGCTATAATATTCACAATTATGCACTTTTCATAATGTGTTTTCTCTCAAGAACTTATTGTTCTTCTGGAGCATTAATATTTTTAGTACTTTGAGATATAGTACTCACATATTTTTCTTGCATTTAAATGGGAAAGTATATTTTATGCTTATGCTAAGCAAAAATCATCACCATAAATAGTATTTGATAAGTAATCATGTTAAAATAAATAAATAAATACCATAATATATAAATATAAAACATAAATAATTAATGTGTAAAGTAAATAAACATAAAGTAAAATAAATAAAAAATAAATAGTTCTCTTCAAGGTTATAAGAATAATTAGAAGATGATTTATTCCTTTCAAAGGTTATAAGGAAATCAACAACGTCTAAATGAGTTAGACCAATATCATCTTCGTCATTTTCGCAAACAAAATTTGCTTCTATTTTATTTCCTTTATCATTCAATGATTGGTGATTTCTCAGCGTACGACAAGTACTATACCAATGGTTTATAACAACGCACTGGTAATAAAAAAAGATTTCACTTTCTTAGAATGATCTTTATCACTCTTGGCATCCTTATAACCTCACTTTTGGAGGGTCTAAATATTCTTAAAATAATCATATTGTCCATGCCTATATTCACAGCTTAAATCGCAACCACAACTACTAATGTAGCCTTCGTTCTTTCCATTATATAATCTCACATTCACTTCAGGGAATGAAGTGGAACCAGTGGGCCTTTAAAATCTTTTTTCACGATATTTTGTCTGTAGGATGATATTATTTACGTGAAAAGTGGAGTATGTTTTTCTAACATATCCTCATCAATGATACTCTAACCACAAAAATTCAATTTAATTTGAAACATTCACATAGTTGAGTTTTATTCGCTAACCATATAATGAATTATCATGTTTGCATTCACTTCAGGGAATGAAACAAATCCAATAATCGCATGGAATAAACATCATGCTTGCATTCACTTTAGGGAATGCCTCCCACAAAGAAAAAACATCAAGACAAATTTCTGTAACATGAACTTAGGAGAAGTCTATAGTCGAATTTTTCTACGCATATGAAGTATTGGTTTTGAGCAAATATAGACTTTATAATTGTCTTCTTGTATATTCAAAGTCACTATGATTTATTGCCCTTTAAAAACGTTGTTTAAGAAGAAAAATAAAAGTAGAGTTTACCGATATTGATTTTCCTCTCGAAGCAACGAAGACATAGCAAATTCCGAAGACAACTTCTCACTATCTTGTCTCTTTCCAAGCCATTTAAAGATATCATGTAAAACTCAAAGCACTGTTAAAAATATCAACATCATCAAATAGATATCAAATAGCAAATAAATATCAACAAACTTTCGATATTAAGCAAACTAACACAAGAATATATAAACATGTGATATTTATGGTTCCTTAGCGGTAAACCTCAATATTATAGTCGAATTAGTCAAGTGAATAGGGTGTATTTCAGCATCTATAATCCAAGATAAATAATTCTTTCCAGAAATATCAAATTCCACAAACTCAATTTTTGCAAAATTTGTTATTGATGTACTATAAAAGACAAACAAACAAATTAGATCAACTATAAATTAATATAATAATGAATCTACTCAAAAAAAGTTCTTTTATGTAACCGACAAAGAACAAAAATTTAATCATCGTATGCGACATTGTCAAATCACAAGGTCCTTTAGAAACTTCCTTTGAGACCAATAGCCTCGTAAAACGGGATGTCTAGCCAATATATTTAGATTAAAATAACAGAACAGAGAACATATTAACTAATTAAAGAACATGCTTTAGAAGTTAAATTCATATAACAAAACCAAATAATTACCGTCTTTGAAGAGGCTTGATTTCTGACTAAATTGAAATATACTTATCGTGCTGATAATGTGTTGTAAATAAAATAAAAAAGAACAATAAAAAGAACAAAGAGATGAGAGAAAGATGGAGATTTTATTCATTCTCAATATTGAGTTGTATACAATACTTTCTCCAAATCTATATTTATAGACATAAGATGAAAACCCTAATTTCAATGGATATTAAACTATAATAATAAAGTACTAAAGTCTCCTTTAATACATGGATATTCACCATAAATAAATTCATAACAACAAATTAGTTCAATTTTGGTAAAAAAAAACTGAATGGATGACTTTTACTAATTTTTGCATATAATTTATTAAATTATAGATTTTTTACCCGGAAGTATATAAATTATTTAACCATTGGTTTTCAGGTCAATTATTTAATATCAATGTTTAAGATGGTTATCAAACGGAATTAATTTTTAAAATTTTCATAAAGAACTACATATAAGGATCAAATTCTGATAAATAAATAAAAGACTAACTTCTTAATTTTCATAAAATTAAGATGAAATTTATAGTTATACCTGAATTTTTTACCAATGATTTATTTATTTTCTTAATAAATAAAGTTTTTTTAATGAAAATAGTGGATTTTTTATTCTTCTAGCACGATTTTATATTATTTTTATATTTTTTTTCATATTGGTAGATACTCGCAACTACTTAATATATGATGCTTAAGTTGTAATGATAAAGTTGGTTGTTAATGTACCATCATATTTTAGTATTATATTAATGTTGATTATATTTATCCTTTATTATCATAATTTGAACACTTCATCGTCGACAATAATATTTGTTTGTATCTTTTTTCTTTCCAAATTATTTGGTTGAACTTTTTAATCTTTTCTTTACACAATTATCCTATTTTTATGATTCAACGACTAATTTTAATTTTTCGATGTTTATAGGGAAAATAATTAGTTAATATAATTAATGTATTCAAGTTTTATAGACTTTTTTTCTTCTTGAAATTATAAATTTCTATTATATATATTTTATTTATTCAATAAAATTAGTTATTATTATTATTTTAAAAATGTTTCAATAAAATGCTACGCATCCTGAATTAGTTTTTAATAATAATAAAAAACTCAACCCGGAAAATAAAAACATAATGTTAAAAAATGTCTTTAACGTTTGATTGAATAGTCACTTTGATCCCTATTTTTAAAAAAAATAATTTAGCCTTAACATTTTATTTTTGGTCAAAATAGCTCATTCTTGAATGAAAACTGTTAGTCAACTGATGATAAACAACTTGAGATAACTTGGCAGAATAATACGTTAGAAGAAAAAATATTTTATATTTTATACAATTTTTAAAATTATTTTTTGACTGATGTGTCATTCTGTAAAGTCAGCATATTTGTCTATATGACATTGCTATCGTAGAGTGCACTGCCATGTAGATTTGTCACGTCACTTCAAGCCATTTATAGTTGGTTGACTAATAGATTCCATCCGCATATAGATCATTTTGACCTAAAATAAAACGTTAAAGGCTAAGTTGCTTCAAAAAGAAAATAGAGGTCAAAATAACAATATGTCTAAAAATAAATATATAAAAATTGACATTTAAAGTTAGTTTACCTCAAACTCGAATTAATATTTTTATTCGATGTGAAAATCAAACTACTTAAACTCAATTAAATTTAATTAAACTTGTTTATATGATAGAAAATTGAATTCATTTCCGTACTCCACATTAAACTCAAAGTTTAAATATAAATAAAAGTTATATTAAAAAAATATATAAATAAAAGCTAATGATATGAAGCTCTAAAAACAGTTTTAATTTTAATCATTCGTCGAAAGTTACTGATATGAAATCATAATTTAACCTATCAACTATCGGTTCATCTAACTAAATGATGTATTATATCTTATAAAAAACATTTATAACTGAATTTTAATATTGTGAATGCAGTAAATTGAGTTGTAAAGATCGTTCTAATAATGAATAATATGTAGTATCCAAATCTGGACATAAACTGCAAGTTGATTATTAAGAATGTTTTTGAAAGATTTTGATATGCGTATACATGGGTAGAGCCACATGAAAACTTTTCATGTGGTGTCGGTTGACTTTTATTTTTTTTTTTGAATTTTTTTCTCTCGTATAACTTGTATATAAAAAAATTTAAAACATAAACCCAACAAGTGTCTCAGTAAAAAATAGATGATATTCACTATAAGAAACACGGGTTTAAAATCCCTTTGTCTAGAAGGTATATGATCATTGTCAAAATGTTAAGAATATATATAAACAAATACTAATTTGTAATCACTTTTAGACTATTCAAAACAATTTTTTAAAAAATATATATAAATGGAACCTTTTTATAAATAATTGACTCGTCTTAAATACAGTTCAAAGAAAATGACACCTTTTAAATAAATTCTTCATTGCATCCCTGCATGTATTATGTATATACACTATATATTAAGAACACTTTATAAGAAACTAATCAAAATAAGTTGGCGATGTAGAGTGGTTCCAGTGAAAAAAAAGATGGCATTCATTCTAAGATATTGGAGTTTAAGTATTTGTGCGTGTAAAATGTGTGCTGTCGAAAAATTAAAAAAATGTGAACATATATTATTATATAATTATTTATTAAAAAAAGTGCAAGGGGCAGCGAGAGAGGCATGCGACAGAAGAGAGAAAGCACATAAAGCTTTAAGCATGAGCCTCTCATACTTGAAACAACTTTGTGTGCTCCCTCTCTTCTGTCACCTTGCCTCCACTCATGGTTACCAACCTGCTTAATTTCTTTTTATACATGTATTTGCAGCACGGCTAGCCAGATTTCATCGTCGATCGGAACGACAGGATATTGCGACGATTTTGCTCGAGCTTCATCCTAAACTAGAGCTGTAAGTTTAGTATTGCAGGAACTGAGATGTCTTTGCTCCTTTGAGTGAAAAATTATAAGAGATTGTATATTAATATAGGATTCTATTATCACCCACATGGTGTAAAATAATCTAATATAAATATATAATCAATAAGAAAAAAAATATTAATAAAACACATAGATACAAATGCATATTAATATTAAAATTAGGGACGGAGTTAAAAATCAAATTCAAAAAAGCATAATGCAATAGATAATAAAAATAAGAATAAAGTCTACATAAATTAAAATAAAATATTTATATAAAATCATCTCTACTAAAACAAAACGTAAAGATAAGAAATATAAATCTTATGTCTTTTTTCGTTGTCTTTATATATGTTCAAATACTAAAAAATATATTTAGGGTTTAAGGTTAGTGTTTGAAATTTAAAGCGTATGATTTAATTTTTAAGGTTTAAAATTTAGGATTAAATTATAAAATTTAATTTTGTGTTGAGTATATATAAGATAAGTTACTGACTACATTTGTTTTGTTTCTATTACTATAATTATATGTTCCCTGTGGCAAGAGATTATGGCATTTTGAAGAAGTGCAACTTGACCCATTTTCCTTACTGGTAAATGCAAACAATAATATTCGTTCTTTGTTTACTAATCAACGTATTTGCCTTATAATACAACAAGCTTTTTTAATCGTCGATATCTAATTTATTGGTTGGTTGAATGATTCGAATACTGTAAAGGTTTATTATGGGTTGACTCTCCCAACTCATTTTGTTTCATTTACAACGTCATAATTCGAACTATTGAACTTGCTTAAGGGATATAGATAATATAACAAGATTTTAGTTGATAATTGGACACTTAGAAAATACATTTCACAAAGTAGATAATATTGTAAATGAATAGAGTTTTTAATAAAGTATTATTTGTGAAACAATTGTATATTGTTTGATTATATTCTTTTATTATGTTGAATTGATGAGTATGAACAAAAATATATATGTTTATTTATTAAATGAACGAGCATAAATAAATGTGTGTTGAACTTATTTATAAACTCATTTATTAGTTTGTTTATTTAAGTTGATATTTTTCTATAAAAAATTCTTAAAAATATATATGTTTGATTATTTTATTTCTAAAAATAAGAAATATGTTTATTTACGGTTTGTTTGTTTGTTTATTATTCATGAACATATTTTTAACCGTTTGCAAACATGTTAAATTATATGTTCATTTAGTGGTTGCAAACATGCTAATGAACATATTTGTAAATATTAAACGAACGAATATGAATATATAATATTAAGTTTATTATCCTATATACTGGTTGTGAAAAAAGTTTTCATAAACATGTTATTTAAGGGTTTAGGGTTTATACTTTAAGGTTCAAAGTTAGAATTTAGGGTCACAATTTGAAGGTTTAGGGAAACAGATTTAGGGTTTTATGGTTATGAATTTAGATTTTAGCTCGAAAATAAACATATTTGTGTAATTTTTTCATACTGACAATGTATCAAATATTCACCCATAATATTAAATAGACGAGCACAAACACAACTTTATAATTCGTTCAAAATCAATCCATATACATATTATATCATCAATAAAGTTTTGAGAAGCATTGATTAAGGAATATAATTTGAGTAATGGTTGTCTTTGTTATACCATAAAAAAATGAAGAAGAAGAGGAATATTGGGTAAAATTAAAATTAAAATCCACCCCCTTTACAAAAGGATCAACCAATGTGAGCTTGACAAAATCTAAGCTTACCCAAGATTTAAAACAAAAAGTAGCATAGAGTAGATATGCTTTATGTTAATTAAACAACAATTCTCGGTCCTAATAGTAATAACCGTTGAATTTGCTAATCATTCATGCAAATTAATATGTAAAAAAGTAGCAGAGTTAATAGTACACAAATTCAATACATCTATCATATTCGTGTTTAAGATTTCAACCTATCAAAACCCAACAAGTGATTTCAGTGAAAAAAAAAGAAGATGATGTTTATCCTAAGAGACTCAGGTTCAAGTTGTTTCGTTTGCAAGGTGTGTATCTTATTATAGGGTTAAGAATATCTATGAACCAATATTACTCCTGTAATCACCTTGGAAAAGAGGATGATAGTCGTAACCTGCAAATGAGAAAAAAAACTCAAACAAAATGAGTGTCTGAACCGGTATAATTTAAGTTTAAATTTAATCCAAATGCTGTGAAAAGAATCTAAAAGGCTTGCAAGATTCTTAGATTTGTGCACTAAAAAACTAAAAATTATATAAAAAAAGTCATCAATCGTCACCATATTGAGTGGAAGGGGAACAACTCCTCTAAGTCTTTATAAAGTTATCTGAATTTGCCCTCTCCATGAATTATTTGTTTAATTCAATAATTAACATTGGCATATTCATTTCGATCAAAAAAAAGACATTGGCATATTCATGGATTGGGTTGCTTTGGGGTTCTATAGATATATTATTACACGTCTTTTGGGTATATAAGAAACATAGTTTTGGTGCCAATTACAATTAATCTAGTAGAATGAAATGTCGGATTTTTAAACAAAATTAAGATCTAGAACGAAACAAACTGGATTGTGAGGGTGATCTTTGCAATAAATCTCTACAATATTTGATATAAATTAGTTGATCAATAAATCAGATACGAAAAAACTTTTACCAGTTTGACAAGATGGAAAAGAACTTCAAGGATGCAAGTACATAGACCATCATCTTGCCACCTATAATATCAGCAAGTGAGCCATCATCATCATTCATCCATGAGAGATTCTTTGTCATACATTCAAATTCCTTTTAATGTGAGGCTTCTAAAATAAAAATCTTTAAGGGCAGAATAAGTTTTAGCCGTTGGATTTAAGGAGAATAATAAACATTAAATCTGGAGCGTTGATAAGGCCATCATCTCACATCGTCCTCGACATCAATTTTCCGATCGAAATCTTGAATGGAGTTAATCAAGTGAACAACAAGGACAATAAGTATATTAAGCAATGTAAAAACTAAGAAACAAACCACATGCATGTCCATGGAACAACGTTGCATTTGCCACAACTCGATAAAGGCTGCTCTTTCATTCGCTGCAAACCGGAAACTTGGCTGCGGATGCAGTGCGACAAGAAATATGATGAAATCCAGACCTGACTGCAGGACCAAAGCTGAAACATACCAAACTATAAGAGTACAAGACCTAGCTCCGATGTTCTCAAGGCATTTCGTATCCTATAATTATACAGGTAGTAGTGAAGTTGTCCATCGCCTGGTCCGAATTTTAATTCTTTGAGGAAAGACTCGTTATGCATGACATCCAGTGCGTCGAAAACATCGAAATCCTTCTTTTTAGCAACAATCAGCGCGTCGTTCATCAGCTGAAGCAGTGGAGTCTTGGTGGAGACATTGTAGTAAGAGTAGGCTGCTTTCAAAATCGAATAGTTCTGGTTACCAAGAATGGATGAGGGAAGAGTGTAGAAACTGCAGAAGTCGGTTATGTCATGCATCTTAGGGCTCTCGACCAAGTAACTGTCGACAACATCTTCAGTAGGAAGAAGCCAGTGCTCCACATTGTTCTCGTCAAAATCCAGAGAAACAATAAACTGGCTCAAGTATTGTCTAAGCAACCTAGTGACGGCAGGGACATCATGAAGCTCCATTTTTCTGAATCCAGGGGTGACAGGTTGATCAGGTAACTTGTAGAGTTTAATGGTCCGGCTCATGGTCATCCTAGGTCCAAGCCTAGAAAAGCCAACATCGATAAGCTTCTTGGGGTTCAACGACCTATGCCAGTACTGGCAAGTAGTAATCGGTGTCGGAAGAACAACTCCGGCCGTATAAGCTGCTTGCCAAATATTCTCCAAATGAACTCTCCTAGTAACCTCCTTAATCATCACCGGTGCGAGTCTCTTTGTTCTCAGCTTCTTATGAACACACAAGAAGTTGATCTCCGCCATCTTCACAAGTTCATCGCTCACCCTTATTCTTGCAGGGACACCAGTAATAAAAGCAACAAGCTTCTTCGACGTCTTAGCACGGACACCAATATGCCAGCTCTTGTAATAACCAGGACCCTCATTACAAGTCTCTTCGGAATCCATATCACACGTCTCCATTCGTATTGACTTGGAAGGTTATAAGGTTCCTGTTTGACTTCAGACAACGGGGTCGGCGGCTCGATCGGGCCTTCAGGTAAACTCGTGTCCCCAACATCCTTAAATTGACCAACAGGCTGAGTTTCCCAAAACTTGCGTCTCTTTGATAAAGACATCGAATCCTGAAACCTTTGAACTATGTCTTCGATTGAGCTATCGTCTTTCGGCAAATTGTTAGCCTCAGAAGTATGATCTGGGTTTACTTTGGGAGACCCAGGTGGTGAATTGTTATCGTTCATTTCAGGGAATCAATTAATTTCAACAACTTCTAATATACCCAGAAGATTATTTGAATTTCTCAGCTATTTTCTCAATCTATACCTGATTTTATAGAAAAAATGTATTTTTTCCAAGTTAAAAACAGAGCCAAAAAAGAACATTAACTAGCAAAAACATTTAGCTGTAAATCAATTCAGATAATTAAAATCAAATAAATTTATATAGCAAAGAAATCCACAAAAGAATTGAAATATAATGAGAAAATAAATCCGCGAAATTAAGTTGAAATGATTGCGAGAAATACACAACTTACTCGGTTTCAAAGGACGAAAATTTAGCAGATTCTGAATCGAGGGAATGCGAGGAAATTTATGGAGGCAGAACTTGAGAAGAGAAAATATAAAATCAGATCTCCAAAGTCAGATAATTAGAGATTTTTTTTAAATTTTCTCGGATTTATTTAAACAAAGGGGGGAATTTTAGGGTTTTCTCCAAGACAGCGGCTTTGAAGATGCCGAAACTCTTTCTTGGTGAATGGTTACAACGACGCAGTGACGATGAAGGAAACATTGTGTTTTTTGTTGGGTCAAATTGTACACAAAGTCCCTGTACTATGCAATTCTGTCAAGTTTTTTTTTAATCTTTTTAGGGTTAATTACCCCATTCATACATGAACTATACCGAATTCTCGATTTCATGCATTTAGTTTTTTTTTTATATATTTAGGATATGTATTATATAGTCTGCACATTTTTATACATTTGGACAAATACTTCTAAAAGGAAGGATATTACTAGTATATATGGATAAATTTTGTATTCATTTGGTCAAATAAGCAGTGTTTTAGTGGATATAGAGCCTCTTACTTATTCATGTTTTGAAAAATTGTAGACAAATTTGGTCTAAAATTAAGGAGTCAATTAGAATGATTAAGACTATCAATTCTAAAGGTGTTCCAACCGTTAGAGTAACACAAGGCGTGGAACTGTAGATTGGATATTGGAAAGGTAATGAAATCTTTGAGGTAATTTATTTGGATGACTGATTTTTTTCTTGGTTTAAGTTTATTTGATCGGATTAATGCACTCATTATCTTTTGTCGATTGTGTTTGCATTTTGAATCCTTACAAATAATTCATTGTTCTAACTCATCGAGATGTGAGAGTAGAGACCAAAGTGCTAACCGTCGTTCAGCTTGCCAAGGATGTTAATTGAAAGAAAAACATGGACCTAGAGGCTAGCGTTGGGGAAACGACCTTGGAAGGGCTAAAACAGCCAAAGCCTTCCAAAAACATGACACCTGTTGAGTTGTGAGAAAGGTTACTATCAATGGCCAAGGTGGACGAGGCATCGAACTTTTTAAGAAAACTAGGGTCGATGCGTGACAAGATGCCAATGGGCTTACCATCTATGAGAGAGGTGGATGGTGCATCAAACTTCATGAGTGAAGGGTTGATGCGACTTGGAATAAATGTGACTAAGAGACCGATGGAGGTACATCTCAACATGTTGATTGTGTTTTAAAGTTTGATTTGACAACTTTTTTGGGTGTAGGGTGCAAAAAATCGAACCCATCAAGTACTAGAAGTGTGAAGACTTGATGAGAACACATGATTTCTTTCGGAGTTCTAAGTGTCCACAACATGTTCAGCGTGATGACATCCAAGCTTTTGTTCGAGAATCAATGGAGTCCAAGTCAAGGTAAATCACAACTAGTAGGACTTTTACGACCGAGATGTACAAAAAGGCACGAAAGATGATGTTACATGACAACATAGGCCAAGACAAGCAATGAATCAGATTTGGATCGGACTGTATAAAATTTAAGTCAGAATCCATTACAATCGGACTCGAATATTTTTTCGGATTCAGATTTGGATCGGATTTTTCGGAATGGATTCGAATTAAATTGTCATCCCTAGTGTTGACCCAAGTCCGAGGGATAGATCCGCGAATTTTAGCGCCTTTAGGGTATATTGTATTTTGGCCCTTTAATAAATTTATTTTAATGCAAATCAATCCATAATTTTGTACTTTTAATTTCTTGCATTTTTAATTTATGCCATTTAATTCTACACTTGTTCATTTTTATCCATAGTTTGTTGACTACATTTAAATTTTTGTGTTTATTATTTATGCTTTTAATTTGCTTTCTATTTTAATTCATAATTTTAACCTAATATATCATAACTTTATCTTGCAATTTCACATCATTTACTATTTCATTCACTAACTTACTTAATTTTTGGTAATTCACTGATATTTACATTTATGAGTTTCTACATTGTATTTATTTTATTGTTTGTTTATATATGATTTTATCTTACATTTTTTCTTCATATTTATGTATATATGCATATGGTATAAATAAATATATTACACTATATTAAGGTTAATTAACAGGATGAGTCTGCAGCGCTCGACGAGCACCACTAACGACGAGCACCGATGAGCACTATTAATCTAATTTATAAAGATATAAAATCCAAAGGACTTACCGTATAATTTTAATTTTTTGAAAAATCAAAAGATAATTTAATTAAAATTCTTTTTTTATTTTTCATATTCTTTTAAAAATTATTAAATTAAAATTTCTATCCCCAAATCATCAAAACCCTAGTTTTTTTCTTTTACATTGCCGCCACTGCCGCCGCCAGCCACGTTCTCACTATCTTACCGTCGCCCGTCCGTGGCCGCTGTTGAGCTCTGCCGCCTTTCCTCTCTTTTGTTGCAAGTAGGTAATTTATCCTCAATTCCCCATTCGAACCCTAACTATATTTAATTTGATAATATTCAAACTCTAATTCCCAAATTGAGTAACCTAATTCCCATATTAGAACCCCAATTACTTTAACAGTGTCCTAATTTGTATGTTAGAACCCTAAATCCTATGTTCGATTCAAAAACTCCAAATCGTAGTCTGTCGTCGGTACCGGTACAGTGGTTTCATCGTACTAGTACGCGGGTTTACCCGTATCGGTACTGGCTGCGTACCGGTACTTTTAGCTGCTACTAGAATTTATTTCCAAAATAGTGTACCGATACGCGTTAAAGACCGTACCAGTACGGTATATTCGATCCTTCAATATTGTGGGTTTAAGTTCGATTTACTATCTGTAATTGTATTTTTGAAATTTTGAGTTAACTCAAATTCTCTTGCCATGTACCATTATAATAATGTTGCTTTTCTTTAATTTTGCTAAATTATAAATCTTGTCGAGATGGTTGATAACGAAGATACCAAAATTCAAACTACAGAGTTGGCACTTTATAACGAGGATGAAGATGAGCATAATTAGGATAAAGATCGTTACAATAGTGATCCAGATTGTGAAATTGATACTGAAGAATAACAAACTGATTATCCTGTTGATGATGACAAACATATAGATGATGAGAAGACCCTTAACTACTTCATTGACGAAAGCATATGGGATAAGATTGGGAAACAATTGAAAGATTACGATGTGAATTATATGAGTATGTTGAAGTGGAAGACTTTAGATGATTGCATTGAATTTTATCATACCTATGCCAAAGTGAAAGGTTTTGGCATTCGAGTCGACCAAACAGTGAAAAGTCGAACTGGTGATCACATAATTGCAAAAAAATTGGTGTGCCGTAAGGAGGGATATAAAGTGAAAAAGTAAGAGTAATTTGCCAAACAGAAAACGTGAAGAAAGACCAACCAGCAGAGTTGGATATGGAGCATTTATTAGATTCAAATTGGACGAACGATATTAATATTGGAAAGTTATTAAATTCCAAGCAAAACATAACCATGACATGGTTCATGCAACACAAGTTGCTTATATCAGATATGTAATTCAGCGATAAGTAAATTGCTATATACTAACTTATAGCTTATATATTTAATGTTTTTAATGATTTATTTTGTAGGTCATTCCGAAAAATTAGTTAGTCAGACGAAATTAATATTAAGAGCATGCACCACTCTGGAATTACTCCAAGTAAGATGATACGCAATTTCGCGAATGAAGCTAGTTTAATTGAGAATGTTGGTTTTCTATAAAAGAATTTGTACAACTATCTATATAGAATTAAACGAGAAGAAGTGTAAGATGGTGATGCTGAAGCGGTGATGGTGTATTTATATGGAAATCAAGAATCTGATCATTTCTTTTTTGTGATGCACACGAGGGATGAATTTAGACATTTGGAGAAGTTGTTCTGGTGCGATGGTATATCACGTGCCGACTATAAATAGTTCAGTCATGTACTCACATTTGATACGACTTACAAGTGCAATGCATACAACAAGCCATTTGTTGTTTTGGTTAGTGTTAATCATCATCGAAACACAATGCCATTTGGATGTGCATTGGTAGTAAACGAGGAAGAGGATACCTATGTGTGGGTACCATACCTATGTACGGTCTTTAACGTGTACCGGTACACTATTTTGGAAATAAATTCCAGTAGCAGCTAAATGTACCAGTACGCAGCCAATACCGTTACGGATAAACCCGGATTTCGATGCGATGAAACCACCGTTAAAGTAATTGGGGTTCTAATATGCGATGAAACTCGGATTACGATTTGGGGATTTTGAATCGGACATGAGATTTAGGGTTCTAACATAAAAATTAGGATACTATTAAAGTAATTGAGGTTCTAATATGGGAATTAGGATACTAAATTTGGGAATTAGCGTTCGAATAATATCGAATTAAATATAGTTAGGGTTCGAATAGGAAATTGAGGATAAATTACCTACTTGCAACGAATGAGGGGAAGGGCGGTAGAGCTCAATGGTGGCCACGGACGGACGATGGCAGGACCGTGAGGATGTGGCCGGCGGCGGCAGCGACATCAATGTAGAAGAAAAAACTGGGGTTTTGATGATTTGGGATAGAAATTTTGATTTAATATTTTTAAAAGAATGTGAAAAATAAAAAAAATAATTTAATTACCTTTTTATTTTTCAAAAAATTAAAATTATACAGTAAGTCCTTTGGATTTTAAATCTTTATAAATTAAATTAATAGTGCTCATCGGTGCTCGTCGTTAGTGGTGCTCATCGAGTGCTGTAGAATTTTCCTAATTAATATATATAAATCATAGTAATTATTATTATTATTTAACTTGCATTTTTAAGACATTTATATTTTTATTATCGCTTTTAATATGTATATATATAAGTTAATTTTGTTTTTACCATTATTCCAAATTACCTAATATATATATATATATATATGTTTCTTTTAATGTATTTAGTTTAACTTTTTTACTTTATTTATGTTGTTTTATTGTTTTAATGTAAATAGTATACATGATATTTTATTTTAAGAAATTAAAAGTCATAAATGTTTTGATTCAAACTCGCATATATATCGAATGCGTCAGATTTAGATCGGACATGGATTTGAATCGGATTCGAATCGAATCTCGGCATGATCCATATCCAACCCATCTCCTATTAGGACCCGTACATTTTTTTTCCAAATTCGGACTCAGATTTTTTCAATAGAATATGGGTCGGATAAATTCCTTTGGATCAAACCGGATTCAGATTGAATTTCTATCCCTAGGGACAACCTGACATGATGACAAGTTGGGGGCAAGCCGATGTACTAAGAGAGATCCAGGATCAACCAACCCAAATTCAATTCGAGCATGCGATAAGGTCGTCGTTGGATTTGGTGGAAGAGTATATCACAGACCGCGCGTTCGGACCCGAGACACACACGTAATTAATTGCCCAATAGGTTCGTTGTAATAATTTGTGCTTGCCTAGACCACCTGACTTGACTCGAAACTTGGAGAATGCAAGAAGGTATGATCACATTGGCCTTGGTAAAAGAGTCAACGCGATCTTCCAAGTAATATTCTAGAGGATAAGTATATTCACAAATGCGAACACTACACTAAATAAAATAATAATGTTGTAATATAATTTCCTTAGTTAACTAGAACTTGTTAGATGGATTTTCATCTAAGCTGTCAATATAAGGCCATCTTGACCATAAATTGTAAGGGGACTCAACTATAAATAGAGGTTTTCTCATCTTATTTGTATCATTCATCCTTTGATAAAAATTAAAACATTTACTCTAAATTCTCTCTAGTTTTATGAGTTATTCATTTACTTTTTGTTGTCTTTCTCATTTGTTTGCTTCTGTTTAATTTTTTGTGTTTCATGCAATGAAAATATGCAAAGAAAAAAACAAAAAGTAAAATAAATAGATGTAGACAAAAATAGATGTCATACTATGCTACTTGCACCAAAAGAAAAATATAAAGAAAAAATGGCTTGTGCCTTTTGTGTTTACCAAAATTAAGTGTCATGTGATGTTTTGTAAAAGTAAATGTTTCTTAACTTTTGGAGGGGATGGTAATACATAGACTAACTCGTCTCGTCTCGTCTGCTATATTTTCTAATAAAAAGAAAAGAAAAAAAACTAATAAAATAAAAAATAATTAGTTGTTGGAAAAAAGATGGTTAAATTCAAAATAAATGTGAAAATAATTAAAGTAACAAGATTACATTAATTAGAGAATTGAAATAAACAAAAAAAACATAGATTTGAAATAACCAAATTCGGTTGTTGAGGCCTGCTAGGAACGCAGTTTCCTTAAGACAGATTCGACCGCTCTTCAGTGCTAGAGGTCGTCGGTCGTCGGTCTTCCAGGATACAACAACGGATGATTATCTTCAGCAGCACCACTAAGAAACCACGAACGTACTCGAGCCTTCGACTATCACCATGGAAAAATAATGAAAAGAAAACAAATGCAAGATGGTTTTCTAGAGAAAAATAGGGAGAAAGTTGAGAGGAAATGTGAATCACTTGCAATACTTATTGTTCGTTGTTGTGATTGTGAGTGTTTTTTCTCTTCTTGCTGAAGCCTCCTTTTATAGGTGAGCAATAATAGAGTTCTAATCACAGTTAAACTCAAATTCATAATTTAAAATTTTAAAAAATATATATTATCTGATAAAATCTATCTAAATATAGATTATTCATATTCTCAAAATCTATTTTGAATTTCAAATTATTTGACTGAGTCTTGGATGAGGATTTCGAATTTGGGCTAAAATTTTGGTAAGTCCACACTAGGCATAACCAGTCAAAACGTTTGCCCACGTCGTGCCTACGTACATTCAATAAGCTTATTCAACAACCCCTTGGTTGTTTCCATTATATAAACACCTTCCACACTTGGTCTCTAACCAATGTGGGATTCAAGCTTACTCTTTCCTCTCCAGTCATTTCAAGTTCCCTACTTTGAGCATCAATTTCTCATTCACCACTCAACCAATTTAAGCATATGAGATATCGTTGTAAAGATTTCATGGAGTAGAATATGAAGACGTAAATTCATTATTCGATTCTCCATCTTTACCCATTGAATTTATACCTCAAAGTTTCCATATGATCACAATTTTCCAACAATCCCCCACATGAATGAAATTGATGCATTTTATCAAAAACATTTTGACTCGATGTGGTGATAGTTTCTACGATTGATAGTTGCATATGATAGGTAGGTGTCCACCATTGAACCTTCCTTTGTGAAAGTATATTTACTTTACTGGCTGCCCAGTAGACGCGATGTTCTTAAACTGTTCTGCCGTTTGTGTAAACGATGATATACTCCACACAACTACCTTTCTGGCACGAGTTTAGTTCTCATGGTTATGTCCATATGGCCGTGGATATCGCCTAGTTCTGCGAGAGTTTGAGAGAACTATGCCCCAATAGTCTCTTTAAAGCGGCCCCACTTCACTCTTACATAGGTGACTTATGTTGCTCGGCTTCACCAACGCGCACAATGGTCATTAAAAGCATTGCTTAGGTTGTTCTGTTTTTAGTCATTGTTTATATCATAGGAATGGACTTGGGAGAGTAACCCCCCATAGTGCCTCACAAAGTCTATGTGATTAAGTTGTCCCTTTGAACCTAGATCTTGGGATCTCCAGTTAACTAGGTAGGGTTTTCTTTCTCATAACGCCTTAAATTTCCATGGGCTTTAGTCATATTCCTTTCGATATTTTCTCAACTTGATCTCGATTTAACCCTTTGGTTAGTGGATTCACAACGTTGTCCTTTGGTTTTACATAATCAACAGAGATAACCCCATTTGAGATCAGTTATCTAATTGAGTTCTGGCTATACCAGAATCATCCTTGTCAAATTCCTTAAGAATTTGTCCACATAGTGTGACTATGTGAATTTCATGTGACCGTTTGATTTGGATGTCCAAAATTGTATCGTCTAGTCTCATATTTAACATGACATCGATATGTTTAACCATTTCATTGTTACATTTAACAATGAGCGCGTCATCAACATTGGATCATGTATCCTAATGCACACTTTTGTCACACTTTTATTTGTCACCGTGACAATGTTTTCATTTCAACCTTTTGTTGAACGTATGGACTATTTTTCATTGATAGTCTCCAAGGTTCGTTCCATTGAACTTGGACCAACTTCCCTAAATATTTAGGAAATATATTTCAAAGAATGAGGCATTCTTTGCTTTCATTATCACATTCTTGTGAATCTATTTGTACACAAGAAATTGATATCCGTTACTATGTTCTACATGGTCAATAAAAATATAGTCCGCTTATTTTCATTTACTTCAGTAATGAGAACATTACCTTTGCAAGACCCCCCCCACATTTTATGTAGTTTTATGAAGGTTATTATTTCCTTCCATAACTCATATGGTGTCTTGTCTCTTTCTTTTTGAGATACCTTATTAAGGTAATTGATAGAACAACTTCCCCAAATATGTTAGGCACAATTTTAAAGTTTCAATTCTTATCTTCAAAATCATTGTACCCTTTGATGTTGTGACGTTACTCGTATAGAGTTTTCCCCCAAATTAATCAATTTATTATTTTTCGGTTTCAACATCCTACTTATAGAGAACAATTTCTCTATAGTATCTTTGCTCTTAAGCAAGAATTAGTTTGTTCTATCATGAATGTAATAAATTTTCCTTCAAACACTTGTCTGCCATGGTAATATTTGCCTTAGCAATTTTTTTTACCTTAATTACATTTGAAGGTGGTAACAAAATTTACCTTATCCTCTATAAATAATAGGAGAATCATGGTCAAATATGCAACATCTTTTGTTGCCACGTTTAAAATTATTTTCAATGAATTTTACTGATTTTCCATTGTGTCACATAATCACAATCCAAAACCAAAGTATTATGAATCTGTTAACCATCAAGAATTTAGTCAGAAACTAAAACCAGAAATAGAAACATAGTTTCTAACTTTTGTTAGACAAAGGAGATTTAGCAAACTAAACCTCAAAACAAAACTTCACACGGTCTTAATAGAAAGAACAATAATAAACAGTGCACCAGGTAGGTAACTTATGAAAGTGAGGTGGTGCACTAGGCACGCTTAAGTACCATGTCTCTCAAAGAACCAATCCTAGACATGCACTTTCAAATTGTCTTTCAATCATCCGTTTATGGTAACCAATGTTACTTCCCGAAATAAATTCATCGATTTATTTCCAAAATAGAATCATACTTGATTCTTTAACAAATAATAACCTTAAGTTATTTCTCTTTCCAAAATAAATTCACCAATTTATTTCAAGATTGAATCATTTTAGATTCCCATGAAATTAAATCCAATGGTTTATTTCTCATGCCAAATTGAATTATACAAGATTCTTACGAAAATAAATTCAATAATTTATTTCCTTTTCCAAAAAAAATTAAAATCAACACAAGATTCTCACGAAGAAATAAATTTAGTGATTTATTTCCCTTAATAAATTATGATCAACGCAAGATTCTAATGAAGAAATAAATTTAGTAATTTATTTCCATCATATCTTATGTTCAACGTTGGGATTAGTGGCACTAAAACCTAGACAGAGATATCAAGGCAACTCGATCAAAAGAACATAATCCTTTGATTTAATTTCGTTGACTCTTGTTTGGAAGATCAAGTAATTCTGTTAAAACGGCAGGAAATAATTCCCAAAATGAATTATTTATAAGATCTTTGTTTCTAAAACAAATTCAAGAAATTTCCATGGTTATCCTACACTTTCTCATGGAAAATTATTGGAAATAATAATCCAAAGTGTTTTCAAATAGAGATAACCTTGCCTTAAACCTTTTACACACATGATAAAGGTTTTACAATACATGCAAACATGTATTTTACATATGATTTTAATCCTTGCTATAAGCGAAGGTATTAAATCAAACATGTATCCTCATGATACATACCAGTAAATCGAAATTCAATTTCATTTATTTCTGATTTTGATTTTTCACAAAATCCGTAACCTCAATTTCTCTTAACGACAATTTCTGTAATACAGATTTGTCCCGTTTATTTATGAGATCTAAGAAAAACCCGTTAAAGCGGCAGGATAATTCCTTAAACCAATTTATTTGCTTGACTCGCACACTTATCTCAAATCGCCTTTTGAAAAATATAATATGTCTTAAGATTGTTGGACAAAAGATGGTTAAATTCAAAATAAATGTGAAAATAATTAAAGTAACAAGATTACAGTAGTCAGAGAATTGAAATAAACGAAAAAACACAGATTTGAAATAACCAAATTCGGTTGTTGAGGCCTGCTAAGAATGCAGTTTCCTTAAGACAGATTCGACTGCTCTTCAGTGCTAGAGGTCGTCGGTCTCCCAAGATACAACAGCGGATGATTATCTTCAGCAGCACCACTAAGAAATCACGAACGTACTCAAGCCTTCGACTATCACCATGGAAAAACAATGAAAAGAAAACAAATGCAATATGGTTTTCTAGAGAAAAATAGGGAGAAAGTTGAGAGGAAATGTGAATCACTTGCAATACTCATTGTTCGCTGTTGTGATTGTGAATGCTTTTTCTCTTCTTGCTGAAGCCTCCTTTTATAGGCGAGCAATGATAGAGTTCTAATCACAGTTGAACTAAAATTCATACTTTAAAATTTTAAAAATAGATATTATCTGATAAAATCTATCTAAATATAGATTATTAAGATTCTCAAAATCTATTTTGAATTTCAAATTATTTGACTGAGTCTTGGATGAGGATTTCAAATTTGGGCTAAAATTTTGATAGGTCCACACTAGGCATAACCAATCAAAACATTCACCCACATCGTGCCTACATACACTAAATAATCTTATTCAACAACCCCTTGGTTGTTTCCATTATATATACACCTTCCACACTTGGTCTCTAACCAATGTGGGACTCAAGCTTACTCTTTCCTCTCCAATCATTGCAAGTTCTCTACTTTGAGCATCAATTTCTCATTCACCACTCAACCAATTTGAGCATATGAGTTATCGTTGTAAAGATCTCATGGAGTAGAATATAAAGACGTAAATTCATTATTCGATTCTCTATCTTTACCCATTAAATTTATGCCTCAAAGTTTCCATATGATCACAATTTTCCAACATTAGTATATTCCGTACAAATGAGAGATGCAAAGAAAAATGAATGAAAAGTTGCACAAATAGATATAGACAAGAAAACATGTCATATATATGGACGAGTCTAAAGAACGGCGTGTTAGTATACGACTAATAAACGACGAGATGTTAGAGTCGTTATATGTTTTTTTGTAAAGAAAAAAATGAATAATAAAAGACTTATTTTTCTTGTTTTTATCAAAAGTAACATATGTAATATTATGTCTTTACAAAGAAAAAATGCTGAAAAAATTATAGATTATTCTTGTTTTACCATAAAAACATACATTATATTATGTTTATTAGAAAATACTCATGATATCATGTAGGTGGCTGATCTGTTAGGTTGTTGCAGCTAACTTTTGGAGAGAATTTGGATCAGTTTTTGGAGGGAATTTAGAACTTTCAAGAATTAGTTTGTCAAACACATGTAGTGCTATATAAACACCCTTGTATATATAAACACCATTCTTTTTCTCTTCAAGTCTGTTTCAACATATCAGAGCGATTATCACCATCAGTAAATTATGAAAAAAATTTGTTACTCTTATTTTAAGACGTAAAACTAATTTTACACAAGCCTGTATTTTTGTCTTATAAAACACAAATTCTAAATTTCTAATCTTAATACCCTAAAACCTAAATTCGAAACATTAACTTTAAATTCTAAATCCTACAACCTAAACCCCTAATTTTTTAACCCTAAACTAAACCTCTAAATTTGAAAAGCACGTATAAACTTTTGTTTACACAAACTGTGTATCAAACTTTTTCTCTTTTACTAATACAACACACAACATAATTTCTTTATTGCTCGAACTGTCAATGAATTACTCTCTAAAGTAAAAAAGGGAACTAGATTAGATCAATTAACAAATGATTTCTTTCTAACCTTTGTCGTCTATATTTCCAAATTTAATTACAATCTGATTTTTGTTAACAAAAACTTAAAAAGATAGAACTACTCACATAAGTTATATACCTTTAAGTGCCCTAAAATAAGCTTCGGAAACGAGCATATGGATAAAAAAACTGGTTACTGTTGTTTATTATAAAAAATGGTACAATACAATAATATTTAAATTTTAAATGTAAACGTCAAGATTTGAATTTATACAAAGTAAATAATAGATGAATATCTTTAATCAGTCGATCAATTAGAGAATCTAGTTCATAATTTGAATAACCAAGCCATATAAGATTAATAAAGGAATCAATAATCTAAATGAGCAAAATTACCTGAATGCATATTGTTTTTTTACAAATCCTAAATCTAATCTTAATCTTATCTAGAAATGAAGGGAATGAAGGGGAGTGTTACTAGTGGGTCTAGAACCCATGACCTAAGAAAAATTAGGGAACAAAGATGAGCAACTTAACCAGCCGTCCAAATGTGTTTGCTCACCTGAATGCATATTTAGTTTACTTAGGGCCAGTTTGGCATGGTTTTTAAAAAATGTTTTTAAAAGTACTGTCAGAAAGTAATTTTAAAAGTAATTTTAAAAGTAACTTTGAAAAGTTAATTATAAGATTTTAGTGTTTGATATTGTTGTCAAAAAATACTTTTAAAAAAATAAAATATCTATTTTAGACATGATATTATAAAGTAAAAATAAATGAACGTAAACGATGTTTAAAATTTGTTATCACAAAATTTATTAATATATAAAATATTAATTAGTAAATTTATATATATATAAAATATTAGTTTAATATAATAATAATTATATTTAATATTATTTTAATATATTAATATTAATGTTAATAATTAAGGGTAAAAAAGTAATTTACATCTAAAATTGATTTTTCACCCTAAAAACTAGAAATCTTAGCTTTTGAGGTTGGGCGGAAAATTTTTAAAATGATTTTTCACTCCAATTTAAAACTGTTTGACATTGTTTATGGGTAAAAAATCACTTTTTTTTAGCAAAAGCTCATTTTTAAGCCATGCCGAAAGGGCCTTAGTAGGAGTGTAAGATGATAGTAATTGGTAGGGAGTATAAGGCTTTTCGAATACATATTTTTATCAGATTATGCTTATGATATATTTTTCTCTCTAACAAACTAAAATTTTCATCCTTGTGAAAATTATTTACACCAAAAAGGTTAATGAAAAGGGATAATTATTTACAATAAACTTTGCAAAGGAAGCTTTTATGAGTTCAGAATACTAAAATTAATTTAAGAGAACAGTAAAATTAAGATACGTAACATGTGAAAAATATTATATATAATAATGTCTAGGAAGTTTTTAATTATAAACCTTGCAATCACCGATTAAATTTTTAACTAAATATAATTATTGTTATAATAATAAATTAATAAATTCAAGTAATTTTTTTGAACAATGACATCTAGATTTTATTAACCATCATAAAAAATATTTACAAATATAATGCATCAAAAAGAGAAAAAAAATAGTCTAGTCCACTAAAAATTTCATACAAATGTGTAAAGAAAAGCAAACACTTCCATGGAAATTAGGATACCATCAAAATTTAGAAGCTTTCATGAATCTTCTTATTTCTAGCCAAACGAGACGCTTTACGAGATGAAAAACGAGCGGTGAGCAACCAGACTATTAGACAGATTACTCCGCTACACAGCCCTGATTACATCAACTAACAAACCATCAAACAAGTGAGGATCAATTTTTTCTATGACTGCCGATAAAATTAAATCAGAAAACTAGCGTCGTGAGACGACCGCTAAAGTAAGTTGAAACTCTGTCAAACGACAGATGAAATGAACTACAAAAATCAATAAAAAAACGTGCCGCAAAGGCAGAGGAAACACGTGCCACAAAAGCAGAGATTCTTATTAAAAAATTTTAAAAAAATAAAAATAAAAACAGAATATAAAAAAGTAAGAGAAATAATAAATATCGACGGTCGACAATCAACACTAAAATTAATACCGTCGCTGATCAAATAAAAAGAATATGGAAAAGCCGAACAACACTTACGGAGAAGGAGAGAAAAAATTAAATTTTTATCTTTAAATATTTATATTCATTTTAGATCACTTAAAACTAAATTCAAGTAAATTTCAACATTCAATTACAAGTAATTTTATGTATTGTATAAATAACTTTATAAAGTTTTCTATATTTATCTTTATACTCTTTGGTATCCCACCTTAATTCATTCTAAACAATCACAAAAACTAAGTTTCATAATAAAATTTTATTTGAGCAAATCATTACAATTTATTTTACCTCACCAAAGGATATGCATAAAATCCTTTGACAATCGTAAAAATAAGTTCTCTAAACATCCCAACCTATTTTCTACCTTCGTAACTTTATAGATTTTTCAAGTGATAATCTAGTAAATTAGTTATTGTTTCTTATTTTGTAGTTGTATTTATAGCGTTTTTAACAAAATAACAAAAATAATGTGTTTGATAAATTTTATTAATATTTTTATAATTTATTTAAGAAATATTAAATTAAATTGTGCAAAGTAATGGAACATAATTCATTCTATAGAGTTTATTTTTTATTTTTCGCTCAGGACCCCGAAAATGTCAGAGACGACTCTGCATTAGACTCATTTTTTGAACAGAAGCCGCTAGTCTTGTTAAAAAGAAAAAAAATATCCAAAATTATAATAATGGTTTACAACTATCATCGTAACTTAAATACATAATTTGGACATTTTTTATAAAATTGACTAGCCATTTTAGATCATACAACAGCCATACACGGAAAAGGTCAAAAACCTAACCAAAAGACTCGAGCGAAATATAGATACGAATAAATCTGACTGTATTAACAAACGAACCACAAAAGAAGATTAAACTATTAAAAGACCACAAAAAAACACAAATAAAAACCGAACGTCATGAAAAAACTAAACAACAATGTTTCTGCCAATAATCAGTCGATCTAGTAAAATTAAATACTATGTCTCCTAAACAAAATTAAAGGTTCGAATATTGATGTTGTAAATAAAAAGTACTAAATTGTGATGGTTGTTCTTACAACAAGCTATCGACTAATGAATCAGATACTATTTTCTTTGCTTTTAACCCCCAAAGGCCCAAAATAGTATTGGGCTCTTGGCCTTTTTAGAGGCTTCGACTACGACTTTTCCCCATGGCTCTCTCCTTCAAGCTCTGGCATTCAGTGAAGGGAACCAAACGCAGAGCTGCTCGTTGCTCTACACACGATCCAAACCCGATAAAGATCCGAATCAAAGGAGAATGTGCGGGGACGCTACAAACTGGGACGAAGAAGCATACAGGGAGAGCATATTAAGGGGAAGAGAGATCCAAACCCGAACCGTATTCCGAACCGTTTGGGCTCCTTCCTTGAACCTTGACCCGGAATGTCTCGTCGTCGTCTCCAGCGATGGTTCGATAGCTTCTTACTCCATTTCCTCTTGCGTCTCCAAACACGTGAGTCTTCTTTTTCATTTCATACAATGAAGAAAAGAAAAAAAGAATTTAATTGAAAGGTGGAAATGATTCTCACTTGAATTTCGCTTCTTCTTTTTTTGCAGCCGATTGGTTTCTGCAGTGCTAGGGCTCAACGGTAAAATAATTGTCTATATCGGTGCACTGTTAAATTGATTGATTGATTATTGTTTCCTATTTGATTGAGAAATATAATTGATTATGTTTGAAGGTTCTTACCGGCTGAGCCGGAGGGATTCCTTGAAGGACATGATGGACCGGCGTATGATGTGAAATTCTATGGGAATGGCGAAGACTCCTTGTTATTAAGGTGTAGTTCAATATTATGCAATTAATTGCGTACATTAAAAGTAGGAAATTGTTGTGTTTAGCATGGTTGAGCTTATGCGAAGCTCGAGCTGAATCTTGCCATTGTTCATTAACTTAACTAAGGTTGACTTGAACTCATCACTATTGGTCTGTGAACCCTCGGTAAATATGAATTATAGTTTGGACCCTTTTTTGCAGTTGTGGCGATGACGGTAAAATTAAAGGATGGAGGTGGAAGGAATTTACTGAATCGGAGGTGCCTATTACCTTTCAAGGTACCGGATTTTGGAACTGTGTAGTTTTTTTTTTTTAACTAGATATTGGTTATGTGAGACTAGTACATAATGCATGAACTCAATGGGGAAGGGGATGAACATTGTGTCATTATCTTTTTGTCTTGTATTGATTTGAACCTTTCTTTGAGCTTTAAATTTCTGGCCATCTGTTTTTCCATTCTTGGTCTTTGATTCTCAGATGAGCAGAGACCAAATTGGTGTTGTCCTATCATTCAAATGCTCCTCTCGGGTCATAATTTGCCAATTTAGTTTTGATGTTTTGCAGGAAATCATATGAAGCCGGTGCTTGATTTGATCAACCCCCAAGATAGGTATGCAATCACAGTTTATAGTAGATGTTCTTGTGTGTTTTATAGTGCATACCCTTTGACTTCTTCATCAACAGTTAACCGTAGATTCTCATTCCATTTGCTCCTTTAACTCTTGTATTAATGGGGTGGCTGCTTTTTTAGTCTAAAATTTTTATGTATTTTATCTCTTGGTGTTAAGCTGGCTAAATGTTATTTTCAGGTCTACTGTTTTTCGATTTGGAAAACAATTAGATAACCAAATAGAAATTTCTTTTTATTGTTTTTGTTCTATTCTGTCTAATCAACTTAACTCCCCCTCCCTCGATGTCTAACATTCTAATTACTGTTCTCAGAGGTCCATGGGGGGCTCTTTCTCCAATTCCTGAGAATAATGCCATTGCCGTTGATCCTCAGGTTTTTAAATACCTTCCCTGCATTTGCTTATATTTATGGAAAATTATGTTTTATGATTTTATTTCTTCTTTGCACTCTCTGCTAAAACAGGGGGGATCCATCTTTTCTGCTGCCGGTGATTCTTGTGCATATTGCTGGGATGTGGTATAATTTTGTTCAAATGAATCTATTCCTAGTGTTTTCTCTGAGAGGTGGTTTTTAATAGGTTCCATTTATGTCGGAGATTTTCAGGAGAAGGGTGAAATCAAAATGGTTTTTAAGGGACACACTGACTATTTGCATAGTGTACTAGTTCGTGCCTCTTCCAGTCAGGTCAGCTTTTCCTCTCTTCATGATTATTTATTTTGGTTGTTAATTTAATTTGGCCTTCACACGGCAAGGCTAGTTATCCTTAGTGCCACAGCTTAACCCTTTTTAGCTTCAGCTTGGGTCGCTTTTTATCATGAAGACTGAAGTAAACTTGTTTTTGGGTTGACATTTTATTCATTTAATCAACCAAGGTTATTTATCCTATAAACAATAATATTACTCATAAAAGGAGCTTCTGTTGTGCTAATGGTATATGCTTTCCGGTGATTGTTGCATCTATGCATCTAAGGTTGAGAATTGAGAATTTGAGTTCTGGAAAGAACTTCTTAATCTTTCATATTTGTTCTTTTTCAGATTATAACTGGATCAGAGGATGGGACTGCACGAATTTGGGGTAACATCGTGTGTTCTTATTTTCAAGTGTTACAGAAAACTAGTTTGCTGTTACGTTTCTGTTAGCGTACTCTGTCTTATTCTAGTCCTAGCTTCATCTTAACACAGTGCTGTCACCTATTGCAACCTAATTAATATATGGTTTTTACATAGATTGCAAAAGTGGAAAGTGCATCAAACTAATTGACCCACTAAAGGACAAGAAGTTGAAGGGGTTCATCTCTTGTGTTAGTTGCATTGCTCTAGATGCAAGTGAGAGCTGGTTGGTAAGACTAAGACGTTGGTGAAAAATCTTTATATAAAACATATTGTTTTTGAGTAAAAAGTATCATACAATTATGATAATGCCAATCCCATTAAAGATATAGCCTTCCATAAAGTTAAGAAATGCCACTCGACTGGAGGGACTCATATTCTGGGGTCTTTGGAGCACTTAGTGAAAGCTCGCGGGCATGTTTTAATCGAAATTTGAACTGCACAGGCTTGTGGCAGCGGCCGAAATTTGTCAGTCTGGAATCTCACTGCTTTTGAATGCATTTCGAGTATTTCCAGTGGTGCAACTATACAGGATGTAGTGTTTGATGACAATCAAGTAAGTGGAAGTTGGTCTTTTCAAGCAGGTCAACTCACCCAACATTGTTCTTAGACTTATTCATCTGTTATTTCCACCTAATAATAGTTAATATTCATTATGTTGCTATTTCAGATACTAGCTGTTGGTGCAGACACTGTACTGAACCGTTTCGATATGAATGGGACTATACTTTCACAGATACAATGTGCTCCTCAATCAGCATTTTCGGTCTCTTTGCACCCATCTGGTGTATGTTCCAGTCTCCTTTTCTTTGTTTATGTATTAATTTTTTTCACATTTTGATCAACATTTTTGTCAGGTTACTGCAATCGGTGGTTATGGGGGTATTGTAGATGTGATATCACAGTTCGGAAGTCATCTGTGCACCTTCCGAAGCCATTGTGTTTGAGAGTTACTATAAAGAAATCAGAGATGCAACTTATAACAAACGCTGGTAATAGTTATATTTAGATGCAAGTCTTCACCATAATGATTTTTATTTTCGTTAATTTAAATGGTTTATCCAACTCATTTGTTCAAGTTTATTGCCGGAGAAAATTCTAAATGCCCAACATCAAGTTTGAGTTCATAAACGAGCAACATTGTCTCGCTTTAAGCCCGGGTTTATAAATTTAACAACAGCCGATGCCAACTCGGTTTGATGCGAGGTATACACATGATCGGCGCCTTCTATAATCTGTAGCTGGTGATTACTTATACTCTTGGCAAATCCCAATGCATCTTCAAGGGGATTTACCTTATCGGCAGATCCGTGCACTATTAGAACCCTGTATTCAACAATGACATCCAAAGCTAGCTCAATGAAACAGTAAAGAAACAACGATATCAAGAGAACCATGATAAACAGGCTCTATACTCGAGTCTTACCGACATTCTTTACCGATCTTACGGCAAGCCTTATGCATGTCCGCTCTCAAGGTATTCATCAAAACTTTCTCGGTCACATGGAATTCAACACTTCCTAGACATGTAAATATGATTAAACTCTTTACATCTTCAATTCACAATCAACATTTAGACCCTTGATGGACAAGCACGGACACGAAGAACATAAACTCGGGAAGTCATAAGAGTTTAGGAAGCTAAGTAAACAGATTGCCTTTCTTGTTCTTAACATCAATGTATCCGTCCTCAATTTTCTCCATAAAGTCTGCTCCCAAGCCTTCTGAAATGCCTCTGCCAGTCGTAGCGGCCGGAAACATTTACAATTATGCCGATATTTTGATACTTGTAAGCATAAAGAAGCACCAGACAAGCCCCTGCATTGCATTATCTCAGTAGCATAATACTTCCAGGGTAGTATTTGTTCGAAAACTTTTCAGCCGATTATTGCAGTAAGTAAATGGAAATCGGATCACAGTCGAACAACACTTGGGGTAATAACCTTTACTATGCCCGATAATCGCACTCACGATGCGATTCTCTCTGGGAAAGTGTTGAACTACAGCACGTATATCATCGGCTTCTTGATAAAGGTCACGAAGCTCTGATGATGAACCTTCACTCTCTCTGAAATTGTATCGTGAAACAAGTTAAATTACAAGTATGAAACAGGGGCCGCAGCTCCAATATTCAACATATAAACCAAGTATTGCCTATCCAATAGAAGCCACCTCATATTATATCTACAAATCTCTAACTTTGTTATTCCAACTCTTCATTTTTTTTCAAAGTACTCTTACACATGACACCTCATAAAATATCTATGGATATTTACTCGTATCTGATACTCACCCGTTTGCGGCAAAATCACTGATTCCTTCTTTCTCTAAAGCAGCAGCAAGGTTCACCAAAATATGTCATCCTGAGGAGGAACTAACCCAAGTGAGTTTTTTCCATGAATTATTATTATTCTTTGGTTACTCTCTCGGTTCTCATGGCTTCGGTGGGTGAATTTTCTGATAAATTTTCTGTATACACAAGATTACTTAAGTGATATCAAGCTGTTTATAACTCGGATTGACCCTGTTGGTTTTTCCATGAATTAGTAAACATAAGTTTCCAGTCAATACATTCGGTACTGAAAGCATGGCAAAAGAGATGAAAATGAACCAACTTTGAAAGGAAAAAAAAACAAGCACCAACCTTGCTGGATTTTAAACCATGACATAAGAATACAACCTCTTTAGACTCAGTTTCATGAAATAATCCCACCAGTTTTTCACCATGATTGTTCGTAATTATTACTCTCCGCTGCTTAATCACTGAAATTTCAAAAAGGGTCATTCTTTTTCTTTTTAAAAGAAGTTTATATAAAAAAGGAAATGGAATCGTAAGTCAAAAAGAACAGAAAAAACCTGGGTTTTGTGCAGAATGAGAATAAGCCATCGTCTAGGTTGCGGAGTTTGCTTTCGGGATACGTCGATCGGCGGATGATATGAATCGGATTAGTTGTTAAATTTATAAGCAATACCATACGTATCTTTCCATTATAAAAATGAAGCAGTTGGAGTTCATATCATCATATGGGTTCCAATACCATACTCTTCTTTCCACTTCGAGTTTTTTTTCCTAATAATTTTTCATTATGAGTTATAAAAAGCAGACAACTTAAAAGTTGTGACGTGTCATGTAATTAATATATTATTTTTTAATATTCTAATATCACTACATGATAGTATTTTAGTCCGTATTTATATATGTATAAACTCAGCATACTTACAAATTATGCTGCTGAATTTTTTATCACTAAGGAAAATATTCCGGATGAAAATCGTTTGTCTACTAATCATGCCTCCTTTAGTGTCTTCACTTTAAAATAATGAGTTTTAGGTTTAGATTTTAGGGTTAGGGTTTAAGGAACTAGGGTTATGGTGTATTTTTAAGGTGTAAATTTAAGGTTTAGGATGTGGAAATTAGAATTAGGGTTTAGAATTTAATTTTGAAGTATTTTTTAGTGTAGGGTATATAAGGAGACATGGTTAGGAGGCAGAGAATTTTTGTTCAAACATTCCACCCTTTACTACAAGTTAAAATTGACTGCCCATTTTTGATGCTCCTACTTATGCTCCATTAAAAAAATAGGTTTAAGGTTTATTATTAGTGTTTAAGGTTAGGGTTTAGGCTTAAAATTTAGAATATTTGGTGTAAGATGTACTTTTTAGGATGCATGATTTAGGGTTTATGATTTAAAATTTAAAATTAGAACTTAAAATTTAAATTTTAGTATTGTAGCACAAAAAAAGCATAAGATCTTTATCCCTTTTAGTCTTTAACCACTGGTTTATATATATATATATAACTCAATTACTTTTACACCTTTTTGGACCGTTGAATGAGGATGTCTATTTAACCCATACCCTACAGGTTTCGACTTGACCCAATCCTATAGGGTCAAGTTTTAAAAGAAAATTTTGGGCTCGGGTCTGATATTTTGAGGATGAGGCCGGGTCGATCGGATTTGGATTTAAGGTGAAAATACTCGACTCGACCCAAAATAATAATTTAATTTTATTCTAAATATTTATGTATAATTGTTACAATGTCCCTCTCTTTATATATATATATATATATATATTATCTCCATATTTTGTCTAATAAAAATGGAATAATTATTATAATGTTCCCTCTCAATTTGCAACCCCTAGGCCAGGCTATGCGACACACCCAAATCTAAGAGGTTACATTAGGGCCACCGGAGCGACTCACATTAAAAATTTCAAATAAAACAAATTTTCAAACCATTTAAAATCATAAATCAAGTTCTGAATTAAAATACAATTTCAAAAATCATTCAGACAAAGGAACATAAACTATGATACAAGTTACTAATACAAGTTTCAGACTCAAATATGAAACAAGACGTGACATACATGCCCCCTAATTACACAGGTATCGTACTCCGCAAGCAAAGTCGAAGAAACTCTCATACCGACGTTGATAACTGCAACATGTTCGATCTTTTAACCTGCGATGGTAAAAATAGTATGAGCTTGAAAAAGCTCAGTAATACAGAACTACCAACTGATGTTGTAGGCACAAGCAAGTATATGGCAAAGCAATAATACTGACATGATGATCCAAACAACTACAGGTTCCATTAAGATATTGATATACTTGAAGGTAATAGGGTGTTCTTTATCTGAACACTGAGTACCAGACAAGATGCATATAGTCTGAAGAATCAGGTGAGATGCAGATTACGAAAACTAAACTAGAGAAAATTAGTGTTTTTCATTAAGCTCAGGTTGGGAACATACAGAGAATTTCAGACTTCAGTAAATTAATTCAGTAAGGTAGAATTATAGAAGGGGACATAAAGTTTTATTTTAATTATCTGACTATCCTCCAACCTTACACCGATATGCAGTATCCGAGAACAGTATCCGAAAAGACTTATCTTAGGCCTATAGAACGTAGGAGCTTACAAAAATACTTACCCTAGGCCTGTTGGGATTAGGAGCTTAAGTCCATAATGACTTACCAACGCTGAGCCTACATAGCTTCAATCATATCCCGGATAGTATACCCCCAGATAAGAATCAATTTTATCCAGTAAACAATAATATCAGAAAACATGTATCATATATATTTTGTATCAGAAGACAAAAGCCAAGAATTGTGCTTTATTACGGATAACAGATTCATACTTTAAATTCAGAGCAGATAATTTTAGTTTAAACAGAGAAAACATTCATGGAAACATGAAACGCTCTATATGGTCTAAATTATTCCTCGTAGTTAGTAATTATCAGAAAGAGAACATTGAACATCTAATAATTTTGGACTGATTTCAGAATGGGGTCCTTATGAAAAGAGGGATTCGGTACTAACAACTCAAACTAGATATTCAGAAGTTGATACATCAGGATCATTGAGATTCTAGATATATCGTGAGTGGTCCCAACATTAAAGCCTACGAGGGCATTATGGTCATTCTGCCCTTCAAAGGTAATTTGGTAACTTAAACCAACAAGGTATAAATGGTGATGTACATAATTTAAGAATTCTAATTGCTCATCAGGTTTTCGAGTCCCTTTAAATTAATCAGAAACCATTAATACAATGTTTATTATTTAACCAGATAGGTACACCTTAAGTATTCTTTCTCAGAACTGACTACAGTGTAACAAAATAGTTCGCCTTCACCAAACACCCACTGAAAGTACCACGAGAAATCGAACATGTATTCAAGCGGTATTTTTCAAGTATTAGAACATGTTCATTGCACTCGAACTCAATCTATAGCATCAAATATACATTTTTGAAGAACATGTTACTCTTACCATTAACTATATACTTCTTCCAAATAAATTAAACATGCCTTCATATGGTATTCTTCCGATATCACATTAGTATCAGAAACGACCAACAAACACGGGTCGTGTATTACCACTTTAGCGTCATTACATTCGTTTGGCTTTATTGGTATTTTTCATCTCAAGTCTTATAGGTATTTTCAGTCATTTTAGTATTCAAAGGTATTTCAATTATTCAAAGCCCTTCGGTCATTCCAACTATTCATTCATTTTAGATCTCGAGGGAATTATCCATCATTTCGGTTAATTTGACAATTGATGCCGATGATATTTCTGTCTTTTTGGTTATTACGGTCATTCCGATCAATTTAGCCTTATTAGTATTTTCAATCCTTTTAGTCATTTTAATCAATTCAATCTTTTACGTCACTTGATTAATTTAGACATACGAATAGTTTTTCGTAAACTTGTCTTCGAAGATTTATTAAGAATTCAAGAAAATCCAAGTATTTTACAATTCCGAAGGTTTAAGCCTTGTTACTATAACTTTCCAAGCAAAACGAGGTTTTCAGATGAATCAAATGTTTTTACCAGATCTAGTGTAGATTTCAGATCGCTTCCATTGTTAGAGTTAGTCCTTATACCTCAAGGGCATTTTAATCATTTCTCATCCAAGCATTATGAGCATTAGATCTTCTATCAAGAAATAATCTGAATTGAAAGCTTCGAGGTAACTTTTTTATCAATTATTCACTAAACTTTGATCTCTTACCGATCATCAATTTCCTTATTCGAGTCAATCAGGTCTTATCCAAATTATTATATTTCTGTTGTAATCAATATGACTTTAAAATATTCAGACATTATTCAAATTCAATCATGTATGAACCAATACCGGCAAGTTCCGTAAAGCATGCAAGAAGTAGTAAAGTATTACCTTGAATCCTTGCTATATCAGTTGACCCTTAAAATGACATTCGAACACTCTCGAATCCGAATTCGACATCCTCAACAACTCTGACACAAAAATATGTGAATATCTTCAATTAACCATACTACATAATCAATACTTAGCTTGATCATAACTCTTAAATTGAAAAACTAAACACATACGTTCTCGGGTTCAAGGTTAGATTTGGAAGTTTTCGAGTCAAAATTTCACGAAATAGACTTCAAAAACGAACTCAGAACGTCAAAAAATATAACATAGGATTTTTCGAAAAAAATTGAATTTGTAGTCAAAGTCAACGGTGACGTCATTGGTCAACGCTGACATTATTCTGGCATCACTTGTCAATGTTGACGCCATGTTGGCGTCACTGGTCAACTAGGTTAAATCAAGCGAGTTAACTCATTAAGTTGACTCGGATGGGTTGACTCACTGAGTTGTGTCCAATGAGTCCGGGTACTGTTTGGTCGGACAGATCGGTACAGTTTGGTCGGGTATGTGTTTAATACCTAAAGCCATTGGGCCTTAAAATAGTTCGGCCCATTCAAAAACAATAGATGGGTTATTGAATCGGTTGGGGTTTTGGGCCGATTTGATGACTCGGTTCAAGGCCAAACTGGGCCCAAGGTCGGTTCTGCCAGCATGGTTCACAAGCCACCGTCCAAGGTGGCCGAAATTCGCCCACGGCGGCGCGTGACCGCCACACGCGGCCAAAAATGGTCAAAAACCACGCCGACAAACGCTAGAAACTCTAAATATTCCAACAATTAACTTACACAACCGAGAATCGTGTCAGAAACTCACCAAACTTACCCAAATGGAAAGGAAACGATCGGATTCGGCATAACTCTGATGAGGCTTAAAACGACAACGGACGAAGGATCCAGGGGCCGGGTTTTGATCGGCTCGACCTTATGAGGACGGTGGTTGCCTCGGAATCACGCTATGACGCCTGACGGCGGCGAAAAGCTCGAAGAATAGAGGAGTTTTCGACGAACTTTTCAGGCGAGTTTTTAGGCAAACGACAGCTCAGCCTCGCGCGTGGTGGCTAGGGGTGTGGTCGCGAGAGGGAGACGGTCGTGTCTACAGTGGCAGTGACGGCTACGACGCGGCGGTATATGAGATCGAACGGTGACCTGTTGGAGAAGGTGAAGAGTCGAGAGAGAGTTATGGATATCCTTCAGATTCGAATGATCAACAACGGTTGGGTGGGAGAATTAAATGAGTCATAAATGGGTGGTTGAAATATTTCAGCCTTATTATCATTTTATTTATTTTACCTGAGGCATAAAGAAGTAAATAAATATGGGAAACTTAACACCAAGAGCATTTATAGCTTAGATAGCTGGGTACTTGGTTCAAGAAGCTTAAGGTTGTGGGTTCTCAAACCTTACAATAAGTTGTTCACAACTTTTTCCTTTTTTAATACATTTTAAGCTAATTAAAATCAGATTGTTACACAATTAGCTTCTTATTTTATCGAATAATAATAAAAATTAATAAATTTTTTATTTATTTCATGTCAGGTTTGTACTCTAGAATTTGAATTCATATCGGGTAGAATATCATAAAATGTTGGGTCGGGTTTTTATTATGTGTTAAATTTTTGAGTCGGGCGCGGATCGACCAAAAACCCAGTCATCCCTAATTCCCTAGTAATAAATGGCTAAGATTATTCTTTTTTTTCAAGTGATAATCTTTACATTTTCTACCGTTAATCTCATATATCCATCCATTAACCTTTATCCAATGATTCAAAAAAAGTGTCTAATCTCATAAATTAATAACTGAGTTAAATTACATTTTAATCAGTAAATTATACCTCGTCTCACAATCTAAAATATATAGATTTTTTTTTGACATTTATACTTTAAAGTCATTAAACATTTTCTAGAGTAAGTGATTAAAAACTCTCAGTTGACACCTTTCCTTCCCCTAAGTTGTGAGTTGTAGACCCATCACGAACAAATTTCTTCTTCTCCTAAGTAGGAATTGTTCAAAAAAATATATACTAATATGAAACTACTTGATCGATTAACATTCGACATCCGGTGTATCAAATTTTCTTTTAAAAGATTAACAATATTTTTTTCATATAATTTCTTATATAACTCTAGCCCAATGACCAATTGACACGTGAAAACATAATAGGAAAGTGTTAAAAGCTATATTTTTAAAAAAAAAATCAATAGAATTTGCGAAAATAAAAAATAAAATATTTTTGTGAAAATTAAGAACAAGAATTTCTTAAGAAATGAAATATTTTAAAGGAGATTTAGAGAAACAACTATGGCGGCATCAGCTTAGGTTCTCGAAATTAACCTCTGCATAAGGGCTTTTTATAATTTATGTTGTAATTATTATATTTTTACTCTTATCTATTATTCTTTTTGTTTCATAATCTAAATCATAACAATTTTTTTATATATAAAATTTACATATTTCAATAATATTCTCAATTTATCTCTCATTCTTGGTCAAAAGTATGTTTTATTTTTTATCAACAATTAAAGCGGTGGCATGTGTTACCATCTTCTTAGTGGAAATATATTTATTCAAAATGTAATAGGTAGGTGTGAATACTCAAACATCGTTAGCGGTTTAACAACGTAGTGACTAAAACAAAAGCATTCATTAGAAACTTAAATGATGTGTGCAAAGTTCAAGCGCCTTAAAGTTTGGTGGTCATTAATATAGTTTATCTTAAATTTTAAATTATTGTTGAAAAGTTATACAAGACAAATAGTATTTTGTCAAGCTGGAGTAGAGCTAAAAAATTTAGATCGCGGCGTCAAAATATAAATTTTTTTGTAAAAGATTATTTTTAAATGACCGAAGATAAATGATGTGTGATAATTTTTTTTAAGGGGGCGTCAATACTCTTGTAAACTATTTTCAATTTTTAAATTGCGCTTGCTTTAATTTTTATATCTTTTTACAAAAATATAAAGAATATTATAATTTATTTAAAAAATTAGGTGTCAAGTGACACCCCATTTCCCTTACTGGTTTTTCCAGTAATATTAACATGAAGTGCATGTGAATTGTTACACGAGCAGTTATATAAAAGTTTCAAGGTTTTAAGCATTCCATTAAAAATCGACTTGACTCTCTTTAAAAGAATGAGTGTCAAATTTACCTAAATATGTATGAAGATTAAATTGATGATATATAAAATATAAGGGCTGAATTGTCACAAAAACTAGCCTAAATGTCTCTCCAAAATTAAACTTTTTGGACGAGCTAAGATTATTCTATTCTCTATTTTTTTTCAAATAATAATCTTAACATTTTTTACTGTTAATCTCATACATCCATTTATCTTCATCTAACGGTTAAAAAAATGTAAAACTTTCAAATTTTACATAGTGTAAAAGGATCATATTGTATCTATATTATATATAATAGGATTTCATTTGAAATAAAATTTTGGTGCATGAAATAATCCACCATGTGTCAAAATATTGAAAATCTCTGTTAAAAACATTGTTTCAGGACATGATTAAAATTTAAGGCTTTGCTCGGTAAAGAGGAAAGAAAAATGAAAAGCTGAAAAATTGAAGGTAGTCAAATAGAAGGATGAGAGACATATTTTTTCTTTTCTTTGGTGTGTTTGGTTGGGAGAATGAAAAACTATGAGAACAATGTGTTTCTTTTTTCTACATTACTTGTTACAATGAAAAAGTGCGAGGAAAGAAATTTTACTTCACTATCGTACCCTTATACATATATTTATTTTATTGTGGTACTTTAATTAAGTATAAAATTTATTGGAATGTTATTTATTTAGGAATATGAAAATTTCTTATATTTTTAAGTCTTAATACAACAAAATTTATAAAAATAATAATATTGAACCCAACAAGTATCCTAGTAGAAAGGCGGATGATATTTATCCTAAGAGACACGAGTTCAATCCGCTCCCTCTACAAGGTGTATGCCCATTGTCAAAGGGTTAAAAATATGTATAAACAAATACAATCTTGTAATCACTTTTAGACCATTCAAAAAATATACTTGAAATTAAAAAAATTTAGAAAATTATTATAAAATGTTTTTTGCAATCTTAATCTATTGGCCATTTTACTATGGTTTGAATAGACATCTTTTTTATATTTGCTTGGTAAAATAAAAAATGAAAAAAGAAATCAAATGAAATAACTTTACTATTATAACCTTATATCTTTATTATTGCTATTTTAGATACCATTTATTTAAAAAATTTAAATTCGAATTCTTTTTATATCTTCCTTTTATTTTTTTAAATATTAATACGATAAAATTTTAAAACAATAATTTTATATTTGATAATCTTAAATTGATTTGTTGTTAATAATTTATAAAGTAAATAGTTAAAGTTTTCTGTTGACACTTTTTCTTTTTCCTTATATTATGGGTTCAAGACCCCTTAGGAGTAAAACTTCTCTTCCCCTTCTATAGGTAAAAATTGTTAAAAAAACATTTTCATTTGTTATTCGAACAAAATTATTTTCAAATTTCATATTTTTTTATTGTTAAAAACAATACCATCATGATTTGATTTTCATTGATCCAAAGGTCATGATTAAATTTACAGGAACAGACAACATGTAATCAAACAATTTCCAGTTTAAATAAATTTTAATTTAATATTTTTTATTTATTTATTATAAAGACGATGAATTTCTTGAAAATTGTGATATGTAAATCGAACCCATGAAACAAATCGGTTGAGCTGCCTGCCTTGCGGTGCCGCTCAGTCTATAGACCTAAAAGAAAAAAAAATGAAAAATTTAAATTTACTGAAGGGCAAATCCGCCTTTTCATTCTAAAATCAGGTGACTTTCAAATTTCTTCCCTCCCTTCCGTCCAAAACTGAACCGGTTTTATTTTAGGCTTAATGTCAAAATAAATGCTTAAATTATTATTTATTTAAGTATTTAAACTATTTTTTATTTTTTTAAGTGTTTAAATTATTATTTTTTATCTTTTTAAGGTCAAATTGAAGCACTTACTTTGACTAAAAATAATAATTTAAACATTTAAAATGGGCAAAAAATAATTTAGGCACTTAAAAAAAGAAAAACGAGATAATTTGAACACCTAAAAGAGATAAAAAAATAATTTAAATACCTAAAAAAACGAGATAATTTAAGCATTTATTATGATATTAAGCATTTATTTTATTCATTAGCTAAGAAAATCCCTCACCTCCATTTTTCATTTCTTTTGATTTTTTAGTCTACCGAACACCATTAATTTATACTTTCTTTCTAATTTTTTTCCCATCTCATTTTCTTTCTAAATTTCTTCTCTACCAAACATAGCCTAAGAGTAAAGCTCAAAGATCATTTTCATTTTCCAATCATATGGCATGCGTCTCCATTTGCATGTAAATATAAAAGAACAAAAATATCTTATGATAATATTAATTTTTTGTTAAGAGTACGTGTATTTTTATCTCTTTTTAACTAAATTGGTATCAAATTAACTTGTGATGAGTCTGCCATATTCGACGAACACCGATGAGCGCTATTAATTTAATTTATAAAGATTTAAAATCTAAAGACTCGTTGTATAATTATAAATTATTTAAAAATCAAAAGATAAATTGATTAAAATATATTTTTTATTCTTAGGGTAAAGTACACAAATGGTAACTGAACTTTGGTAAATGATTCAATTTGGTCACCATACTTTCAATTGCTTCAATGTTATCATTAAACTTTTAGTTTTATTCCAAATTGGTCACTGACCCATTAACCGCCGTTAAAAGGGTAGCGTGACAGTTAAAATATTTTGTATAATAACACATTTAGTCATCTATATTTGCAACTTCAAACAATTTTGTCCTAATTCGAAAAAATATTAATAAATTTAACCCTCGTTATTTATAAATAATGGGTCATCTAATAAATTATTTAAAAGATATTTTGTATAATAACACATTTAGTATTTAGCTTCTATATTCCCTTTCTGATATTCAATTCTTCCTTGCAAACGTGCATTTCCGCGACAGAAACAGAAGTACACTTGCAAAAATGTAAGAATTTTATAACATCAACTTAATAGAACTTGGAATGGTGGATTAGTGTCCAAACTCAGAAAATCTTTGGGAAATTTTTAATTTTAAGAAATCTTTGATTACTGATACAGATTATGGCGGTTGAACTTCATCCTTTCAAATTATTTAAACAACTTTAGAATATTTTTCACCGACGGCGTTCCATCGCATGAAACTACTTCCTCTTACTATACTTCAGGTATGCTTTTCAGTGCTCCATTAATTAGTTTGTTGGAATTTCCCTGTGTTTGCTCCTCCCTTTGAAATTTATAATCATTTTATCCATTTTTTTATTACCATGAACTAGTGATGGCAATAGATTCTAGACCTGACCCGAATCTGTAAATCTAGTTCCGTTTTATAGGGTCTGAATCCTAAAATTTTGAATTTGAGAGATTCGGATCGAATCTAGATCCTCTGATTAAAGTTCAGATCTGAGTCTGGATCTAACATTAAAATTTAAATATGGACCTGTTTACCCGTTTATAGAAAAAACCCACATTTGATTTTAAAATATATATAAATGACATAATAGGTTTTAAAATATATATAAATATTTTATAGATGGAGACTGAGAGATGCCACAAAAAGTGAGTTCTTATAGGGTTGATTTTTATACCCACTTTCTTTTTGAATTGCAATTACTTTGAGAGATTGTTATATACCCATAGGATAGCCAGAAGATTTTTGCAATTTTAAGGTATTCAACTTTGATTCTCAGCACTAAATAAAATTATTTTTTATACCCATCAGATAGCCGGAAGATTGTTATATACCACATCCATTATTATTGAATGTTATTCAAAAGACATTTGTGTAATTGTGTTGAAGTTTTTTTTTAGACTTTAGTTATCATTTTTTATTTTGTTACTAGTTTCATTGAAATTAATCTTTCCTCCGTTGGAAATGTGATGTGAAATTAGTCAATAACAGTTTTATTACGTTAAAAAATAGGTCGAATGATCATTTTTTTAACAAACCCGTTTTGGACCTGGATCCGTGAGATCCGTTGGATCTAGATCTGGGTCCCAATATATATATATATATATATATATATATATATATATATATATATATATATATATATATATAACACGATTCAAAATACACTATATTTAAAAACCTTCAACCTTGAAACAACATAACTCTAAAAAGTACACAAATAATTTGTAAATAATGAGAGTTAAATTTATTAATATTTTTTGAATTAGGACAAAATTGTTTGAAGTTGCAAATATAGAGAAATAAATGTGTTATTATGCAAAATATTTTAATTGGCACGTCACCCTTTTAATGGCGGTTAATGAGTCAGTGACCAATTTTAAGCAAAACTAAAAATTTAATGCTAATATTGAAGCAATTGAAAGTATAGTTATCAAATTGAATAATTTACCAAAGTTTAGTTACTATTTGTGTACTTTACCCTAAAAATAAAAATGTATTTAAATCAATTTACCGTTTGATTTTTAAATAATTTATAATTATACGGTGAGTTCTTTAGATTTTAAATCTTTATAAATTAAATTAATATTGCTCATCGGTGCTCGTCGTTAGTGGTGCTCGTCAAGCATCGTAGAATTTTCCATATTGTTCTTTACTATTTTTTGAATGTGTTTTTGGATCAAAAGTTTTGCAGAATATGTAACTTTTTAAGTCAAAAATATTTGTGTCAAAAGTGTTTTCCAATATAATTACTTGTTTGTTCTCATTTATATCATCTTTTCTTTTATATTTTTAAAAATAATATTTAAAATAGACATTTTTTCTACTTAAAAATACTTTTAGACAATAATATCATACACATTTATTTGAACAATTTCTATATATGGAGAGAGGGGATTACTCTTACTAAGACTAGAACCCAAGACCTAGAGGAATGGATTAAATGTCAACATGAGTCTTTAATCATCATCTCCAACTTGTGTTGACCTCATATTTAAAAGGCTTAACTATAAAACAAGTGCCCAAACTATGTCTCTTTTTTATAATAGGTGCCTAAAGTTTTTTTGGTTGAAATAGGAGCCTCAAGTTTTCTTTTTTGCTCAAAGTATGTGTCTCAGATGACTTTAAAACAAGTCAAAAATGAAACTTTAGACACCCGTTTCAGCAAAAATAAAACTTTAGGCACTTATTTCAGTCAAAAAATACTTTAGCCGCCTATTGCAAAAAAGAGATATAGTTTAGACACTTATTTTACAGTTAAGCCTATTTAAAACTAAACCATATATAAACACTTTTCGAAAGCACTTCTCAAAAATATTGTTTACCGTCCTTTTCAAAAACAATGTCACTGATCTTATATCGTAAAAGAAATGAGAGGTCCTAAACTATAAAAATAGTGAAATTGGAAATTATATCGAACATATGTTTTGGTAAATTATTAATGGTGCCGTAAGATATACATGTACCATTGCAATTTTTTTTTAATAAATTGATGGATCCTTAGATTTGACAAATCTAGTGGCTGAAATTGGTCAAACTCTTAGTTGCTGTAATTTTAGTTTATCGGATTTCAACATGTTAATTAGTGTCTTTTTTTTGGAAGGTTAATTAGTGTCGGATTCTAATACATTAATTGGTATATATCGATTTAGTGGTTAGTATCTATTGAAATGACTTGTATTAGTAATATTATGTTTTTTTTGTGTTGAAATAGTGTCAGTGTAATTTTTAATTTATTAAATACATTTAATTTAGATTTTATGATATAAGGTTATAATTTAATAGGAGCGGGACATAACGTAGACCAGTGAGAGTTATAATTACCCACAAAACATTTAAAAAATAAAGATGTGATAAAATTACTCTTCATCCCTAAGAAATAATATAATTCATTATTAACCATATAAATTCTAAAATTTTAAAATGATTCCTTAATAAATAATATTGTGTTTTATTATTGAGATTCAGGGTTAAGATTTATGATTTATGTTTTTAGAATTATATATTTTTTGAATTGATTCTACCTAGAGGGGAGAGGGAAAACTCTAAGGAAATAAAATGCTCTTGCTGGGTCTTGAACCGAGATTTAAAGGGAGGGGATGGAGCATGTGAGCAGCTCTGACCAACTGACCATCAATACTTGCTCAGATATTTATATTTTTAAACTTTAGAATTAAATATATTTGTATAAATTGATGTATAAAATATATATTTTATTTCTTTCATTGTACTTTTTTAATAATATCATATACTTAAGTCGATAAACTACATTCTTTTACGGGAAAATATATGATGCAATGGCGGTAAAAATATTTTGTTTTCACAAGTGCTTCAATTTCAGGAGTTACAGGAGTTAGAGATCCAATAAACCTAAACTCCTAAAATTCTAATCCTAAACTCTAAATTCAAACCATAATCCCTAAATTCTAAGCTCATAAACCTAAACTCATAAACTACGAACTCTAAATTAAATTTCTAACCCCTAAAATTAAAAAGCTTGAGGAAATAAGATATTTCCACTGCCGGTACACAGTATATTTACCTTTCTTTTACTATAATTTTCTATTGTATTTTTCAAAAACAATTTTCAATCACAATAGTAATGGTCCAATAGATGTTTCTAAGAGTGGCATCATTTCGTCCTTATGGCTCTATGTTTGACATGAATAATGGAATTAAGTGGGAATGCAATTTTTAATCTAATGATTAGATTATTAAAATAAAAAAGTGATTATGAATTTTAATTATTTGATTAATATTATTTTTCATTTTTACCTTTTTTTCAACCATAGTACTGCACAAAGTTTGAATATCTATCAATTATTGGACCAACTATCAATAAAAAAGTGATTATAAATTTGATAATCCCTAACAAATAGGGTAATAGATGATTTGAAATAAAAAATTGCTTCTAAGCCTCATTTTCTACCATATTTGTTAAAAATTAAAAAGAGTGTATTTGCGATTTTAAGTACTTCCTCTGTCCCATATAACCTTATAAACTAATACGAGTTTATTAAGCCCACTTTAAATTATTGTTTTGTTTTAAAAAAAATCATTAAACATTTGATAATCTGCTCTTCATCAGTTTTCTTAGATCATTGAAAATAAAGTGGCCAAAGTTTCCTCATTAAGAAATTTCCTCCTATGTCAATGCTTAATTAGCTGTGTTATTATTTTTTAATATTTATATAAAATTTTAAATGAAATAATTAAAATTCATTATTTTGGATAAAGGGTATGAAAAAAATTTCAATATATAAAAATATTTTACCACTCCACCTACAATAATAGTCATTTTAATTTCTACATATTTTTATGTAAAATATTTTTTACTAAGTTGATGTTACCGGTAAACTTTCATTTTATTTGAACAGTTAGTCCTTGAACGTTTTTCATTTTTAAAAGGCTTAAGTCATTTTCTGCCCCTTAAAATATACTTTTTTTTAGTTTGGTACCGAAAATTTTATTCGGCATAAAGTGCCCTTAAAATGTTCGACGTTGCTCATTTCACTCAAAAAAATTAACACCGTTAAAAGAAATCTGTTTTGACCAATCAAAACGCACCACGTCATTTTTATTTATTTTTAAATATATCCCCATCTTCTTCTCCCATCTCTTCTTCCCCAATTTTCTGATGTTTTCAAATATCATTCTCTTCCACCAAACACTGCAAAGAATGTGGCCAATAAAGCACACACAACTGCTCCTAGTAATCAATTCACCGTAAGCTTGCTTTGCTAAACGTCTTGACTGATGGGATGAACAATGAAGATGGTTCGGACTAGAATTTCGTCAGGCAAAACCATGAATTCAGAGATTGCTCGAAAATCCAAAATAGAAAAAAAAAAAAAACAAGGCCATGAGTAATTATAGTTTGGAAATCTCATCAAATTCTGTATTTTTTTCATTTCAAATTTTGGGTTTTGAGGATAGAGTTTTTCTGGTAAACAATTAAGGTTAAAGGGTAATCTACAATTGTGTGTTGATGTGAAATTAAGCCATGATAAAATCATTGACAACAACTCCAGGGTATTGAAGTAATACAGCAAACCAGACATTCCCAATGATGTCATCTTCATTGTTTTATCAATGGAGGTTGAATGTTAAAGGTGGTCTTTTACAGATTGATTTTGGGTGGAGGAGGAGGGAGGTGGAGGGTGAGTATTTTGGGGGAAGAAGATGGTGTATTTTGGGTTCTCTAGGAAATATAATTAAACTAATAAGTATTTTAATACATTTATTTTATTTTAAATTTTAAAAATAAATAAAGAAAATGGCGTGACATGTTTTAATTGGTCTGGACGAATTTTTTTAAAGGTGTTAATTTTTTGAGATGAAATAAGTAACGTCGAAAATATTAAGAAGCACTTCGTCCCGAAAAAAATTAAGTACTAAATTAAAAAAAATGAATACAGTTTAAGAGGCAAAAAGTACATTAAGCTTTTAAAAATTTGTCATTGACACAATCAAATTTTGCCACTTGATTTTTTATTGCTAAAAAATTACCGTAATCTATGGTTTTCTATATATATATATATTAAAAATGTAATTATGTTTAATTTATTTTTAAATAATTAAAAATTCAAAAATCATTTAAAGCATACAAATTCCTAAAAACGGTAAATCTAAAAAATCTAAAAAAATCCTTTCTATATTAATTTCTGAAATTTAAGAAAATTTCAATTATTTTACATGTAACAAAATTTATTGACTCACGTATTATTTTTAACGAAAAGCACATCGGAACTAAAATGATAACATAAATAAAAGTTGAGGGTTGAACTGACAAATAAAAAAATGACCAAAGTGAGGATTTTACTAGAGTTAAAAGATTGAAATAAATATCAAACTTCGTTAAAAAAATATCAAACCTAAAAAAATTATATAAAAATACAACACTTTACCCACTAAAATTAGAATGAGATACTAAACAAAAGGAATATTTTAAGGGTTATTGTTTTTTGTTATCTTCCGATTTTTAGGACTTCATCGTAATTACTTCAGATTAATTCAAGTTGTATAACTGCTTTTGGCGGACGAGTCTCTCAACAAGAATTTGTTGCACACACAACACTTCGAACTCAAAGTCTGCTTAAACGATATCAAATTACTTATTACTTAGACTAATCTCGTTAATTTTAAGGGTTACTATTTAATACATTGTCATTGTATTTTTTTTGCATAACCATTTCTTATTTTCAGTTTAAAATCTAAATTATAACTCTAAAACCTTAAACACCTAAACTATAACCATATACATTAAATTTTAAACTTTATAACCTAAACCCAGAGACGAAGTTAGGATTTCAAAGTTCATGTGGCCGGAAATATTTAAAATGCACTCTAAAAAATAATACTATCAAGTCAAATGTTAATCTAGTTGTCAATCAAGCAACATATAAGATGGTCTATGATTTTCATGACTAGAGAAAGAATAATCATCATAAACCGATTGATATGCTTTTGGTCTCATGTATTCTACTCTAATTTTATTGTGTTCCTCATCATTGGAATACTCATAAATTTGTTTCCGCAATTTAGGGTTCCGTTCCAAACCATATGGGTTATCTTTAAGCATAATGTCAGTTCTTTGAACTTTTTAGAGTTTGGTTCCTAAGTTTGGATGAGGAACACTAAAGTTGTAATATAAAAATTCCAAAGGGACTCAATATAAAATATAATATTAAATTCTAAAAGGGACTTAATATAAAAATAGGAAATCAAGTGGTGGGACACAAGGGCTTGGCGTCTGCAAGCTTCTTTTGTGGCCCGCGTCTGCTTAAACTCTAATCACTAAATTCTAAATTAAATTTATAAATTTTAAAATAATATTATTTGTAAAAAAATATTTTTATTGTTGGTATATAGGATAATAATATATATTTAAAATAAGCAATTAGCTTTTATTAATTAATTATTTTTTAAAAATAAAAAAAGATTTAAAAAAAAAAAATTTGCTCATACTAAGTCTTGAACACTTGATTTAAGAATGAGGATGATGTCAACTAAAAACTTTAACTATTGCTCTAAAAATTGTTGACGGTTTTTGTAAATAATTTAAATAACTGAATTGATATCGAATTATTTTATATATTAATCTAGTCAACTATTTTATTATAGTATGCATATAATATAAATAAAAATATAAGCAATCAATGAGATTTCTCTTTTGTACCAATTAAGTAGATTTTAAACAAATTAGAAAGAAAAGATAATGTGAGGCAAAAAAAAAAACATGAATCCCCCTCTCTTACTCTTTTCAGACAAAATTATAAATCTTGTCTGAATTTTGAAGATTGACCAATTACTTTTCTGAATCGTCCTCATGGCTGCATTTCCCCCACCATTCTCTTTATGTCCTTTTCCCGTGCTTTGTATACACCAACCTCTTAATTTTCTAAAGAAAAAGAGTTAATTGCATTATATATCCTCAAATTATGATCTTTATTTTAAATTAGTCCTTAAATTTGTGAACATGTCAATTTCATCTTTAAATTATGAATCTCATTCTAATTGGTCCCTTAAACTTTTAAAAATTTCTATTTCATCCTCAAATTATCGTTTATGTCACATCATATTATTACATAATACACGCCAATGTTTACATGATAGTTACCAATTTTTATAACGACTTTATTAACATGTGATATGATTACTATCATAGCCGTCTCATACATTTTCGGGGCTATGAACGAAAACTCAAAATTGAGTCCGCCCCCTATAGAACAAAAACATGTTCCATTACTTTAAACAATTAATTTAATATTTAATGAATACATCATAGAAACATTATTAAAATATATTAATTACATTATTTTTCATTTTTTGTTAAGAAAGTACCATAAATACAACTAAAAAAAATAAGGGAGACCAATAGTTTACTAGATTGTCACTTAAAATATCTGTGAAGTTATGAAGGTAGAAGGTGGGGGCCCTGAGCGGTCATTCATGCTGCTCTCATTGCCAGACGCCACCGATTACTAAATCCCGGTAATTTGGGGGTGAAATTCGAACCTTTAGAAGTTTAGTGGTTAATTTAGAATGAGATTCATTGGTTGAGGATGAAATTGAAATATTTAAAAGTTTAGTGACCAATTTAGACTGACAATAATAGTTTGAAGATAAAATTAGAATGTTTAAATATTTAAAGACTATTTTAAAATGAGGATCATAATTTAGAGACGTACGATGCAATTAACTCGAATGAAAATGGTCTGTCCTGCGTACTTTTCCAAGTTCTCATTAACCAGACAATTCTTTCTTCTTCTCTCTCACCATCATTACCACGCAATATAGTATTTCTTTAAAACAACTTTCCCTATATGGCTTCTTCTCTGAGAGTTCATACTCTTTCTTTCTTCATTGTATTAATTTTCTGCTACTTTTCAAACCCTAGGTGGTCTCTTGGCTTAATTTTGATTGTTTTCCCAAAGTGTGATCGCCTTAATTTCCATTCATTTTCCCTTCTTAGAAGACCCCAAGTTTTGTTGTCTAAATAAAGGATGAGTTCATTCAACTGACACCAGTACAGGATCTTAAAGCGATTATTTATCTATGGACGCTGTGTTCCAGCTCGATGATGTATCAAGAGCTGAGTACCTGCAATTACTCATGCACTCAGTAGGCTGCACGTACATTTGCCTTTGGTCTTACTTCAATCAAGCAAAGTATGTTCATTTATCACATACTTTGCATATGTTTCCTTGGTTTTTTGTTGTTGCTAATTTAGATTGACCTGCGTCGCACGCCCGATTTTGGTGGGTGGCGGGAATTTTCTGCATACATAAGGCCTCAAGCTAAGCGATACCAAACTGCTTACAATTTGATCCAACTTCGTTGGTTATGATTTTGATTCACTGATGTTCTTGGTTTAGCAGCTGTTTAATTGGTTTTGATGGATGTTACGCTCAAGAAAACAGTCGACCAGTTGCTTTGAGTCTCTTCGTTCAATATCGGCAATCGGTTTTCCCTCTTGGAAATGATCAGTATGGCTGAATTTTTCCCTTTTTTTCTTGTATCAAATTCGTTCTGCGTGTTAACATATGTGTTTTTTGCATTACAGTAGCCTTGTTCCGGGGTTTGCATTCTTGAACAATTTGCCCTACATTGAACTAGGGGAACCCCAGATTCAAAATCGAGCATCCGACCAGACACAGCGACAGTTTTATCAGGTAAACATCAATGGACAGTGTAAATGTTACTGCATTTTTGTTTCTTGTCTAGACTAGAACTAACCTAACATCTGTCTTTATTGCAGGAAGCAGGAATTAAGGTTTGTTGTTCTCTTTGTTGTCGAAACCTAAACATCGCCTTTGGGATCTTCATGTTGTGTTGTATTGGCATGTTGCAGAGGGCTGTGTTCATGGGATGTAGGAGTGGGGAGATTGAGTTGGGCTCCTCCATTGTTGTTCGAGTAAGAAAGTTCATCAAAACATGTATGTATGCGTGTATGTGTATATATAATTTGTCACTGAACTTTATTAATAGGTAAACATGGAGATGGAGCTGAGAAGTTTTTTCCCTGAAGATTTTTCAAGGCAGTTATCTCATGTAGGGAATCCATTTCCTCAACCAACTGATCCGAACCTGAACCTGAACCTGAACTCGAACCCGAACCGACCCTCTTCGTCTTCCTCGTCATTAAGGTCACCATCCACCGGTAGTCCGGCTCCGACCGAAACAACATTGTCTTCATTGCAACCAATGTCTTCTTCACCATTAATTGACTATCCATGCCAACAAACCATGCAAGCCTTAACTCAAATGCAAAGCAACATTCAGTTTCCCATGTTAGAAACCGAGAATGCGGCCATAATCAGAGCAATACTCGCTGTTCTAACCTCTTCAACGTCCACTCTTCCCCAAGAAGCTCAAAACTCACCTTACAACTACCAACTAAACCCCAAAGCCACAGCGTTCAAACGTTACGCCCCGTCGACAACGCTGGTGAGGGCGAGTTCACGAGCCCAAAGTTTATTAAAACGTGCCATTTTGTTTTATAGCATGTTCAATTTCATGAGAAGTGGTGGTGAACAACCGTTGCGAAGACGTCCCACCAGCAACCAATTGCACCGTGTGATATCGGAACGGAGACGGCGAGAGAGGCTCAATGAACATCTCAATGCATTACGATCTCTTCTTCCTTTTGGCACCAAGGTACCATATATATATATATATGTATGTCATTCTTCCAAAATTTACTTATTAATATTATGCATTATTTGGTCGGCTTGGGATTCATGTAGAAAGACAAAGCATCGGTGCTCACTAGGTCCAGGGAGTATTTGACTTCATTGAAAGCTCAAATTGCTGAGCTTAGTAGGCAAAACCAGTTTTTACAAGCTCGGCTCTTGCCTGCTGCCACAGAAGTTAGTGGTTCGTCGAATGTGAGGTTAAATGTTCGACCTGCATTCGAATCGAACGAGAGGTTTAATGTTCGACTTATACCTGTACTCGAGTCGACGTCTGAGCAACGAATCGTCAACCTGATAACCGGTATTAGAGGAGAACGGCCGATGGAGAATATCTTAATGCGCCTGCTAGAATTCTTGAAGCTAGATACAAATGTGAGCTTGATGTCCATGGAAGCCAACACCCATATATCAGGACTAGGCTCAGTTAATCATGTTAACTTGAGACTGAGAATTGAGGTATGCAAATCAAGTTTTTTCAATAATTTAAATTAATTTGTTTATGCTTGAGGCAATTTTGCTTTTCAATGATGAAAATCAAATCAAATTATAACCGAACGGTTTATGGTTTATAATTTTAAAAATTAAAATTACCTAAACCAAATTAAATGTATTTTCTATTTAATTTATAATTAATTTTTAACATAAAATTTAGTAGTATTTTATATTTTAAATAGTGAACTAATTTTAAAATGTTATATAAGAATTATTAAGTATTTTTTGGTATATTTTTTTACAAAATTCTTTCCATTTAAACTATATAATCTAAATCTTTAACTCTAAAATTCTAAAGTGTAAACTTTAAACCCTAAACATCAAGCTATAACTATAAACCTACAACCTAAACTCTTAAATAATAACCTCTAAACCCTAAATTTGATATACATGTATAACTAAAGTTCACACAATTTATGAATCAATTTTTGCCCTTTTTATTTCACTTTATCAATAATGTCAAAGAATAAAGCAAAATCATTTTTTCTAAAATAAAAATCTAAAAAGTCAAAACTCAAAATTAACGATCCCTCTGTTCCACAAAAATTGTCCCTTATTAATTTTTTTGTCAACTTTTTTCAACTTTGACTCATAAATATAAAAAACTTATTATTGATAAGAATATAAAAAATATATATTTTAAAAACCTCTAAGAAAGTAGTTCTTAAATATATATCTTATAAAATTTGATTATTTAAAATACTTAATATAATTATCAAAGTTTAAATTTTTTTACTTTCAAAAAGTCAATAAGGGACAATTTTCGTGAGACGGATGAAGTATAAAATTTGAGAATCGAACCGAATCAAACTAAATTACCATGAATAATTCAAAATTTCTAAAATTCGAACAAATCGAATCAATCTTGCACCCTAAACATATAGGCTCAAACTTAAATGATTTTGATTATTTTTTTTGCTAAGATGTTGTGTAGTTTAAATTCACTTGATTTATATGTTATTATTGTAAAATTATGTCATGATGGATACAATTACTAGGAAATTGAGTTGAATCTATTATGAAAAAGATAGTGACAATTAAACTTTGATAATTATTATTTAAATTGAAATAATTTCATGGCATGTAGGGCAATGGATGGGACGAGTCCTCCTTCCAGGAAGCAGTGAGAAGGCTAGTTGCTGACCTAGCACAGTGATTTATTATTGGATTTGTCACAATTTTGATGACACAAGTAATCAGAATTATTATCTGATACATTTTCAGAGAAAAATTCAAATAATATTTTATTAATAATAAAATTTTTATTTATTTACTTTTATTTTTTAAAAATATAAAAATTTATTGTTTTTTTAAAAAATCACTGACTATGTATTTAATAATAATTTTTTATTATATTTATATGTAATTTTACTTTTCTGAATGTGACATTAAATTGTTATGTCGCCTAAATTGACTACACTTTTAGAAAATGGAAGAAAAGTTGTGAGAGTGAGATCTTTTTTTCTCTCTACTTTTTGATTAAGTTAAGAAAAACCACTCACAAAAGCAACAATAAAAGCATGTGGGTTTAAAGGTCAAAGGTTCTATAATACTTCAACATTTAAAAGGTAGACATTATATTTTATTTTTACAGAATTAAATTCGAGTATCATTCTTTATTTTTGTTAGATTATATTATTAATTATTCAGTGGCTGAACTTGAAAAAAAAGTTTGCGGGGTCAACTTAATTTTTTAAAATAGAGAATAAAAGTAAAATTTTTAGAAAAAAATAGGGTTTTATTTACAAATTTTCAAAAAGTTTGGGGCATAACTATTTTTTTTTAGTTTTCGAGAGGCATAATGAGAACTTTTAAAAATAATGGGAGGAATTTAATTAAAAATTTTAAAAAATAAAACTTAATATGAAATTTTAAAAAAAATTATGAGGCCAAATTAAATATTTTAAAATTTTAAGGGTTGGAATTTAGTTTTTAAAATTTAGGGGGCGTGGACCCCACATGCCCTCTTTCCTCCTTTTATATTTATAGAAAAAAGACTAATTTTTAAGAGAAAATATATTATGCACTGACGGTTAAAATTTTTAGTTTATTACAAGTATTTTCATTTATATTTAAATATAAGGGTCAATTGTTAAAAAACTTCAAACGTAAAAAATAAAAAAATTTATGTTTTCTTTTATAGATTCAATTTTACAGAGATAAAATATATAGAATAAAATTTAAAATAACACGTAATCCGAACCTAACAAGTGTCCTAGTAGAAAAGCAGATGATATTCATCTTTGGATACACGAGTTCATATCACTTTGTCTACAATGTGTATGCACATTATCAAAGGGTTAAGAATATGTATGAACAGATACTACCTTATAAACCGCCTTTAGACTATTCAAAAAAATATCATATTATCCTCTTACATTTAAACCATACATGAAGATGACAAATTCAAAATTAGTCCAATATCAAAATGCAATTACTTTTCAATACCACTAAATCAATGTTTTATTTTTATGCAGGCTCTTCATTGCCTATGATTTCCCCCATCAAATAAATTATGCAGGCTCTCTTCCAAGTATCCAGGTCTTTTAACCTAAGTCCATTTTCATTTCGGGGATAATATATCGAGTTCCAGCTAACCAGTGGCGGAACTTGGAGTAAGAGTTTGAGGGGGTCAACTTAAATTTTTTAAAAAATTGAAGATTAGAACTAAAATTTTTAAAAATTCTGAAGGTTTAACTAAAATTTTTAATAATTTTAAGTGATTTAATAACAATTTTTAAAAATTATGAGAGGAGATTTAATTAAAAAAATTTAAAAATTTAAAATTTAATATATATTTTTGTAATGTTCCTTCCTTTATGCTTTTTAGTGATGGTGTGAGAGCTTAATTTTACACTTTCATAAATGTTATTAAAACGTAGTCATATATATCTTTTATTCTATTATTTTTTTTAAAAAATTAAATAGTTTTTTAAGTTTTACGATGAGTATTAATTTTTCTAAATTATTTTATAGTGTTTGAATAAAAAAATATAAAATATTATAACATGTTTTGACTAGATTAACTCATTTGATAAAGTTAAGAATAGATACGATCTTGTCTTTAAACGCAAATCTCATCACACTATCAACCCCTTAAATATATTAAGGAGAATTATATTATTGTTTAAGATTATATTATTGTTTAAGATTGGGTCACATCATATATTTTTTACCTTAAACTCTAATAAAATCCAACATTATCCTTAAAAAACATTATTCAATCCCGCTTGAAGTCATTTTTTTTAAAAAAATAATAATCTTATAAAATCGAATCGAATTATAACCTTAAATTTGAGTAATTTAACATTCTATAGTAGAGATTCATTAGTCTATTGCGTAAAAACTTTTTTTCGACGATACAACTGAATTTTATTAAAAATTATATAAGATATTATAAATATTATATCTAAAAGAGAGAATAATAGGGATGAGTCCACCAAATTTTTTTCTTTATTTCAAACAAGAGGCTTTACAGGGTGAAAAAAGAGTGGTAAACAAACCAAACTACCAGGTAGATTGCTCCACTACTTAGGTCTGATTACATCGACAAATAACCATCAACCAAGTGAGAATCCATCTTTCTACGACCATCGACAGAATCATAATTAAAGGTTGGTGCTGTTAAGATCTATGTAGAAGCATCAAACAACCGCTAAGTTATGTTAAAATCGTATCAAAAGGAAAAATGAAACAAACCACAAAAACAAAGAAAAAGCATGTCACAAGAGCAAAAGGAATGCGTATCAAAAGACAGAAATTCTTATTAAAATAATAATAATGAACCCCGATGATCGACAACTTATACTAAAATTTGTTGCTGACCACCTACCAATGAAACACATGAAAAATAAATTTGCGGCAGGCAGAGAAAAATTAGGTTTTAGGTTGTAAGGAAGACGATATAAACTTCTCAATTTGTTCTGTTGGATTTTTTCTCGTGTTTAATTCCGATTATGTATCTGACTCTTTATTATTATCATATACAGTCTTTTTCTTTCATTAAGTTTAAGGAGGTCTTTTAATGAAACACGTGGTAATAATCCTTTTTATCAAAAAAAAAACTTCTCAAATTTGAACATTATTTTTTCTCCTTAAACTCTATCGCGTAAAAACTTAGAAGGAGTAATAGAAGTAGTAATACATAATATAAGAACAAAACATAATCAAAGTTACAATACCATATTAAACTATAGGCTTAAATATATTATAAGCCTCTGAACTTTTTTAAAAAATTAGTTAAGCCTCTGAATATTTTTTGCACTCAATTAAGTTCTTATACTCTAAAATTTCATCAATACACTCTTTTGACCAACGTTAGTTGTTAAATATGACAGTGTTTTTTTATCTATTGGTGCAACATGTCGTGTTACAGTGTTATCACTTGACATTTTAAAAAAAAATTATGTTATTTAACAAAAATTCTTTAAAACTTATAAAAATTATAAAAAAAATAGTTTTCTAAAAAATCTATAAATGTCACATAACAAAACTTTAGTGTATCACGTGACAATAATATCTAAAAAAATCGTCAAAAATTGATTGTCAAAATTGGGCAAAGAACTTAATTGATTCAATCTATTGGTTTGGGGGCTTAATTGGGTATAAAAGGTTTAGGGGCTTCAAGGACTTCAAACACACTTAAGCTTATACTAAATTAAACACCTAAATGTAATCGAACTTAAAAATTAGACACGGCGGTACGGCGGACGGTTTCTGAAAATCACGGCGGAGGAGAGGCCGGAATCTGGGTTCGTGATGAACCCAGATGAGTTTTGAAGAGCGGATGAGAGCATCTTTGGGGATTTGGTTTAGCCGAAAAAGGCTAAAATGGCCTAAAACCCCCATTTATAGTGTTTTAATGTTTTAAAAATGGGTTAATACCTTTTTTAATCCCCGTGTTCTGTTATTTATGCCCAAAGGGCTTCTACTTTCTTTAATCACGATAATAGTCCCTCTGCATGGGCAAATTACGGGCCCAAGCCATTCCGTGTTTTGAATTTACCCTCCGGTCCCTCTGACTTTTGAAAGCTTTGCATCTTCGTCCCCCTTTTCTCTTTTTAATTCGTTCCTCAAAGTCTAATTTCATTCAATTTGGTCATTTTCCTATGTTAAACCCCTTTTTTGGTTGCTTTCTTTTTCATACATTTTAATTTAAACCTTGCATCCTTTTTGCTGTTAATTTCCAGCTTTTAATTCCTGTTGATAGTTATGTTCTTGCATTTTCTGATTGTGGATTTATATGCTTAATGTGGCTTGACATATATGTTTGTTCTAGGTTTAATATGTCTTATAATATATAGTTCTCATGTATATAATATATGTTATATGAATATAGCATATGTTTTTATAGGGTAAATAATATATATAATATATAGTCATGATATATGGATTTGTATTGTTTTGGGCTTTAGGCTTTAAGTTAGGCTTTAGATTAAACTAAGGTAGAATTAATTTAATTAATTTAAATCGTGTGCTTGTCTCATAGGGGCATGGTTTATAAATTAATTAAGTTAATTTAGGATTAGCTTTTTTTAGAGCCTTAGTTAGGTTTAGGTTCGAATTAACTTAGTGAATTTAAATTTATCTTTCGCTTACTGGGATAAATGCTAAATACATTAAATTAATTGAACATTTCTTAATCATTTTTGGGATAAAATCAATTGCAAGTTTAGATTGACATTTAATTTTAAATCATGGTTAATTAACTCACTTTGTTTTAAATAGTGTTCTTGGCTTATTGGAACGCTAGTTTAAAATCGATTGAGTTAATTATTGTGTTACAAGATAATTCACAATTTGTTAGGATTTTCTAGTTTTTTAGGGTTAATTAATTTAGGGTTAATATTAGAATCACATAATTAGTAACTAGATCACTAATTAAATTTTCATAATTTGGGCCTTTAGGTTAGGGCCTTAGGTGGGCATTTGTGTGTTTAATTTTCAAGTCATTGTTTGACATTCATTTTATTTGTCATCATTTGACCCATTTAGTTTACATGCTAATTAATTTAAACTATAAAAAAGGGAATAAATTTCGATATTTGTGGCGTAACAGTCCGAGCTTAAAGGATGTTGACCAAATATTTGAATTAATCCTTACCGACTTAAGGTAAAATTAAAACTTAACCAAATCATTACAACATGTTTTAATTGTTTGCATCATGCATAAAGGTGACGTGCGAGGTTCGAACCATAAACTAACACGGTAGTCAGGCTTATATGATGTCGGTTTAGTCTATGGTCTGATGTATCGTCAACCTTATTAATTAAATGTCCAATTAATTTGAACCCATCAATTTGATAAAGCCCATTCAATTAAGGTTAATTTTCAATTAAGATCACCAAATTAAATTCCTTTCAAATTTCGACAATTTCCTTCAATTAAAAGCAACAAATGTTTTGGTACCGATTTCCTGGTGTGATGGGGGTGCTAATCCTTCCCCACGTGTAACTAACTCCCGAACCCTTTCAAAATGAATCTCTGATTTTGTGGTGTTCGGCCTACCTTATCCAAGTGGCCGGTGGCAACTCCAAATTTTTATCGATTTTCAAAAGAAAAAGAATTTTCAAAAGAAATCCCTTTAAACTAAGATTTCGAAGAAATAATTTTGAGGATAACCCGTAGTACCGAACTTATGAAACTTATATCATTTTAAAGGAAAAAACGTCGCTACAATGTATTATAAGAATTTTAAATTAAAGGTTACCAAAACTTGCCAATTCTACTATTTAATACAAATGGTAATAGACTAGTTACTAATTTTGAGTATGGTGATAGTGCGAACCCTTCCCTATACGTAATTGACTCTCAAGCTCAAAAATAAAATTTTCTTCGGCAATTTTTAGTATCTAATTTACCTAATGTAAGTGACTAATAATTACTCTAATTTTTAAAATTTAAAATCGAAAATTTCTCGGGCAATGAACCCGACGGCTGGGACATAAACACATCGTTTGGAAAGGCTGCCTTGAAAGAAGGCATTGTTCACATCGAATTGGTCAATGGACCAACCGTGACTGTCCGCAGGATAAGAACTAGTCGTACTGTGGTTGGTTTAATTCTTGGCTAAAAGTTTCAGTAAAATTCACCTCCGGGGATTGATGGAAGCCCTTTACGACTAATTGTGCTTTGTACTTGCCAAGAGAGCCATCGGGACAATATTTAGTGCGAAAAATCAATTTACAGCCAATCAAATTTTGAGTAGATTGAGATGGAAAGACTATTTAAAAAAAAATCCATCAAGCAATCAGGCAAGTTCTATATATAACGAGAAGGGATCAAAAACACATAGGCAATGAGCTGTAATGTCCAAATCATCATTTTTCAAAATGATAAAGATAAATTATGCATATAAGAGGCAATTAGAAAGGCATTGTTATACAGATAGCGGAAGCAACTTTGTCAAAAAAAAACCCAACTCTAATTCACGGTGATTTGGACCTAAACAAAATTTAAGGACATTACATCAAACTAAACTGGGGAGAAGGATTTAATATCCTCCTCCTCTGCAGATTACATTCCCAAACATGACCATAGACGTTGATTTTGCACGGGAATGTAAAATGACCCAAACCGAAGGACCCCCAGGGTTCAACATCCTTCCAAGTTTGGTTCGGATCAAATACTTGAAACCATTTTTTGAAAATCATTGGCTCGGATCAAATACTTGAAACCGTTTTTTGAAGTTCTCTGCCAGCTTGGTTTCCTCTTCTTTGCTGATGGTACAATTCCTCCAGTCAGCTCTATCAGCCATGTTCAATAGGCCAGCCACAACCTGAAGAAAATTTCACACCCATCATTCTTTTTTTTTTCATTGTTAAAGACCATCCCTTAAGCATTAGCTAATAGCTATAGGATATTAGAGTATGCTACCGACTTCATAATTACTACCCTTCACACACTTATACGAAGAAGTCTCGAGTAACTTAGAATAATCATGATAGCAGATTCTGCCGAGAAATGACTGGTAATTCCTCAACATTACCCTACAACACCTTTCTGGAAAACAATTTTAAGCATATGATGCAAGTTCGAAGAAAATAACACAGCCCCACTCCCTAAATGAATGTTAATTGAAGCATGAATACCCATTCCATTGACAAACATACCTCCCTATATAACAAAAATGGTTTTCCCTTTTTTTCCAAATAACAATAGAAAATTTCTCACTACTTTTTTTTGGAGGGGGGGTTACAATTGCCATATTTCATAAGAAGCTATGTCAGTCATTTATGAGAATGGAGAACCTATCACGAAAATCCAAGTTAAATAAATAAGCAAACCAGTCATCAACAATCTAAACAGGTGGGAACATAAGGAACAAGGGAATAGAATGCAGAATTGTTTTACTCAGGTCGTGCCCAGGTACAAATAGGCAGCAGCGTCAAATTCAACAGAGAAATTAAGAATCTTACCTCACGTCCAAACTGCGCAGGAAACTTCTCATTCTCTTCAACCAAATGTACTAGGATTGAACCATCAGGGAGTCCCACATAGAAGCAGCTAACATTCTTATCAAATTGTGTCCTCAACCATTTTCTGCCCTCGGAATTATTGTTGACTGCATGAGAAACGTGAGCACAAAGATTCAGAGGAACATAAGAGAGTGGGGGATGAATTTGAGGATATTAGAACTAAAACTATATTCAGTATCCCTTAGGACAGACCACATTCATGCATTATAGAACCCATACAGATGAAAACTTTGAAGGCAATATTATCAACACCTTCTGTAATGTGTTTGTTACGTTTTTCGGCGGTTTAAGCTTATTTTTTATAAAAGAGAAAAACATATATGCACCAAACTCGCTCAAATGTAATATAACTTACATTTTTTTGTAACAAATTCAAAACCCAACTTTTCAGCTGCCAAAGTAAAAATGTCTTTAAGAACAGCTACTTTGGATGATGGAACAGGAACAGCCTACACAAAAGGATCATAATATACAATTAGATGCTAAGTACTTCACTGGGAAGAAACTGCAATATTAAGGAGGCAGTCATAGAGAGAAACCATGTAACCTAATGTTTTATGTGTAATTATAAGTTACTCTTGAATAAGTGAAAAAAAGGATGAAGGCAATAACTTATTTATTTTTGGGAGTCGTAACAATACTTCACCTGCAAGAGTTCTTAAGATGAGAGAATAGTTTATAAACAGATAAAGCTGCACTGACCAAATCACCACTTCTCAGACATTGTTACGTGTACCTCCATGATGTTCATAAGAGAAATCTCTTTTACCTGAAGGTTGGCATGGGTGCCACGTTTTGATATCCACTCAAAGAACACTGCTTCTTTTCCCTGGTTTTTATAATACATCTTGAGACTGTTCTGGAGTTTGCCAAGTTCAAGTTCACAATCTTCAGATAGAGAAAGAGTATTTGGCAAATGCTCAACTGGAATTATCAGTACATGATCTGGGACAAGTGGGCCTTTTGCTAGTGCACAGTAGAAATTCTCTCCTATACTCGTTACCAGATGTGACTCAACACTCGGGCTTGATAAACAAAACCAGCACTCTTTTGATCTGTACTCAAGATGAAAAACAAAGATAATCACTATAGTGGTTTATATATCTTATAATAAGAATGAAAGGGGACACAGTCTGCAGTCTGAAGTATCAATGTGTTGGCTAATCAATTTTTCTACTAAAATGTGACTAAATTGTCAATAACGTGCAGTGGTCTAGCGACAGGTTAAATTAAGAGGAAAAATGAAGGCAATAAAATGCTAACCTGTTAGCATTACTATTGCTAGATCCGGGTCTCTTCCGAGAATTACTCTCACCATCATCCTGTAAACTGTGCTTAAAATTGCAATCAGGACCTTTTTCACACTTTCCTTTGATAATAAAATCAAGACAAACCCCTCTCAAAAATTGTTCCCTTGCATCAGCATCATGTGGACAGTTGCACTTTTTTCCCCTTGGACAAGTTCCAGAAGATATAAATTTAAAACAAACTTTATTAGCATCACCATTCCCGTGCTTTTGTCGTTTGTTTGACACATCGTATCTCCAGTATTGTGAATCAAGTTCATTATCACCAGCTCTCTTTGTGGCTTCTTTAGGATGATCCATTTGGTCAACTAATGTATACGGTGTTAAGGTAGTGTTTGATGGCTTTGCACTGATCTCAGCAGATGACATGGCCGATGATGGAGTTGGGGAAAGTGCATGAAGAAATTTCTGAGGAGCAGATGCAAGAATCAACAATCACAGAAAGCTTAACAACTAAATCTATCAGCTTGTAGTGCTTGAAACAATTAACACTTCAGATTATCCTCACAAGTCACAAGATAAGATATTATTTCAACCCAAAAGCATGATATAGAGAAAATAGTTTGATTATGCAGAAATTCTTCAAGATAAAAAATATAATGGTTCTGAATCCTCTTTCCCTGTTTCTCTCTTCTCTGGTGTTTTCCTTGCAGGGATGTATGGACTCTCTAAAAAGGAGGAAGTGCAGCACAGAGCACAGGAAATACTCAAGTAGACAAAAACAACAGCCTTTTCAAGGAGGTCCAATGAAGGTGTACTATCAATTTAAATGCTCCTCAATTTAGATATTGATATTATCACAATGCAGGCTAATGCCTAATTAATAGAGCTTTAACGGTAAAAGTGTTGCTGAATACAATAAATATTCAATATAAACGAGTACAAAAAAAAGAGAGTTTTGAAATAAGAAAGTCGAACCTGTTTCTCTTTATTCCCAACAGAAGCAAGACCCAAGAAACGAGTTACATGTACAGCATCAACGTTAGAATAAGGTTCACGAGCATAAAATACACCCTTAGTACCTGCAATGTGATAGCTAACAGGGAGAACATCCATTAGCAAAAGAAAAGAAATAACTTTTAAGTTACAGTAAATGAAATAAAGAAGCACAATTCCAATAGGGTTGTAATGTCAGTACTCTCGCAGCTAGGACATTATTGTCTTTCACCAGAAAAGCTTCTCTGAAAATGCCACATCTAAATGTCTCAGTCAATTGGCACACAACTGTCGATTTTCCAGTCAATAGAAAATGCCGGCAATTATCAAATTCTCCCTAAAACCATTCCTTCCAGCAATAACATTTCTTTGCACTTGAGAGTTGAGACTGAACCAATAATGCATATGCCATAGTTGTAGATATTTCACGAAAATGAAAGTCAATTCCAAAAGGTGGCTAAAACTACAAGTCGATACTTGACATGGATATACACACTACACACACACACAAATGTTGTATGCGTATACAACAAACAGTATCTGAGAATGAAATTTAAGCTTATGCCAAACTTGTGTCTTTTCTTTTACAAGATCAAGATGTCTAACAGTCTTGAGGTAAACTTTTATTTGATAGTAGAACACTAATTCTTCTACAACATAACAACCCAGAGATGTGAAAAAAGCAGAATATTAGTTCAAAGCATCAAATGTATTTTTCATTTCTGACATCTCACTTAAGAGTATGGCCTTAGACCATGAAAAATATAAGGATGAATGTACCTTACTCGACCATTTGCTTTTAACATTAGGTTGGGTTCAGTCATAGTAACTTGAAGTCTATGTATAATAAGAATCGTCATTAAATACTAATTTGAACCAGAACCAGAAAATAAATGGTCATGGTCATGGAAACAGCATCATAAATCTGACAAGAAGCATAAAACAGTCGATTTTGACAATCGGATGCACCAAGTATTGCAAAACCTATAAAAATCACGTACCGTGGTTTGATCTCCGCGACTAATTGGGCGACAGTAGGGTCGTTGCCAGAAGAATCCGAGATACCTGCAGGAATATCTGATGGAGTAGCTCTATTTGTGACACCACTTGGCCATTCATTAGTAAACACTAATTAAGGAATTCAAGATGAACAACCTAAAAAGGAATACAACTGAAAAGTTTCCATGACTAGCAAAGCAAAGGATATCTTAGAAAGAAATCAACTATTCCAGGTTCCTCGGCGAATGCTCGCATTGTGTCAATGTCATCTTGACTATATGTTCCAAACTGTTGGCCATTAGACGACTGCCTACCAGATAAGTAAGCCACGGACAAACCTAAATATAAGCACAACAAATCAGATATTACAAAAAAATTCACATGAACTTTCTATCCTAGATTCACCTATTTTCTCAGTAACCAAACAGAAACTACTTCAAAGAAGTCTAAAAAAATAATACCGTGGAGAGTGAACTTCCCGCTGCCTTTTAACCAATACAAATTGTCGCAAACCTTGAAACCGTCCATTTTGAAACCTTGATTGGCGGAGTTCCTCGATACAGCCGACAAAACCTTGGGCGCGCCAACTCCGTAATCGCCGATGAAGTAAGTTGGAAGAGGAATTTGGGCCCGGCCTTCAACGTAGTCCATTAATTCATCGAGCCGATCTGGTTCGTCGGGGAAGAACTGTCCCACGCAAAAAAGAGCATCGAATGGACCCGCTGATTTGTTCACCTGAAAAAATATAATCATTTTTCAGCTCCCCGAAGTTTTAAAAAACTAAACCCTAAAAGAAAAACGGAGAAATCCACAAAAGAGAGAGATAATTACTGAGTTGACTCGCTTGACGAGCTGGTCGAGACGGCCTAAAACGTCGCCGCATAAAAGAACTCTTGGAGGAGCCATTACAGAGACACAGAGAGACCGTTGTGAGTGAAGAGCCGGATGCCGGAGCAGTGCTCTGAAACGAAGATTGAAGCAAGGGAACTTGGGCTTAAGAGGAAAGGCTCAAATTGTACGAACCCTCAGGCCCATATTTGTCGGGTCTGAACCCAACCCTCAAACGGTCTTTTTTCTAAAAAATAACTTAACCAACCATAATTTATATTTGAAATTTGGTCCTTATGTTATATTGGACTTTGGTATTTAATCATTATAGTTTAATTTGATCCAATTATTATTATTGATGTTATAACTTGGTACAAACTAAATCATGATCATAAAAAAAGTAAGAGTGTTTATTGTCGGATATCGGATCCGAGCCGATTTTACGAATATCCAGTTTTTTTGATATGGGATATAGTGATCCGTATCAGATCCGAAAAAATTAGATATCCGGATATCGAATATTCCGACTGGATATTCGGATATCCGATTATCCAGAAATATAATTGGTTTAACTATTTTTTCGAATTTGAAGGTCGTATTTATGAAAATTTCAGAATTTCAAATATAACAAACAACAATTTACTAAATATAATAAGATTCACATCTATGAAATTTTTAATTATTTTTAAAATTTTCGGATATAACAAGCATCAAATGGTTAAATATAACAATATTAATATTCATGAAATTTTGAATTTTTAGATTTTCGGATAATCCGAAACTTAAAATATTGCGATCCGTATCCGATCCGAAAAATTTAATATCGGGTCGGATATTCGATCCAATAAAAAAACCGGATTGGATATCCTTCGGATCGGATCAACGAATAATCGGATAGGATCAGTCGGAGATATTTTTTAGCACCCTAAAAAAAGGTTAAAGTATACTCCAAGTCCATGTACTCTTCATACACTTGATTTTTAGTCTCTTTAATTTTATTTTCAGAAATTTAGCTCCTCTACTTTTCAGATTCAAAAGGTCAAGTCCAATTGTTAATATGTTGAATTTATGCTATAAAATTCAAGTCCATTACAATGTTGTTTTTCGGTTACACGACTCTCGTATTTTCTTTGTTTTATAATACCACATCAACAAATGTAACAAAAATAATAATGTTGTTAACAATTAAACTTGAATTTTAAAATCTAAAAATAGAGGAACTAAATTCTTAAAACTAAAATTATGAAGACTAGATTCTAGATGTACAAATAGTACGAGGACTTAGAGCATATTTAGTTGGCTGGTATTGGATATTTTAATATATAGAGATATTATTATCCTATATATTGGTGGTGGAAAATAAAGTTTTCACGAGCGGGGTTATTTAGGGGTTTAGGATTTTAGTTTAGAGATTAGGAGCTTAGAATTTATGATACATGGTTAGAATTTAAGGTTTAAATTTAAATTTTAGATTAGAATTTTAAGGTTAAAAATTTAAATTTTAAATTTTAACTTCAAAATAGGCGAGGTTTAAGTTAAAGACTAATAAGTTTGATCTTGGTTTATGAATTTGACTGTACATGATAAATTGCCACATTGAATGGTATCATTACCCTCGATCGGCTTTGATTGTGCAAAATTGCATATTTGGGCCTTGTATTTTCTTGAGATTTCAATTCCATGTATTTCTTTCTATGGTTGTGTAACTTGTTGTGTGGTTGATTTTTGTCAATCTAATACATTTTGGGACTCGTTTAAGCTCTGGCTCTCGATGTTTAAGAATGCTCCGAATGTAACACTAATAATAATAAGATGAACGAAAACGATAAAGTTAAAAGTACGATATAGGGACTAATTAAATCCTCAAATTGAGTACAATATAAGGACGAAAATCATAATTTAACCAATAATTGATTGCTTACGCAAAATCCCAGGGTGGAAAATGACGTGTTTTCACATTTTCAATGTACCGAGCCATGTATGTGAATGGCATGAATTACATTGAGCTTGATGATGTTTAATGAAAGTAAATTCATATGCTCATACACCATCACTTTAGTAGCCTATCAACAACAAGTTCGCCTATTGGATGAGACATTACGTATTTTAAACAAGATTAGGAGTTCGAATCCTGGTATTATGATTAGGTTAGAAGGGTCACTTAATAATGGATCTCTATAGTATCAAATCCGAATTAGTCAACCAATAGATTGGATATCAGTGATTAAAAAAGTCACTTTAGTAACCTGGTCCATAGTCCCGACTAGGGGTGAGCAAAACACGACTCGACTTGAAAAAATTGAAATTTTCGACTCGACTAAAAATTTCATAAACTCGACTTGACTCGAAAAAATTTCAAATAAAGTTTGTGTTGTAAAAAAGAAATTCGAATAACTCGAAATTTTTAGTAATTAGTGGATGTTGATTGATTTTTAAGTTCGAGTCAAGTCACTCAATTTTTTCTGATATATATATATACTAATATAAAAAATGAAGAAATATATGTCACATATGAAAATATTTCAAATAAAGTTTGAGTTGTAAAATATGACGCGTCAACTCAAATAACTCAAAATTTTTTTATACGACTCGATCGAACGCTCACCCCTAATTCCGACCCAGATAAACCTAATATTTTGTTCCACATTTTATTGGTATTGGCTCAGAACATGTCTGTAACAGCTCTCCCTAGTCCCTTGAATGAGTTGGCCGTGTTCACATCTCAAACTGCTTTTCAATGGCTCAACATTTTCAACCCCAAATTTGTCCCATTACACAGTAGAGTGCTTCTAGCAAGTTGTTCAATGGCATTTTGTTACAAGTCGTTGCGATTCACGTCAACGTTTTAGGACACTCCTTGCATGGACCGAGATTTGCCGGGTCGAATCCTGACATTATCCTGCGAATCGGACTAGATCTGTTTTCTTTGTATAACTTTGTTTGATGCCAAAATGACAGAACTGTCAGAGATTGCATGCATCACATATAACTATTAAAGTATCAGAACCCAGATTTTCCCTGTCCAAATCCATGGGGTAATCACTGAAACAGCTAAAACAGTTATTTGTTTCCAAAATCCTGTCAATTTGGACGCAATTGGCTCTTTCATAACTTGATGATCCTTGGGGTAGTTTCATCAGGATTCTCTACAAACAGTAGAATTAAAGATGGAATCAGGGATGGATTTAAGAAAAAATATTCTATATCTTTTCTGTGTCTTTTTTTTATGTCATAACATTAAAAATATTAAATTTTATAAACCCTAACCCTAAACTTTTTAAAAAATATACCCTACCCCAAATTTTATAAGCCCTAACCCTAAGCATAATTTTTTAATATAGGCATAAATAAGGGCACCGAAAAGGGTCAAATGATTTTTATTCATGGATCGAACAAGTGTTTGGGTTTGGTCGCATCCTTTTAAATTTTAAATTCTCATATGGTGTATATATTTTCTTCATATTTTATATTAATGATCTAATTTTTCACCTCTAAATTTTTTATATAACTTCCTAATAATTAGCACCATGATATAAAATCGTGTGTACATCCTCATATTGAACAATGCTTTAACAATGAACTCAACAAGTGATCACAAAAGAAAAACGAATTTTAAAAAATCCGAATTCAATCGCTTTTTTAAGTGTGTATTGTCAAAAAATAAAAAAAATATGTATAAACAGATATTATCGACGTTAAACTAATAAAAATATGACTCCGCAATGCAACAAAGATCCAATACCCGGCTTTGCGAAAAGAGATTCACCTTTTCGTCGTTGATTCACTGGGAAACAATATTGACCTCGCCATGCGCATCAGAAAGAGATGAAACTTATTAAGGTCTAATTATGTTTTTGGTCCCTCTACTATGCAAAAATTTAAAGTTTAGTCTTTATACTTCAATTTAACTTAATCTGATCATCTATTTTTTGATGAATACTTGAACGCTGGCCAAGATGCAAACTCATAAATTTGGTCCCTCTATTTCAATAATGTTACCAGTTTGTCGAAACAGTCCTAACAAAAGTAGATTCGTATAGGATTCAAATTATGTCAACTTAAAATATGAGGATTGAACATTTAATTTGTTAGAAAATGGCGTTAATAATCCCAAAAAATAATAAACAGTAAAAATAAAATACTAAAATTATTATTGATAAATCGAACATATCATAAATTTAAATACAAGAATATTTGAAGAATAAATCATATATATTAGCAGTAAATTGAAATTGTTTATTTGTATTTGGACATCAATTCGGATGAGCAAAATCGTTGAGGCCTGTGATACCACAGTTTCCTTAATGCTTGAGAAACGTTGGACGTCTATCTCCAGGATACAACAATGGAATGAACACATCAGTAGCACATCTGTAGTGATCAATGAACCGTAACATCGTCTTCTTTTATCACCAAAATCTAATTTTGAAAATCACAAAGTAAAACAACAGAAAATTTTGTGTGGTTTTTAAAGTTGTGTTTAACATTTAATATTTACCCTTTTAATTCCAAAACAGAATTTGACAAATATAAGTTCTTATATGAGAAAAAAATTATTTTAAATTTGGGTCGAAATATCCCTAGGCCCACGGAGGACTCGACCGGCCTGGACATTTGCACTACTTACGTCGTGCACGTCTGCACATTTACGAACCAACAATTGGTTCATGTTTTCCCTCAACAATAACGTTAGGATCAATTTCTCATTCAAAGCTCCAAAATATCAATTTTTCCAACAAAACTTAATTAAAGTAGAAGGACCAAAACCTTTAATAATACAAAGTTGATCTGTTTTTTCCCTTTGATTTCTTCTATGCACATGGATACGCTTTAATTGTGATTAAGACCTGATACAGTTCAATCATCGATGGTGAGTTGCAGAATAAGTTTCAAAATCTGGGGACCAAATCGTACCTTCTTTAGATTAGGGCTTTAGGTTCATTGGTATAGTCTATGAACTAGTAGGAATCCCTCCCCTATATCTATGTCCTACATGATCCTGATGTAGACGAGATGTTGAATATAATTTTGCAACAACAAAATCCTGAATAAGATTTTTCATATTAAATTTGGGTTTTAAAAATTATACAAAAAATATCGATAACTTCGATGTTTGGTCACATATTATGATTACGAAACAAGCGGTTGAAGTTATGTGTTATTATATCAATATGTGCCGAGTAAAATGGTAAAATACATTACACTTTAATGAAATAATTTAGATTTAAATTTTGAAGACGTTATTATTAAAAGAAACAACTATATACCTCGAAATGAACCCGAAAAATGAATATGTTTCTTAACGAAGTTTTTAGTTTGTTACATTGCCAATCTTTTATCAGCATGTGGGGCTGTGGCAGTACCTTGACAGTATAAAATAGTGAAAGTTAGATTACCCTTTCACTGTTCGGGCGATAAAACCAATCAAACATTTAACGAATTGTGCCGCGTGAAGTTCGTTTATATATGTTTATGTATTAAACGAACGAATATGAATATAATTTTTTGTTCGTTTAATTAAAAGAACGAACACGAACAAATAGCTCGCTCGTTAATCCGTTCATTTATGTTCGCTCGTTTAAATTTACACATATATCTATTTATATTTATTATTTTTCATAACAAAAATATTTTATTTTCGTTCGTTTGTATTCATTTATGTTTATGTTCGTTCGTTTGTATTCATTTATGTTTATTTGTCATTTTAACAAATGAACACGAATAAACTACATTTCGTAACAAACTAACACAAACAAAAAATTATGTTCGTTTAGTTGTTCGTGTTTATTCATTTATTTTAATAAAATTAAACGAACGAGCATAAACATACACTCACCCATATTTGTTTACGGTCTTATCGACTGTCATAAATCAAAAATACTTGTTTTAGCCATCATTATCATGCCTTCTTCTTTTCTATGACTTTTCTTTGACTTTTCATGTTTACTGATGTAGGATTAACAGTGTACGAATCAAAACGACAACAATTCTCGCAACGAAATTATGTCTGAACTGTTCTTCATGCAAGTATGGAGTAGATATTATGGTTTGCTGTTAGGTGAAACAGCAATTAATCCACAGTGAGAGACAAGTTTAGGCGGTGGAAAGTGTTTAATTGGACCACGTGATCTTTTAGGCTGGCTTTGATCCCAATGAAGATTTTGTGTATCTTCACAAAAGTCTCGTAAAGTTCAACTCCCTCTATCGAGTTGGGTCCTTACTGGGGCTCTATATGGAGTCGAATCAAGACTATTCGAGTTATTTAAGTTTTTATTCAAATTTTATTATAAAATATTTATAATATTATATTATTAATTAATTTTAATTTAAAAAGTTTTCTATAACTATAAACAATACATATATATGATTATTATCTCATATAAATACGGTGAAAACTTTTTATTTCTATAATCGCCTTAATTTTAGGATTTATGGTTTTAATATAGGGTTTAGATTTTAGGAGTTTAGAATTTAGGGCTTATGGTAATAATTTAGGGTTTAGGGTTAGGATTTAAATTGTAGGGTAATATAGTTAGGGATTTAGGTTTTAACCTACGAACCTTAAATTTTAACCATAAACAGAGTCTTTAAACTATAAAACTAAGATGCTTGTATAAACGTACACAAGCATTTAAATTTTAGGGTTTATGGTTTTAAATTAGGGTTTAGGAATTTAGTGTGTAGGGCGTAAAATTTAAGGTTTATGGTTAGAATTTAGAGTTTAGGGTTTAAGATTTAAGTTTTAGGCTGCTAGGGCTTAGAATTTAGGTTTTAAATTTTATAGAAGAGTTGTAAATTTTTTATGTATCTTGTATATATTAATTTTTGGGTAAAGTACATAAATCATCACTAAACTATTCTTAAAATACAAAATGATCACCAAACTTTTAAAAATTACATAATGGTCATTAAACTTTAGTTTTTATTATAAAATGGTCACTAGACCGCTAATTGTCGTTAACTGGGAGACGCAGCGGTTACGAATATTTGTATAATAACATATTTAATCCTTAATATTTAAACATTCGATCAATTTAGACATCAATAATGAGGGTTAAATTAGAAATAAATTAATTAAATGTGTCAATATGAAGGATTAAATGTTATATTATTCAAATTTCTGTAACTGTCACGTCACACAATTAACAACAATTAATGGCTCAGTGGCCATTTTGTAACAAAAATAAAGTTTAATGCCCATTATGTAACATTTGAAAGTTGGATGACCATTTTGTATTTTAGAGATAGTTTAGTGACCATTTGTGTACTATACCCTATTTTTTTCATATGTGGTATATAAGTAGAATTAAGATACTCAACTCGAACTTAAAAATTGATTCACTAATTACTAAAAAATTTAAGTTATTCAAATTTTCATTTTATAATTAAAATTTTATTTAAATTTTTTTCAAATCGAGTGTTTTTGCATAAAAATAAATAGAATAATTTAATTATTCGAATCGAGTTTTACACGTCTCTTATCCTTACCGTACCCATGTTTTCTTTTTTCTGTACGAGGACCTTTTGAACTTTTTTCTTCTTCAAGTCGAGTGTTTTACATAGAAGTAAATAAAATAATTTAATTTTTCGAGTCTAAGTTTTACACGTCTCTTATCCCTACCCTACCCTACCCTACCCTACCCTACCCATGTTTTTTCTGCGCGAGGACCTCTGGGGTTTGGCTTACAGTCATCCCCATGATTCATGAGTCAATCATGGATGGTTCGTGTTGGTCTTTGGCACCCCAGACTCTTGAAAATAACCCACGCCGATTGTTCAATGAATGAAACTCATTGCGTGTGTTTTCCACGACGATATATATTAAAAATATGATTATATTTATATATTATGCAATGAAAAGTTAGAGTTAAAATCTTAACGTTATAGATAATAAAAACATGACATCTCCATAATATTTAATTTAAATTATTCAATTAATTGATCAGATACATGTAGTTATACTGATTGTTATCATTCCAAAATTACAAGCACATACTTCACCGGTGAGTCTAGGGTACATCAGCCTAATTTAAGGCTAAAAAACGATAAAGTCAAAATGTTATACTTTCCGATAATATTTTAGGTTGGTAATTTTTGACAAATTTCAGAACTTGGTTTTTGGTTTTATGACAAGTTTCAAATTTTGTCATGAAAACATCAAACCTAAAATATTATAAAAAAGTATAACATTTAGTTTCCTTTTTCTAATATTTTAAATTACACCCTTTTTTAACCTTAAATTAAGATGACACACCCTAGAATCACCCGATCAGGCTCGATCATGTGCATGGGCAACAAGGGCGCCTGTCCAGAGCCCACTGATTAAAAAAAACTAAATATTTGTATTTTTTTGAATTATATTTATGGTTAACGATTTAATTTTTTTAATATTTATTATTAGGGACCCATTTTTAATACTTGTTAATAGGGGTTAAGTTTTTTTTCCAATATTTATTATTAGGGCTTTACTCTTAATATTCATTTTTTTTCTAATACTTATTACTAGGGCCTTGGTTTTTTTTTCAATATCTGTTATTATGAGCATGGTTTTAAAATTCAATTTTTTTCAATATTTGTTATTAGAGACTATTTTTTTCAATATTTGTTATTATGGACATACTCTTAAAATTTAAATTTTTTCATTACTTGCTATTAGGGACACGAATTTAAATAGCGGTATGCAACCACAACAACAACCCTTATATGACGCTATTGACGCCATCTAAAACCGCGATACTTGTAGTAAACAAAATAGCATATGTTATGTCTGTAATCACGATAAACACAACACAACCGAAAATACGATTGCAATTACAACTATAATTTAAATCTCTAATTTAGGGACCAATTTTTAGGTTCACCCGGGCCTCCAAAAGCACAAGGCCGGCCCTGCAGCCGATACTTCACGTCTTTTTCTATTAGGTATAAAATCCTAACTTCACTGTGTCTCGTGCCCATGTGGGGATGGAATGCTCGGTTGTTTTCATGTTTGTTTTTCATGATGTTTATATGTCTTCAAAAGTAATTAAAAAACATATTCAATGGACTTTGAAATTAATTATTGTTGGTAAGGCAAAAGACGGTAATCTCACGTTGAGTGGGTAAATATCATGTGAAAGATATTTATGTCATTCACTCCTCCTCCCTTGTTGAGTGATAGATAACAAAGGGCAATCTCGCGCGTCGCCGTCGCCGCTGTCCCGTCTCGTGGTTCGTGGTAAAACACGCCCGCGCACGAAGTATTTTTTTGGAGAAAATTCGTAAGGAATTTAATATTTTCTCAAAAACTCTCACAGCTTATTTACAACTCCGGTGATCAGAAGAGCAATACCACCGTATTTCACTCCGGTTTCAGGTGTACAATTTACGGAGAGACTATGTAAACCTTGGGGGACGATCCGCCTGTTGCAGCGATTACACACATCAGGGCGAATTTGTTTCTAAGACAGTGGTTCCACCACGTCACGGTTACGAGTTCTCATTTATTTATTTATTTTATTATTTCTCCAATCAGTGCTAACGGTATTGTTTTACAGTAACATTTATCTAGCAATTTTGAAACAAATTCGATATACTGCAAAATGTCGACACCTATAAGCAAGTTGATCCCTGACTTGTCAAAGCTCGATGCACTTGACGGAAACAATTACCAAAGGTGGTCCCAACGAATTTTGATATTTTTTAAACAACTTGATCTTGACTACGTGCTGCTCAAGCCACCACCTTCCATACTGGCGACCTTCACTCCAGCCAATACTGCTACTACCGGTGATAGAGCACTGCCGGATGCTGATTCTGATACTACCACCATTGCCATCGGAAAATATGAGAAGGACAACAAGACGGTGCGAGGCCATCTTCTAAGTCATATGTCTAACAAGCTATTCGACATATTTCTTAAGGAGCGTGGCGCAAAGATGATATGGGACACTCTCGAAAGAAAGTATGGCACGGATGATACGGGCATAAAAAATATGTCGTCGGAGAGTGGCTGAAATTCCAGATGACGGACGCCAAGCCGATCATGGATCAAGTCCATGACTATGGAAACATGGTCTCTGACATACTGGCGGAAGGGATGCATATGTGCGAGGTACTCCAAGCCAACGTCCTAATTGAGAAGTTGCCCAAGTCATTGTCTGACTACCACAGCACTCTTAAACACAAGAAAAAGGATATTCCGCTTTAGGAGCTGGTGGGCCACATGAAGATAGAGGAGGTCAACCATTTGAAAGATAAGGTGACAAATAACCTTGGTCAAATGTCTTTTAATTTTAACTTGGTTAAGTCTAGTGGTGCCTAAGGGTCTAAGTTTAAAAGGATCGGGAAAAAGAAGTTTCAGAACAAAAAGACGGAACCACATAAAAGCACCAATTTCAAGAAACTAACAAAGACCAAACCTGGCGGAAGGTCCCTGAACTTTTATGTCTGCGGTCAACCCGGTCACAAGGCATATCAATGTCAACATCGTTCAGATTGCCAGAACGAGAACAAACCACATCTAAACATGGCGGAGGACAATGTTGGAGATGTCATAGCCGCGGTGGTTTTCGAAGTCAACCTGGTGGACAACAATACTGAATGGGTTGTGGACACTGGCGCTTCTAGACACTTCTGTGCAAGGAAGGAATTTTTCACTGAGTTCGAGGATGGGCACAATGGTGAGCATGTGTACATGAGGAACTCTAGCAGCTCTAAAGTGCCAGGCAAAGGCAAAGTTCTACTCAAGCTGACCTCTGGTAAAACATTGGCGCTTTCTAATGTTCTGTATGTACATGCTTTGCGTAGAAATTTGATAAGTGGTGGGCTTTTAAATAAGGCATGCATTAAGTTAGTTTTTGAGGTAGATAAACTTGTACTCTCCCGAAATGGTGTTTATCTTGGAAAAAGGTTTTCTAAACGAGGGTTTATTTGTCATAGAAACTCAACTTAATGAAAATAAAGCTACCACTTCTGCTTATATTGTTGAATCTATGAATATGTGGCATGCTAGATTAGGACACGTGAATATTCAATCTTTAAAGAAAATGATTAAAATGAATATTCTGCCTAAACTAGACTTAAATAGCTTTAACAAATGTGAGATTTGTGTAGAAGCCAAGCATGCTAAACCTCACTTTAAAATTGTTTCTAAAAGGAAAATTGAACTGTTAGAACTTATACATACTGATCTAGCATACTTTAGAAACTTTGAGAGCAAAGGGGGAAATACTATTACATCACTTTTGTAGATGATTACTCGAGATATACAAAAGTTTATCTCCTTAGAACTAAAGATGAAGCTGAAAACTTCTTTCTTATTTATAAGGCAGAAGTTTAGAATCAGTTAGATATGAGAATAAAACGGGTTAGATCTGATAGAGGTGGTGAATATGAGTCTAATTTTCTGAAAGAGGTGTGTGAGACGAATGACATAATACATGAAACTTCAGCTCCCTACTTTCCTCAACAAAAAGGGATAGCTGAAAGGAAAAATAGAACTTTAAAAGAGATGATGAACTCATTGTTGACAAGTTTTGGGTTGTCTGACAATGTGTGAGGGGAAGCCATTCTATCAGCAAATCATATTTTGAACCGAGTACCTCATAAAAAAATTAGATTTTACCCCATACGAACTGTGGAAAGGTTATGTTCCAAATTTGCAATACCTTAAAGTGTGGGGGTGTCTGGCTAAAGTGAGATTGCCAGAGTTTAAGAAGTCCACCATTGGACCCAAAACCGTTGATGCAGTGTTTATCAGGTATGCAACGAATAGTGTCGCATATAGATTCATGTTCCTGCATGATTATTCTATTTGTGAATCTAAGGATGTTGTTTTCTTTGAAGATATCATTCATTTAAAGAGACCTAGGTTAACGGTTGAAACACAAATAGAAAATTGTTCATCCTCTTCTACTAGTGTGCCTGCTAGGGGTTCTCAAGAGATTGAATTTGAACCTAGAAGAAGTAAGAGACAAAGAGTATAAACCTCCTTTGGACCAGACTTCATAACTTCCTTTAATTTTTAGATTAATGGTTTAGACACCTTATCTGATCCGATAGCTCGAGTCTTTCTATTAAAAAAGGATCCGAAGACTTACGAGGATGCTATGAGATCGATTGATGCTAGTTTCTGGAAAGATGTGATTAATGATGAACTAGATTCAATAATGTCTAATCATACTTAGGAATGGGTGGACTTGCCAAAAAGATTCAAACCAATCAACAACAAGTGGATTTTTCGGAAGAAACTCAGACCAGATGGTTCGATCCAGAGGTACAAGGCAAGGCTAGTTGTCAAAGGGTTCACTCAAAAGTTTGGTTTAGACTTCTTCGATACTTACTCTTCCGTAACGAAAATCTCAACGATCCATGCATTGTTTGCACTAGCCTCCATTCATAAATTGCAAGTACATCAAGTGGATGTAAAAACTACTTTTTTGAACAGAGATCTAGATGAGGAGATCTATATAGAGCAACCACCAGGTTTTGAGACATCTGGTATGAAAGGAAAAGTTTGCAGACTCAAAAAGTCTCTTTATGGCCTTAAGCAAGCTCCTAAAAATTGTTATGAGAAATTTCATAAAACTATCCTTAGTTTTGGTTTTGTTGTGAATGGTTTAGACGCGTGCGTGCATTCGAGGATGTTTGGTGCTGATTGTGTCATCATAAGTTTATATGTTGACGATATGCTAATTTTCAGTTCAAACATTGAGTCAATTAACAAAACGAAAAATTTCTTGTCCACTAAGTTTGAGATGACTGATCTGGGAGAAGTTGACGTAATCTTAGGAGTCAAAGTCACCAAAACTGAAAAGGGTTTTTCTTTAAGTCAAACGCACTATATTGAGAAAGTGTTAAATAAATTTGACCGTTCTGACGTCATCCCTGTTCGAACACCTTATGACTCTAGCATACATCTCTTCAAGAATAAAGGAAATAGTGTTTCCCAAATTGAATATGCTAAAATCATTAGAAGCCTTATGTTCCTAATGAACTATACTTGGCCTAATATTGCCTACTCTGTGAGCAGACTTAGTAGATATACTCACAACCCTAGTAGTGATCACTGGGTTACATTTAGACGCTTACTTAAGTATCTTAAGGGTACTATGGATTGGAAACTAGAGTATGTTGGCTTTTCTGCGGTTTTAGAAGGATATTGTGATGCCAACTGGGTTTATGATAACGACGAGGTAAGCTTTACGAGTGGGTATGTTTTTACTTTGGGTGGAGCAGCAATCTCGTGGAAATCCGCAAAACAGACTTGCATTGCTCGCGCTACTATGGAATTAGAGTTTATAGCTCTTGACTTAGCTGGGCAAGAAGCCGAGTGGCTCAAAAATTTATTAGTAGAGTTTTTGTTGTGGGGAAGACCGACTCCTCTAGTTTTCTTGTTGTGTGATTCACAAGCTGCGATTTGTGTGGCTAAGAACCAAGCTTACAATGGTAAGAAAAGACACATTCACATAAGATATGAGTCGGTTAGACACTTGATAAGGAATGGAGTACTCACTTTAAAGTACGTGAAGTCGGGAAGGAACCTAGCAGATTCGCTTACCAAAGGGTTAAGCAGGAAGCTGGTCCTAGATTTATCGAGGGGGATGGGTTTAAAGCCCATTGGTTGAGGAATTCATGGTGGATACCCAACTTAGTTATCTAAGTTTAATGAGGTCAAACGAAACCATGGAAAGACTCATAGTGTACATTTCTTTGTACCTATCCCTATGACGAATAATGTACATACCCAGGATGATAAATTCATAGCCCAGGTTTTTGGTGGTCTTAGTGAGAAAGACTTGATGAATTTCTGATTTTGGTTGAATATCTATTCTTAATAAGTTCATAACCCATTATTAAGTGGGTAGTCCCAAATGAAAATGATTAAATGAACTTACCGCTAGAGAGGTCGAGCTTCACTGAAACTCTTAATGAATTCAAACCCAAGTGTTTAGGAGTTCCTATTGAGAATGACATGTTGAATTCACCAATAAACGAGGTTGAATATTTATTCTTAATGATTTCTTAGCCAGAGTTTGGGTGATTCATTTAATATGAACTTGAATAAAATCACCATACCCTTTGAGAAGCTGAGCTAATATGAAAGTTATTAATTATTTCATTGTCCTATATGGATGGTTTTATTGAGACAAACCTGATGAAATAACCTACGCAAGTGAGAAGGATTAGCCACCTTCTATGAAAAACATTGGGCCGTTTTTCTAAAACACTTACTAGAATCCTGAGGTATAAGGGTCAAATATATATATATATATATATATATATATATATATATATATGTCTTACACATTGAGAACTTCGGTGGATGAAGGGGTTAGTTGTGTGTTATGAGTTTACCCCAATCTTAGAAAGTTCAAGACTAGTTTCACTTGTCTAAGAGAATGATTGCTCACCATCACTATGTACTAGTTCAAGATATGTTCACTAGTGCTTAAGCAACTAATCTCGCTATTGCTCTTCTGATAAGGATATTTATCGAGTTTCAGAAGAATTCTTTCGCATTAGTTGGGGAATGCTGGTAATGCAAAAGATGGTAATCCCACATTGAGTGGGTAAATATCATGTGAAAGATATTTATGCCATTCACTCTCCCCTCCCTTGTTGAGTGATAGAGAACAAGGAGCAATCTCGCGCGCCGCCGCCGCCCGACTCGACTCGGCTCGTGGTTCGTGGTAATACGTGTCGAAGACACATCCGCGCACGAAGTATTCTTTTTGGAGAAAATTTGTAAGGAATTTTTTAGAGAATAAAAAAAAGGTTGTGAAAGAATGTTTCTTCTGATATTTATAGATTGCATAGAGGGACTGTCTAATTTAAATTTCAGAGGATAACAACTATTTATGTTAGCTGTCAACTATTTATGTTAGTTGTCTTTTGACTTCTGAATATTAATCAGCCAGTTACAAATATAACTACAGCAGTAACTGCAAGAGTTACAAACGTCTGAAATTATACATTGCATTTGGACGCTTGTATTATAATGATATCAGTTACAAGTGTTTAATTCGGATAATAAAATCAAAATTTAATCTGATTTTTATCAGACGAATTTACCCCTGCATACATCCTATAAATAGAGAAGCAAGTTGGTTTCTCAATATATATATCCAATTTACGTAGAAAATATTTTCTCAAAAGCTCTCACAGCTTATTTACAACTCCGGTGATCAGAAGAGCAATGCCACCGCAGTTCACTCCGGTTTCGGGTATACGATTTACGGAGAGACAGTGTAAACCTTAGGGGACGATCCGCCTGTTGCAGCAATTACACACATCGGGGAGAATTTGTTTCTAAGGCAGTAGTTTCACCACGTCATGGTTACGAGTTCTCAGTTATTTATTTATTTTATTATTTCTCCAATCAATGCTAACGGTGTTGTTTTGCAGTAACATTTATCCAACAATTATTGCATTTAGATTGACACTTTGTTTTCATTAGCAAAGACATCTAATATTTTAGACAATTGCATGTTGCACATGAATGTTAAAATTAAAAAATCACACCCTTAAAAGGTCTTATTTTGATTTTAGTCCCTCTATTACATTGAAATTAGAGATTTAATCTATTTAATTTTGCATGATATGGTTTCTCACTTTTATAATGTTATCATTAAGTCTAAATTGATATTGTTAGTGACTACAGTTAAGGTGATATAGAATAATTTTTTGTTCAAAAAGTTTAAAACATTTGGTTGATTTGGAGAAAAATCATTTGTCCCTTTTTCGGTACCCCTATTTATGCTCAAGCACAAAAAATTAAATTTTAAACTCTAATCCTAAATTCTAAATCCTAAACCACAAACACTAAACTCTAAAAATACACCCTAACCCTCATTATCTACACCTTAATCTTAAACACTAAGATTAAACCTCAACCCTAAACATATTTTTTTAATATAAGGCATAAATAAATAGAGACATCAAAAAGGATAAAAGATTTATATTCGTTGATCTGTAAATATGCTATTAGTCCAACGCGATTGATTGGATTTCCACGTGGACTTGTTCGCGAGATCGACAATATTAAAACAAATTCAAGTCATCCTTTTAACAACACCAATTAAATTATTAATGATGTTATTTTTTTTGAAAGGATTAATGGTGTTATTAGTTTGGACCTACAAATAAAACTATAAAATTTGAGGTATCAAGTTATGTAAAATCAAAGTAAAGTGATTAGATCTCAAATATTGATGTAATAGATGGCTAAAATAAGAATTATACCCATTCTTAATATAATACTAATTGAATTCATATTTGAATGTTGGCTATTTGGGTCTTATTTTTGCTAGGTCATCGTACTTGCGTGATCTTTAGGTCAAAGATTACCCTTTGAATATTTGCATGTTTTTGCTACTTAGTGATTCTTTAATTCCAACCGAATCTAGGGCCTAATTATTTAATTATTTTCCATTTCTTGCACGCATCAAATCTTTTCTATAATCAATTTAAATATTTTAGATAAAACTAGTAATTTAAATATTGATATAATAAATAGAATAAATTAAATTATTTTTATAATAAATTTCTACAATATTTAATTTAATCGATTAATAAATTAGAAATAATTAACTCAATTCTCTCTTTTTTGTATATTTCTAATTTTCTCTTTTCTTCACATAAAAAATCACTAATATTTTCCTTTTTGGGGTTGCCATTCTGGTTTTTAGAGTCTAGCCTAACTAATTCGGACCAACCTGTGTCGCATACCTGATTTTGATAGGTGAATATCCGACAAGAATTTTTTGTATACACGCAAAATCACTAATATTTTCATTACTATATTTATTATCATTTGTGTTTATAACGTATGTGGTTTGTTTAAATATTCCTATATACACCCCAAATATAATCAAAATACTTAATTGATTCTACAATTATTTTCGAAATATGGAAGAACATTAATTCAAGATATTTTTGTTGAGTGTTGTGGTGTATTGGTAAGGTACATTACACTTTTAAAAGGAGGATGCGAGTTCAAAACTTGAAGACAACATTATTGAGAGGGGCAGCCTTGCACCCCGAACATTGTTGAGAGGCGGACATATGCATATTACCCCAAAAAATTAAGTTACAAATTTTATATTGTATATTGTTTCAAATTAACTATCGAAAGTAATTAGATTGTTCGATAAATATAAGTTTTAAAATATAATACAATTTAAAAATTAAAATAAAAGTGATAAACTAGTTTTCCGTTGGCAAAATTCTATATTTTGGACTATCAAATGCATCTAAAACATTAAATCATTGGTGTCAATCAATTTTTTTTCCAATAAATTATCAAACAAGACCTACAATGCACATACAAACTTACAACTATAAGTAATACACATGTATAACTGCAAGTAGAATCAATCCTTATGGTACAAAAACAATTGGATTTGATTTTTTTTATAACCATCGTTATCCAATCTATTGGTCGACTAATCTGAATTAAATATTGTAAAGATTTATTATAGGGGCGCATTCCCCAACCAATTTATTATATCACAACGTCATGATTCGAACTTCTAACCTTGTTTAAGAGGATACAATGTCTCATCCTACAAAATCAATTGATAACAAATAGATTTGACAATTGAAATATATTTAAATCTAGACTAGAATAATTATGATCAAAGTAATGTGATAACTATGTAGGTATGGGCATTTCAACCGACCCGACCAGGTCAATTTTTTTTTTTTGTACACAAGTTAGGTTCAAGTGTAAGGTGAAAAAAAATCTTATCCAATTCGAGACTAATAGTATAATTTTTTCCATATATTTTTAGAGATATTTTATACTAATGCCATTCTTTATATTTATTTATAATTATGTCTTAAAATTGATTTTTTTACAATTGGGTCTCTAAAATTAAAATTTTACAAACAAGTCCTTAAAATTAATTTTTTAGATCGTGTCGGGTTGTGATTGAGGTGTATAATTTTCAAGTCGGGAGGTCGAGATCGAGTTTAGGTAATTATTTTTGGTTCGGTCAAAAACCATTTTGAAAAATACGAAACCACAAATGGAAACATGAAAAATAGCTTTTTGATTCATTTATTCCCAAAATAAATGAATTAAATCTTTTTTTGAATAAATAAATGAATTAAATCTTAAACAAATCCTTTTGATGATTACCATATAAACATCGTATACTAATTACTATATATATGTGTGTGAATTTGGTTTACGAGAAACATTGACCTATAGTTGACCAATATACACCATACGATCATGATCAGAGGGCTGAGAATAGCTGGCCCCCACAAAGAATGAATAAAAAAAAATCTGTGGGTGGGTTAGCTGGTTGGCCGTATCGGCGCGCCTATGATGGCTTTGGTGATTATTTCCTAACATAAATACATTAATGACTTATTAAACAATAAATTATTGTTAGCTGGATTATTTATTTTTCTTTGACACGTGTAAGTCATGAAATGGTTCCCAAAAACCTTTTCAATAAATTTAGGTCTAATGTTTCCTTCAGTCCCTATACTCTTTAGAATTTTGCAATTTAATCTCTCTTTTTTAGTTCCAAAGTTTTTTTTATAGGAATAGAGTATCGAGGTTGTCTAGATTTAAACTCGAGACCTAGTGTTAACAAGGACTTAAGTAACATAAGTCATTTACTATTAAACTAGTGGTTAGTTGACTTTAGTGTTAGAAATTTAGTCTAATCTGATTTAAAAATTATACTTTAATTTTTTTAATTAGACTATCGAAAGATCAAGATGTCACATTTTTTATTAAATAGAGATATTATATTCTTATACCGATATTCGAACCCATATAAGATGAGGTAATAAGAGCATCCTTAACTACTAGGCCAATTAGTAGATCTTAAATACATGATATGAGGACTGAATTATTTTGATTAAAAGGGGAGGGACTAAATCTCGAAAAACCAAAGACTACAGGGATTGAATTCAAAATTAAACCATAAACTGAAATTGTTCATAGCCATCAGAAAATGACGTCGTTTTCATCTTCACCAACCTTCGTCGTTTTCATGCAACACTTCCCCCTCTATATATATACACAGGCGCACTCCGTTCACCAAAGTAGATTCTCTGTCTTTCTTTTTTGTTTTATTTTTCTGCTTTTTGATTCACAAAATAGCAAAATGGCCGCCGATTCTCCTTCTTATTTCACAATCATAATGCTTCTCAGCCGTTTGATGGCTTTCATAGGAATATCAAAGAACACTGATATTGCACCACCGCCACTCTCCCATGATCCATCCGCCATAGCATCCGCCGCTAAAGATTTCGGTCTCATCGTGAAATCCGTTCCCCAGGCGGTTCTTTTCCCTTCCTCGCCGCAAGACATCGCTTCTTTTATCCAATCCAATTACAACAGTTCGGCTCCCTTCACCGTAGCCGCCAGAGGGGTATCCCACTCCGTCCGGGGCCAAGCGATGGCGAAGAACGGTGTCGTCGTTGACATGACCTTGTTGAATAAGAATCCCAGCGGAATCGGGATACGTATCTCCGGAGACCGGTCGTACGTGGACGTCGGCGGCGAACAACTTTGGATTGATGTGTTGAACGTTACAATGAGAAGTGGAGTGGCGCCTGTTTCGTGGACGGATTATTTGTATCTGACCGTCGGCGGAACACTGTCCAATGCTGGAATCAGTGGGCAAAGTTTCCGATACGGTCCTCAGATTAGTAACGTTTATGAAATGGACGTTATAACAGGTAGTCAAAATCAAATTACTACCTTTTTTGTTCTTTCTGTTCATGTTTCTCTCATTTTTCACACATTTTTCTTTAGTTCTTCGTGGGCAAAAGCCCAGAGATTTCTTATAAAATCCAAAAATTTTAATAGCTAAAATTATTTTTGGTAATTGACCTTGAAAATAATATTTTCGGTAAAATTTTGATACACATACCCTCATAAATTTATTTCAAACAAGTTTCTATATTTACACTATAAAACTTAAATCATAAACTCTAAACCTTTTACTCTAAAGCTTATATCCTAAATTCTAACCACTAACTTTAACTTCTAAACCTTAAATCATAAGTTCCTAAATTTTGAAACCTAAATTAAACCCTAAATCCCTAAAACTAAAAGTCATTTATATCAGATTTTTTCTCATTGTTCAATACAATGACAAAGGAAAAAATTCCAAAGAGGATTAATTGTTAGGTTTAGAGTTTTGATTTTAGGGAATTTGGTTTAAGGTTAGATTTTAGGGTTTAAGATTTAGATTTTAATCCTAAATTATAACTATAAACTCTAAATTCTAACTATAAATCTTAAATTTTATTCCCATAAACTCTACATTAAAGCTGTAACCTTGAAATTAACTTTGGAAACTATTTTTCACCGCTAATTTATTCATAGTTTCTCTTTTTATTTTTTATTTATTAAATAATGAGTTAAAGTCAAATAATTTCAAAATTAAATGAGAACTATTAAGTTTTAATCCGAATTTTATATGGGACTTGCTTAATTTTGATAAGTATTCAAATTAATAGGATTAGAAGTACCATGGGACAAAAAAAGGCACTGACTCATTATTTTAAATATTATACGTTGCTTTTGCTTGCATGCATGAAATCATTTATTGCAAACTCACTTACTAGGTTTTCTGTCTCTTCAATTCAGGGAAAGGTGAATTTGTGACTTGCTCTCCAAGCAAGAACTCAGATCTTTTCTATGGTGTTCTTGGAGGTTTAGGCCAGTTTGGTATAATAACAAGAGCAAGAATCCCACTTGAACCATCACCTAAAGGGGTAAACATACATACACACAAAGGACAGACGGAGAACTTTATATTAAGGGGACGAACTTATAAAATTTTAGCGAGGCAAAAACAGATTTTCAATAGAATTTTTTTTTAAATCATATAAAAATTTCAAATATTTAGGGGACGACCGCTCCTTCCATCCCCTCTAGGTCCATCCCAGTACATTCATACATGATTTCATTTTCATTTGTACTGATGAAATGGGGTTTACAGGTCAAGTGGATACGAATGTTGTACAGTGATTTCTCAGCATTCAGTAGAGACCAAGAGCTTCTGATATCCAAAAACGACAGGACAGACAAGACAGCTCTAAACTATGTCGAGGGTTCACTTCTGTTGAATCAAGCTTCTTTAGACCCCTTTTTCCCACCCCAAGATCATCCCAAAATAGGCGCCTTGATTACCAAATATGGCATTGTTTACAGTCTCGAAATCGTCAAGCATTATGATGATCAAACCAAACCCACAGTGGACAAGGTAAAACCTGACCAACACATTCATTTCTCTTGCATAGGACATAGGATAGTGTAATAATATTCAATCTGCCCATGTTTTTGTTCTTCCATAGTATCTGCAGCAGCTTCTGAAGGGATTGGGCTACATGCCTGGTTTCCTGTTCGAAAAAGATGTCACATATATAGAGTTCTTGAATAGAGTACGAGCTGAAGAGCTGTTCCTTAGGTCAAAAGGATTATGGGAAGTTCCACACCCATGGCTGAATCTTTTCATTCCCAAATCTGGGATTACAGCTTTCAACAATGGGGTTTTTAAAGGCATTGTCCTTCAAAGAAACATCACCACCGGTCCTCTCCTTGTGTACCCCATGAACAGAAAAAAGTAAGTGTTTTACATTTCGTTTTTCGAATTCTAATGAGTGTTCAACCACCTCGACTATGGATGATCATTTGACTCAGACTCTATGGTTGCTGACTCAACTTTATAGGGTTTGTTTTTTAAAGAAAATTATAAGTTTGGGTCGGGTTTAGATTAGATGTTTTTGAGGATGAGGTCGAGTTGGGTTCGATTTATGGTGAAATTTGGGATTACAGCTTTCAACAATGGGTTTTTTAAAGGCATTGTCCTTCAAAGAATCATCACAACCTGTCCTCTCCTTGTGTAGCCCATGAACAGAAAAAAAGTAAGTGTTTAACATTTTGTTTTTCTAATTCTAATGGTTTCTGACCCAACCCTATAAGACCGGTTTTTAAATAAAATTTTAGTTTTGCGTTGGGTTTAGGTTGAATATCTTTTAGGATGAGGTCGGGTTCAGTTCGGTTTTAAGATGAAAAACATCAGATTTGACTCAAAATAATAATTTTATTTTATTTTAAATATTTAGTTATAATTACTATAATTCTCATCTCTTTATATTTTTTTAATTATTTTCGTATTTTATCTAATAAAAATAGAATAATTATTAAAAATCCTTCTCTCTATTTGAATTTTTTTCAATTAGTTATCTATTTTATTGAATAAAAATGTAAAAAACTAATTTGTTTATTTATGTCAGGCCAGGTTGGGTTCGAATTTTTACTCTAGATTTTGGCTCAAGTTTGGGTTGTGGGGAGCATCATAAAATGTCGTGTGGAATTGAATTCGATTAGAGATGTTAAAGTTTTGAGTTGCGTGCGAATTGACCATAAATTTGACCCAACTCAACTCATAACTATCCCTAATCTTAACCGACCTAAATCATCGTACCTTCATTTTTGTATCATGATTATACATGGTTTGAATTTCAGGTGGGATGATAGGATGTCAACTTCTATACCAGATGAAGAAATTTTCTACACAGTAGGGTTTTTGCATGCAAGTCGATTCAATAATTGGAAAACCTATGATGATCAAAACCAGGCGGTTTTGCAGTTTTGTCAGAAGGATGGTATTGAGATTAAGCAGTATCTTGGTCATTATTCAACTAAACAAGATTGGATTCATCACTTTGGCTCAAAATGGAACACTTTTCAGCAGAGAAAACTGCAGTATGATCCAAAATTTTTGTTATCTCCCGGACAGAGTATTTTCAATAACAATTAACTGAGTTAGGACTTCAGTTTTTGTAAATTTTGGGAAATAAAATTAATAATACTGAAGTCCCTTCCTGGATTTCGTTTTTGGAAATGATGTTTAGCATATTTATATTCACAAGTAGCATAATCATTCTAATAGGGTTGTAAATGAACTAAACGTTGAATGAACCATTCGTGAATCGTTCAGTGAGAAGTTTGTTTATGTTCGTTTGTGTATTAAACAAACGAACATGAACAAGATTTTCTGTTTGTTTAATTAAATGAACGGACACGAATAAAAAGCTCGTTTGTTCATTTACGTTCGTAAACGTTTGATAAAATATTTATTTATGTTCGTTTTAATTTATTCGCATATATTCATTTATGTTTATTGCTTTTCATAACAAAAGTATTATATTTTCAAAAAAAAGTAAATTTATTCATATATGTTCATTTATTTATGTTCGCTTAAATTTATTCACATATTTCCTTTTATGTTTGCTCGTTTACGTTCGTTTATTATTTTAACGAACGAATATGAACGAGCTACATGACAAACGAACACAAATAAGAAATTATGTTTATTTAATTGTTCATATTCGTTCATTTGTTCGATTAATTAAAAGAATGAACATTAACATATTCTCATTTATGTTCGTTTACATACCTATGTTCTATGTACAAATTAATTAAAAAATGTTAAACAAAATCTACCCTTTATAACGTACGAGAATGTTGTCTCAAAACCTGGAAACATGTGCTGATTGCATATATCATCCAATTTGTCTGCTATGTATTTACAATAATACTATATTCTCTCGATTTTTTATTATTTATATATCATCACTTGTAAATGTGTGAATTTTTTAGGATAAAGTTCACAATTTGTCACTGAATTTTAATTAATTTGGTAATTAAATTTTTAATTATGTCAAAATCGATATTAATCTTTTATTTTTGTTTTAAATTGGTCACCGAACTATTAACAACTGTTAAAAGGGTGGTGTGTCAGTTAACAAAATTATATAATAACACATTTAGTTCTCCAAATTTACATCCAAACAATTTAGTCACAATTCGAAAAAAAATAAATTTAACTCTCATTATTTACACATTCATTCAATTTGGTATTTTTTAATTAATAATTTAATATTTCTATTTAAAATGAAAAATTATTTAAAACCAACTAATGTTTGACATGCGATATTTTTAAAAATTAATAATTTATATTAAATATAAAAATAAATTGTTTAAATTAAAAGGGTAATTCAGCCGTAAAGTACTTAAATAGTACTTAACGTGGCTATTATAAATAAAAGTTACAAAATGGCAATTAAACTTTATGTTTTGTTACAAAACGGTAATTCGGCCATAAAGTACTTAACGTGGCTATTATAAAACTTTGTATAATAGCACATTTAATCTCTATATTTAGACATTCAATCAATTTAGTAAATAATTGAATAATTTACTAAAGTTTAGTGACCATTTATAAACTTTACCTTTTTTTAATAGTCTTAAGTTGATTACAAAGTAGTATCTGCTTATATTTTCTCAACCCTTTAATAGCGCACACGTGCTTTACAAATGAAATTGTTCGAACTCAAATTTATATTGTAATATCTATTTATATTTTACAAATCTTTCTCGATAATTATGATCATAATAAGTAAAAAAAAACTCCCACTCTACTATTTTTTTATTTGTTTGGGTCTGGAGGTACATTCCTTAAATCCTTGTTTGGGCCCTAAGCTCTTCACTCTATGGACTACGTTCTTTGTAGATCATTCACATCTGAGATGATGATGGCTGCATTTCCTGCTAGACCCAAAGCTTGTTGGCGCTTTTACTTATGTTATTTCTTTTGGCATAAAGTTAAAAAATACCCTAATATTTCACTGAATAGTTACTTTAATTTATATATTTTTTGAACAATTCAATCATTAACATTTTATTTTGGGTCAAATTAACCTATACGCGGATGAAAACTATCAGTTAACTGACAGTAAATGGCTTGAAATGTTGTGACAAACCTATATGACAGTGCACGCAAACATGACGGTATCATATAGACAAATGTGTTGACTTGAAAAAATATTACATCAGTCAAAAAATAATTCTATAAAATTCTATAAAATATAAAATAATTTTTTCCGCTGACTTGTTATTTTGTCAAATTATTTTAAACTGTTTACCATCAGTTAACTGTCAATTTTTATTCACAGATGAGCCATTTTGACCCAAACTGAACGTTAGAGTGTTGAGTTGCTCAAAAAAAGATAGGCCAAAATGACTATTCAAACAAACGTTGGAGTGTTTTTTTTGACTCTATGCCTTATTTTTTTTATAATAGTTGATATTCAATCTATTTGCTAATTAATCCAAATTAGATACTATAAAAGTCCATTATAGAGGCGATCATTTCAATTCAATTTGTTCCATCCACAATTATGGACGGAGGTACGGTAGAAAATGGAAGTGCAACTGGCCCACTTAATTTGTGAGGATATATATTTTTAAGGACCTAATTTAAATTTTTTCATAAAAAATATTAATTTAACCCCACTTAATTTGTTGCGATATGAGGTCGGCAATACTTATTGTAATAGTACGAGAATCATTCATACCTCATACTCTACTTTGAACCCCCCACTATATAAAAATCCTAGCTCCAGCTCCAGCTCCACCACTGTCCAAAACGGATTTCATTTTCATTTCACTTGGTTATGAACATATCTCAATGGTCATTGATAATCTATTACTTTTTCTTCCTCGAAGGTATAACAGTTTTGGTTGTAATGTAAGAGAACAGATTCTCTACTTGAAACCTATGTTACAATGATTCAAAAGTGAGTGCCGGATATGAACATGTCTTTATGTTCATGTCCGAATATGTACTAGACACGAGTATTTTAAGAAAAATGAGCCTATGCCAGGCAAATGCTTTAACATCCCAGCCAGGTAGCCAGGGAAAGATCATCGGAAGTTTCATTCACATGATATGACAAACAAAGGAATACATTTCAACATTATAAAAATCCATTTATTCTAGCAGAGAATTTGAGGGGATTGAAAAAGAATCCCAGCAGCCACCTGAGTCAGACAAGTTTAAATGCTCAATATCAAACTGAAATCGAGCTTTACCTATCGCACGTGTGAAACTACCTACTTCGGAGCAACATTGTCTTGCTCTAAGACCGAGTTTATGAATTTCACAACAGCTGATGCCAACTCGGTTTGATGCGAGGTGTACCCGTGATTGGCTCCTTCTATAATGTGTATCTGGTGATTAGGTATAATCTTGGCAAACTCCAATGCATCTTCAAGAGGAATTATCTCATCCGCAGATCCATGGACCGTCAAGATCCTGCATGTAACAGCGGTGAATAATAGCACAACGACATCTAAAGCAAGCTCAATGAATTAGAGAAGAAACAACGATTTCAGGCGAACAATTAAGTCTTACCGACATTCTTTATCAATCTTAAGGCAAGCTTCCCGCATGTCCGTTCCCAAGCGGTCCATCAAAGCTTCCTCGGTCACACGGTATTCAACACCTCCTAGATATATAAGTTTAATTAAACTTGAAATGATCCCAATCAAGCATATAAACAAGATCAACCCAAGAGTAAGTGTTACAATAGAACATCTTAAGACCCTTAACATTCCAAAACGAATATTTTTATACCCAGGAAATTGTTAAGAACTCTTTACATCTTTAATGCACAATTTCTCTTTCTAAATCGAAATACCAAAGCTAGTAGAGTGATGAAGTAGCGTTTTTTTTATCACGGATTATGCAGCCACAATTATATTTGTATACTAGAGATGTGCACAAACAAATCAGAAGAAAACTAACCCAGGAAGTCATACACATCAAGGAAGCTAAATGAATAATTACCCGTACTATTCTTAACATCGATGTATCCATCCTTCTTAATTGTTTCCATAAAGTCTTCTCCCAACCGTTCTGCGATGCCTCTCTTCAAGTCATAGCGGCCAGAAACATTTATAACCATACGGATATCTTGATACTTTGAAGCATACAGAAGCACCACATTTCCCCCTGCATTACATTACTCAGTTATATATTCCGTGCATTAATGATCAAAACATTATAAGGAAAGATGCTTGCTACGATCTAACAAAAAATGACCCGAGGCTGAAAATTAATTGGTGTTTAGAATGTAATTGAAGATACAGTCTTCTTAAACTTGGGAGACTCACCTTTGCTATGCCCAAGAATTGCACTTACCACACGATTTTCCCCAGAAAAATGTTGAATTACAGCATGTAAATCATCGGCTTCCCGGTAATAGTTACCGTACTGAAACGAGCCTTCACTTTCTCTGAAAAAGTATCGTGAAACAAGTTAAATTACAACTATGAAACAAAGTGAACAGAAACCACAACTCCAAAATTCAACTGAATCCCTACAGAAACCGCACATGATTATGTAGACATATATGGATAGATATCTGAATTCGATACTCGAACCAGAGTCCGAGTAACATCGGGTTTCGATTCAACTCACCCGTTTCCAGCAAAATCGAAACGAAATACACTGATTCCTTCTTTCTCTAAAGCAGCAGCAAGGTTCATCATAGTATTGTAATCCTGAAGTATTATTAACCTAAGTAAGTTTTTTTTTCTCCATAAATTATAACTATTCCAATTTCCACCATAAACAGACATATCCAGTCGATACATTGGCTACTGAAAAACAAGCTAAAAAAAGATGAAAAAACTCAACTTTATAAAAACCAAGTACCAACCTTTCGGGATCTAAAACCATGGCATAAGACTACAATCTCTTTAGACTTGGCTTCATGCAATAATCCCACCAGTTTTTCTCCATTCTTGTTTGGAATTATCACTCTCCGCTGCTCGATCACTAGAATTTCAAAAAAGGGTCGATTTCTTTTTCAAAATTCCTTTTACATTACAAAAGAAAATGTAATCATGATAAAGTTAAAAAGGGAAAATAATACTATAAATTAGGGACCTGGGTTTTGGGCAGAATGAGAGTGAGCCATCCTCAAGGTTGTGGAGATACGTCGATTAGCTATTGATATGAATCGGATTCGGACCTGTCGAGAAGGAGGCTTCGGATAAGTTGATAAATTTGAGGGAAATGAATTAAATTTATGGGAAATATTGGCCATTTCTTAATGACTCTCGCTGGCATTCTCTTCTTATGTGTTTCATTAAAAATATTAAAATAAATTCTTAAATTATTTTTTTGAGTTGCTTAAATATTCAGCGAGCGCCGACCCCTGTTTTTTTTGTTTCGTTTTTTTCTTCGAGAGCTAGCTGTTTACCTGTCACGTTTTTAGCCCTCGATTGATGGAGCTACTTACTATTCGTTGGAGCTTCAGCCTTTTAGCGTCTCGCTGATCCATCCCCTGGAGCCTTAATGTTATGAAAGGTAAAAAACCTCTCTCGAGTTTAGGGGATTATGAGGGATGGGTAGTTGTTACTCTTCTCTTTCCTCAATTTTGTATCTCTTTCAATCTGTTCTACGGTGAGTGGTAGTGGCCTGTAAATTTTGTTCGACGTTCTCGGCCGCCACTAAAACCTTTTTTCTCAAAATTTTCTTTGCAAGCCTTGACCGCCTCTTAATCTCTCCTTTCCGTTTTGTTGGACCTATTTCCGAAGGCTTTTGTGCTATGTTGTAGAGCTCGTTGATGTTCGATGGCGGTTTTTATCGCTTGTAAGAGCTATGTTGCTTCGTCGTTCGGTTGCTGTCAAGGATTTTGTTGATAGTTCCCTGGTGATGCGAACTGAAAACTTTAGGGTTCAAGCAGTCATCTCCGATCAAGGAGCTCTCCTAGATCAGCCTATCATGTCACCGAAAATGTTGATAGTAATCTCTTGGTCTGTGGCGGCCTTTGAATTTTTCTGCTGGTGTTGGTTGTTCCTCCCCTCTTGGATTAGGGTCAGTTCTTGGGCCTTGTTTGCCTTTTTCTATTCTGATCTTTTGGTATTTATTTTTTCCTTTGACTTTGTACCGATGCTCTATGGTAATGAATTTCTTTTATTTGATAAAAAAACTATTATTTTTGTCATTTTAAAGTTAACTGAAACACTTATTTTGATCCAAAATAATAGTTTGGGCTTCTAAAATGAACAAAAAAAAGTTTATGCACCTAAAAGGAAAAACATGATAGTTTAGGCACTTATTTTAGGGTAAAGTACACAAATGATACCTAAACTTTGGGTAATTATTCAATTTGGTAACCAAACTTTAAATTACTTCAATCTTACCATTAAACTTTGTATTTTGCTTCAATATTACCACTCGGCCGTTAAGCACCGTTAACTCACTAACAGCGTGCTGACTGGGCTGTCCACTCACCAAACCTTTTCCACCTCATCTTTTATTTTATATTACACATCAGCATATAGTATTATAATAAATAAATAAAACTCAATTAAACTAAATAACGTTAATTAATAAAACACATTTCAGTAAACGTTTGAAATCCAAAACTACTTTCAGATCATTTTCTTCTTTTACTTCTTCTTTACTCTTTCAAATCTTTTCAACCCTTTAGACCGAATAAAAAAATGAAAGTTGAAGTTTCAAAACTCGAAGAGTTTATCAGAATGATGTGTCGGCCTGAAGGGCAGCAAGACGCGGTTTACGGTAATATGAGAAAAAAATCCTAATCTAATTTTTTTAAGTGTTAAGTTTATATTTTAGGATTTTTTGTTGAAATATATGTATGATTGAAACATTGAGTGTTTTATTTCGAAAACCCTTTTTATTTTGGTTGATATGATATAGAAAATCGTCCTTGTTTAGGGCATGGTGACAGTATTGCTTGTTTTTGGGTCTTTTGGGTTAAAAATCCTTTAATGTATGTATTTTATTCAAGTTTTGAAAACTGAATCGTTGTTTGTTTGTTTTGGGTTTTTTAATGCTAGTTGGTTCGAATATTTTAGTTTTAACTATTTGTTTGTTTGTTTCTTTATATATTTTTGGTTGACTTCGTTTGTTTTTCAAGCTTTGAGAAGTATACATGTTTGTTTGTGCAGCACCATGTGAGTTAATTTATTAAAAAAATTTGTGGATCACCCAAGAGCATATGAAAACTGTGAATTTGACTAAGTTTGCTTTTATGTATGTGAACATGTGTTTGAGTTAATTTATTAAAAAAAAGTTGTGGACCACCATGAACATGTGTTTGCTTTTAGTTTGTGATTATATTAGATTCTATATCTGAAACATGAGTAATGTGGCATGTGAGAATATTCCTTTAATCATGAAAATTGTACACCACCATGTATATTATATTCTTTTACTGTGAACTTTAAATATGGCATGTGAATTTTGTGAGTTTTGATTGTAACATTACAACTATTCAACTTTAAATGTGAAACTAAACTTTACTGTGCACTATTATATATATACTTTTACTTTACTTTACTTTGCACCATTATATTTGTTTTATCAGTTAACTGTATTATATGAGTAATAGTATGTATGTTTTATCAGCTCCTAATTCAGACTTCTTCACTGCTGTGATCCATTATGGGGGTACATTTAAGATACATAAGAGACTTAGGTATACTGGTAAACATATCACTTATTATGATATGTGTGATAAGGATACATTGTGTATCTTTGATTTATGTGACATAGTTGTAGATCTTGGGTTAGATGGACCATTAGGTGTATACTGGAAATCTCCAATAAGAACATTAAGTTTCAATAATCTCAACCCATTAAAAGAAGATTCAGATATCTTACAAATGATAGAGTCAATGCCTAATGATCACTACATGTACATATACCTAGTAGAGAAGAAAGATTTATCAACTGATAAGGAAGATGTTGCCGAAGTTGAAGATGTTGCTGAAGATGAATTTGAAGCTGAAGATGTGGCAGAAAATGAAGCTGAAGATGAAGCTGAAGATGTGGCAGAAGAAGTGGTACAAAATGAAGATGAAGATGTGGCAGAAGATGAAGTTGAAATGACTAATGAAGTATGTGGTGGACATGAAAAACCATACTTGCATATGCAGAAAATGGGATCTTAGTGGCATCCCATGCAACCATGTTGTTTTAGTCATCAACCTGGAGAATGCCAATATATATTCATTTGTCAATCCGTGCTACCACAAGGACACTCAGTTAGCAATTTATGGCCATTACATTACTCCTATCAAAGGTGTTAATCAATGGACCAAAATTCAAAACATGAAACCAATATTGCCACCTAAATTGAGAAGACCAACTGGAAGACCAAAAAAAGAAAGAAAGTTAGAAGCTGATTAAGCTCCTACCACTGGAAAATTCTCCAAAAAAGATATGAAAATGACTTGCACTAAATGTGGTCAAACTGGCCACAATATAAGAACTTGTAAGGGGGTAGTTGGTGGAAATAAATATCTTAACAGAGCTATAAGTTTATATTACATTGTTTCCCATTTCACATGCTATAAATACCTTACTTTGACAATTTGCTTCCACTGACTATTTAATTTGTTCATGTAGGCTTCATCAAGGCAACCTCAAAGTGGTTCAAGACAAAAGCTTCCAATAAAAAGGAAGCATAATCCACCACAACAATCTTCAAGTCAGCAACAAACTTCAAGCCAACACCGGACTCCTTCAGTTACAACATTTAGGTGGATGATGCCTAACTCAAGTACACAAGAAATTGTTGTATCTAATCGGGCTACACAAGATCTCAACTCAGCTGCACGTGACTGGAGAACCTTTGATTTATTTTGGATGTAGATTGAAAGCCAATATTGTTGCCATCTTATTTTGTGGGTTTCTTAAGGAATTGGCTACAATTGATTATCTTAGTTTGTAATGGATGCAATGAATAGTTAGGCATCTTATTTTGTGACTTGACCATATTGGGTACAATTGGGCATGAACAATTACCATTTATTCTGATGTACCAAACTATGTGTTTAATGAATTTGTTGGTATTTTACAATTGAATTAGATTTGGTATTCTGATTTTATCATACTGGGCTACAATTTACATTTCATTTATATGGTTTTTTGCAGTGCAAATTTAAGATGAAACTTTATGAAAAATTCCTAATCATAAAAACAACCTACATACATTAATATGCATTACATTTTCAAATTAAGTAGACAATATTTCCAGATCAGTTCATTGCATATTTCAAATTCACACTAAAACCCCCAAAATCTAAGATCCTTAAAACCTAAAATCTATCATCTTCCTCAAAGAGCCAAAAAACCCCCTAAACCATACCAACATTAAACACAAAACAACCTAAACTTTTTCAAGTCTACTTAGAACATACATTCCTCCAATTCCAAATCCAAACCAAAATCATACAGACAACCAAAGAAACCAACATAATTCTTTCCTTCTTTCTTTCTCGTTCCAAAACATTGCACTTTTTTAATAGCCCGTTGAGAAGCACTGTGGCTCGAGGTGTTATGGGAGGACAGTACCAGCTCATAAATCGACATGACTTACGTTTACCATAGTTTTTGCAGTCAAAGAATCTTCTCCCTGGATTTTCAATTGTCCAAGATGTTTTCATTTCTGCTTGTAATTCACAGTCACAAAGTGGTTTTTCGGTCTGAGATCGTGAATCGCTTCTTTCTTCAACAATTTCTTCTTCCTTTTCTCTTCAAATTTTCTTCTGTGTATACCCACAATAGAAAGATTTAAAGTGCAAGATGATTTTAGGGTTTTCCCCCTAAAACAGTCGAATATATAGAGTGAAAGAGATAGATTATGTTGATATGTAATATAAAATAAAAGATGAGGTGGAAAAGGATGGGTGAGTGGACAGCCCAGTCAGCACGTTGCTATTGAGTTAACGGTGCTTAACGGCCGAGTGGTAACATTGAAGCAAAATACAAAGTTGATTGAAGCAATTGAAAGTTTGATTACCAAATTGAATAATTACTCAAAGTTTAGGTACCATTTGTGTACTTTATCAAAATAAATGATGTTTTTTAATAGAAAAAAATCGAATTTGAATAGCTTTATTAAATTGTACATGTGATCCGGTAGAAAATAATGAATGATGTGATACTTTCATAGTGTATCATGTGGTGGTTATTTCATTAGTTTATTTGTTAATTTACAGTCATAATTGATTAATTAACGAAGATCATTAACAAAATGAACTGATATTTTTTTTTACTAATAGAAGGGTAAATTGATTTTTTTACTAACAGAATGATTTAATTGGATGCACTTTGATATATAAGGACTCAATTGTAAACACTTTTTTATAAGGACTCAATTGATTTTTTTTCATTACACTTCAACCAAGTCCTACATATGAACATGTTTAATACTGAAATCTATAGGAGAGATTCATATACAGTAGTTTATGAACTTCAATTGGAAACACTTTGGTATGGCCTTGAAAATTATTGAGATAAATTACAGCAGCAGGGCAGGCTTAACATTGCTGGGATATTTCCTGCAGTCACCCGTATTGTCTGTTCCTGGAGAAACTACCTACTTAGAGCATCCTTGCCTTCCTCTAATGCGGACTTTATAAACTTAACAACAGCCGATGCTAACTCGGATTGATGCGCGGTGTATCCATGATCGGCTCCTTCTATGATCTGCAATTGGTGGCTAGGTATAATCTCGCCAAACCCCAATACATCTTCAACAGGAACTAAATCATCAGCCGATCCATAGACAGTAAAGACCCTGTAACGTAACAACGGTGACTAATAGCATAAACAGCAAATACTAGCATTAAAGTTCATTTGCCAATGACATCGAAAGCGAGTTTAATGAATTGGCGGATAAACAATGATTCGAGTCTTACTGACATTCTGTGTCGATCTTACGGCAATGTTCACACATGTCCATGTTTAAGTGATCCATCAATTCTTCCTCGGTCACACGGAATTCGAAAGGCCCTAGGTATAAAAATGTAACTGAACTTGAAATGTTCCCAATCAATATAAAACAAGATTGAACCTGGAACAACTGTTGCAATGCAATATTGCAACCCTTTACATGAAGCTAAATAAAAAGATTACCCATCTTAACATCAATGTATCCATCCTTCTTAATCTTTTCCATAAAGTCTTCTCCGAAGCGTTCCGCAGGGCTTCTCTTCGTGTCGCAGCGTCCAGAAACATTTACAACTATACGGATATCTCGATACTTTGAAGCATACAGAAGCACCACATCTCCCCCTGCATTACATTATTTCAAAGATCTAACAAAAAATGATCTGAAAATTACTATGTGTTTAGAATGTAATTGAAGGTATAGTATTCGTAAACTTGGTCTTTTTCTGGAAAACTAACAACTTCTGGGAAATACTTAGGATACTCACCTTTACTATGCCCGAGAATCGCGCTTACCACGCGATTTTCCCTAGAAAAATGTCGAACTACAGCATGTAAATCATCCACCCGTCGGTAATAGCTACCGTATTTGAATGAACCTTCACTTTCTCTGAAAGTTTATTGTGAAACAAGTTCGATTCATGTCCGAAAATCAGCATTATAAGGTAAGAACTACACCATATAATGCACGTTGCCTATCCAACAAAAGGCCACCTCAGAAAATCTCTATAAAATTTTAACATTGATAGCAAACTCTTCATTTTAAGCAGTGTCCGAGCTTGTACACATGACAGTTGGGGTACGGAGACATAAACAGATAGATACTCATATCCAACACTCACATCACATTCGGAGTAACATTAGGTTTGAATTCAACTCACCCGTTTCCCGAAAAATCGAAACGAAAGACACTGATTCCTTCTTTCTCTAAAGCAGCAGCAAGGTTCACCATAATAGCATAATCCTGAAGTGGAATTAACCCAAGTGAGCTTTCCATGAATTATTACTATTCCCCCATAAACATACATTTCCAGTCAATTCATTCGCTACAGTATTAAATTGCAGCAACAACACAATGCAATGGCCGCATCATAACGGTTTTGGAGGTCGTCACAACACCGCAAACAGCAACCGCATTAAAAATTATAGTTATTTTTGAGAGAAAAATCAGACGGCAACGTCGGTAACCGCAACGTTGCAAGCGCATCCGCAATTGCGAAGGCCATTTTGATACTATTCAGAAAGCATGGGAAAAAAAATGAAATGACCCAACTTTATAAAAAAGAAACCAAGTACAAACCTTGGAGGATCTGAAACCATGGCATAAGACTACAATCTCTTTAGACTCAGTTTCATGCAATAACCCCACCAGTTTTTCTCCATGTTTGTTCGGAATTATCACTCTCTGCTGCTCGATCACTAAAAAATTGAAGAAAAAAGGGTCATTTCTCCTTCTTCTTCTTTCGAAGTTCTTTACATTAAAAAAGAAAGTGGAATCAAAATAAAGTTAAAAAAAGGAAATAAAACTAATAATTTGGGACCTGGGATTTGTGCAGAATGAGAGTGAGCCATCCTTGAGGCTGTGGAGCTTGCTTTGGAGATGCGTTGATTGGCGTATGAGATGAGCCGGATTCGGAACCTGTGGAGAAGGAGACTAGGCTCAGTGGATATATTTGAAGAGCAATGAGACGAGTCAAGTCAACTGTAGAAGGTAAGTCAATGAGCGAAATATGATATTTATAACGTAAAATGATTGTAGTTTTATGTAAAAGGTTAGGAAAACATGATAAATTTAATATACTATAAATTTACGGAATATAAGATTAATTGATTACATGATTTATTCAAATGTTACGTTGGGTTGTGTCGGAACATAATTTCTTTTAATACAATGTTTAAAAGTTTGTATAACATTCGTTTATGTTTATTAAGCTAAATAAATGAGTATGAACAAAAATTTTATGTTTGTTTAATAAACGAACGAACACGAACAAATATGTATCCGGTTCTTTTATGTTCACGAACAAGCTCGTTTATAAGCTTGTTTGTAGGAAGAAAATGCTTATGGATGTATCTAAATACTACTTTTTGTTGTTGTTAAGGATGTCATATAAATTCAAGTTGAAATGTAAGTTTTATTTTATTGCTTTTGTTTTATTTATTGTTACTTTAGTTAATATTTTTGAACATATAAACGAACAGGTTCATAAACACTTAAACGAACATGTTCGTGAACACTAAACAAACGAATACGAACACATTCAAAAATAAGAAAATGAACATGAACACAATATTAAAAATTTAAATGAATACGAATCGAATACGAACACAAATACTTTTAAAAATAAACAAACGAACACGAACATAATCTTATTTATTCAAGCTCAATTCATTCACAACCCTAAATTTAACTCATGAAATCTCGATTGTAATAGCAACTGTGTCGACTGATATTTTTGGAATCAAATGTTTTTTTTTTAAATCACACGTGGTCTACCCAATGGAGATTATAGCAACATGATATTCTGCACATCACCCATGCAAATTACAGAAGCAGGGGCTTACGTTGCCAGACTATTCCGGCAGTCCCCGGTTTGAATTGTAGACAAAATATGAGTCTCCTTTTAAATTTATCCTCAAAATTTTAAATATTTTAGTTTGGCATAAAGCTAAAATAAATGTCTCAAACGTTTGATTGAATAGTCACTTTAGTTCATATTTTTTTTGGAGCAATTTTGTCTTCAACATTTTATTTTGGGTCAAAATAACTTCTCTGCAGATGAAAACTATCCGTCAACTGATGGTAAATGGCTTGATATGACATGACAAACCTATATAGCAATGCAAGCTGACATGGTAGTACCATATAGACAAATATGTTACTTGAAAAAAACGTTATATCAGTCAAAAAATAATTTTATAAAATTATATAAAACATAAAAGAATTTTTTCTGCTGACTTATCACTTTATTAAGTCATTTCAAATTGTTTACCGTCCGTTTCTAACAATTTTCATCCGCATAGGGGTCATGTTGACCCAAAATAAAATGTTGAAGGTTGAATTGCTCCAAAAAAAAAGAAGAATAGGGGCCAAAGTAATTATTTAGTCAAACGTTGGGGGTGTTTTTTGACTTTATGCTTTTTAGTTTCATCCTCAAACTATGTCATTCATTCTAAATTGGTCCTCAAATTTTTGAATATTCTAATTTCATCCCCAAACTATGTCTCTCATTTTAAATTGGTCCTCAAACTTTTGTTAACGTTTTAATTTCATCCCAAAATTATCGATGTATGCTAATTATATCGTATGTTAATAAAATCGTTACAAAATTATTATTTGTCATGAAACACTTGTGTATTATGTAACAATATTATATGGTATAAACGATAATTTGAGGATGAAATATAACATTCAAAATGTCTGAAGACCAATTTAGAATGAGGCTTATAGTTTGGGGATGAAAATGAAACATTCAAGAGTTTGAGGACCAATTTAGAATGAGAGTCATAGTTTGAGGATGTAATTAAAATATTTAGAATTTAATGACAAATTTAAAATGAAAGTCATAGTTTGAGCACGTGTGGTGCAATTAACTCTTAATTCTAGTAACAAGATTACAAGATTTATTCAAATGCTATGTTACGTTGTGCCAGAGCATAATTTCTTTTAACACAGTGCTCGTGGTCTACCCAATGGAGTTCATAGCAACATGATGTTCTGCATATCACCCATGCAAGTTACAGAAGCAGGGGTTTACGTTGCCAGACTATTCCGGCAGTCCCCGGTACCGGATTCGCTGTCTAAGAAAATTTTAAGTGCTCGATATCAAATCGAAATCGAGTTTTAACCGTGCTTCACATAAAACTACTCCGTAGCAACCTTGTCTTGCTCTAAGGCCGACTTTATAAATGTAACCATAGTCGATGCCAACTCGGTCTGATGAGAGGTGTATAGATGATTGGCTCCCTCTATAATGTGTAGTTGGTGATTAGGTATGATCTTGGCGAACTCGAGTGCATCGTCAAGGGGATTTATCTTATCATCCGATCCATGGACCGTCAGGACCCTGTATGTAAGAGTGGTGGACAATAACATAACAAATACATCTAAAGCTAGCTCAATGAATCAGAAAAGAAACAACGATTTCAAACGGGGTGTAGATTCGAGTCTTACCGACATTCTTTATCGATCTTAAGGCAAGCTTCACGAATGTCAATTCTCAAGAAATCCGTCAAATCTTCCTCGGTCACACGGTATTCGACGCCTCCTAAATGTAAAACGTCATTAGACTTGAAATGTTCTCCAATCAGCATATGAACAAGATTGAACCAAGAGTAGAGCAACCTCGATATGGTATCACAGAACATCTTAACCCCTTACATTCGACAACAGATAGACCCTCGATGGACACGATGAAAACGAACTCGTGAAACCATACACATTTAGGAAGCTAAATAAACAAATTACCTCTCTTAATATCAATGTATCCATCCTTCTTGATCTTTTCCATATAGTTTTCTCCGAAGAGTTCTGCAAGGCCTCTCTTCAAGTCATAGCGGTCGGAAACATTTACAACTATACGGATATCTCGATACTTAGAAGCATAAAGAAGCACCACATCTCCCCCCTGCATTACATTACCACAGTGGTCTAATACTTGCAGGGTAGTACTCGTTCGAAAACTCAAAACCGCAATAGAAAAACGCTGATCTACAAACTTAATAAGGATATCTTGATACTTAACTAGTACATAAAATTTCATGTAGCATAAGGAAGCACCTCATCTCCCCCTGCATTACATTACCTCGGTGGTCTAATGCTTGCAGGGTAGTATCCGTTCGAAAACTTATCGGCCGATTACCGCATTAAGTAAATCAAAATCACAATAGAAAAACCCTGATCAACAAACTTAATAAGGATATCTTGATGCTTAACTAGGTCATAAGATTTTCATGTAGGAAACACTTGGGGTACTCACCTTTACTATGCTCGAGAATCGCGCTTACGACACGGTTTTCGCCGGAAAAGTGTTGAATTACAGAACATATATCATCGGCTTCTCGATAAAGGTCATTAAAACGAAATGAACCTTCACTTTCTCTGAAAAAGGTATTGTGAAACTAGTTAAAATTACACACATTGCCTATTCAACAAATGCCGACTCCTCATTTTTCTTTCAGTTCTACTCACCCGATGGCGGCGAAATCGAATCGAAAGGCACTGATTCCTTCATTCTCTAAAGCAGCAGCAAGGTTCACCAAATATTGTCGTCCTGAAGTGGAATAAACAGACATTTCCAGTCAATAAATTCTCTACTTAAAGCAAGTTAACTGAGATGAAAAGACAAAAAAAGAAACAAATACCAACCTTGCTGGATCCGACACCAATGACATAAGATTACAATCTCCTTAGGCCCGGTTTCATGCAATAATCCGACCAGTTTTTCTCCATGCTTGTTCTTAATTATCACTCTCCGCTGTTCACTCACTAAAATTTTCAAAAAAGGGTCATTTTTGTTTCTGTTTCAAAGTAGTTTACATTGAGAAGAAAATGGAATCGAAATAAAGTTCAGAAGGGGAAAAAACCTGGGTTTTGTGCAGTAAGCCATCGTCAAGGTTGTGGGGGTAAGTTATATTTTGGATCACTAGACTTAATATTCGCTTTCGTTTACACTACAAACTTTTAATTCAATCAAATTATATCATCCAACTTTTATTATTTATAAACTTAATCACTTATATTGAGACCATTAAATAATTCTAATGGAAAAAACTAAAATTGATACATTTGTTTAACATATTTTCATATATCATCAATAAATAATATTTAATTAGTAATTTAAATATATTTTTTAGGATTTATAAGAAACTTAGTTATTTTTCTTTAAATTAATTTAAATGAAATAATTTAGAAAATTTTCACAAAAAATTATTAATATTATTAATTATACACTATTTGATGATGACATATGAAATATATGTTAGGTAAATTTGTCAATTTCAATTTTTTTAAATTATTTAACGATATAAGTAAAAGTGATTTAGTTTATTAATAATAAAAATTAAATAATATAATTTGATTAAATTAAAATTTATGATATAAATAAAAGTGAGTGATAAGTTAACTGATCTAATATATAAATTACTCAGTTTGTGGAGTTTGCTTTGGAGATGTGAATGGGATACACGGAGATGGATTAACATTTCTGACATTATCTGGTTTTGGGTGGCTAAGTTTTTAATGATTGTGGTGACCACACTACAAGGACATAAGTTTCATGTGATATAAAGTTTTGGGTTGCTAATAATTTATAGAAAATGCAAATATATTTAAAAGTATAATGTTAAAAAATACTTATAATGTTTGACTGAATTGTTATTTTGGTCTTTATTTTTTAAAAGTAATTTAGCCCTTAATATTTTATTTTGAGTCAAAATGACACATCTGCAGATGAAAACTATTAGTCAACTAACAATAAATGACTTGAAAATGACATGACAAACCTACATAATAGAGCCGCGATAGCAGTGCCACATAGATAGATATGCTAAATTTAAAAAATGACACATCAATCAAAAATAATTTTATAAAAATGTATAAAATATAAAATATTTTTTTATGACGTATCATTTTGTTAAGTCATTTCAATTTGTTTATCGTCAGTTGACTAACAATTTTCACTCATAGAGGGGCTATTTTGACCCAAAATAAAACATGGAGAGTTAAATTGCTTCAAAAAAAGAATAGAGGTCAAAATAACTATTAAACTAAACGTTTAGGGCATTTTTTAGTACTATGCGGCCGTCTTTAGGTTTTAGGGACTTTTTTTAAAAATTTTAAAGGTCCTTTTCGGTCCATTCCTGTGGTTACTTAAATTTTACAATGCAAATTAACAATTGGAATATCGCATGGCTCAATAATTTTAGTTGTAAATACAAAATTATGATCGAAGTGGCTTAGCCACTACAATAAAATAGGTTTTAGCGAGGTTTTTTAACTTTATAGTGGTGTTTTTTAACGCCGCTAAAAATTTTCCTAACGCTAAAAAAAAGCGTCACAAAAATTAGCGACGTTTGTGTAAAAGAAACACCGCAAAATACCAGGTTATATAGCGGCGTTTGATGTTCAAAATGCACTAATAACCTTTTATGTAGCGGTGTTTGAAGTACATAAGATCGTGTTTTATAGCGGTGTTTAATAATTTTTTCTGTAGCGGCGTTTGAGTTAAACGCTTCAGTTTGTTGTGATTTGTAGTGGAGTTTTTTGCCACAAACGTCGTTAATCACTTAAGCTTTAGTGGTGTTTTATGGGTAAACGTCGTTGTGTGATGTGATTTTTAGTGGAGTTTTTGCCACAAATGCCTCAGTATGTCGTGTTTTAACGCCGTTAACCACAAACGCGCTAATCTTACTGCCTTTGCCGAGCAACATTTTCAAATATATACTACCCAAATTTAACCTGTAACATTATTCAATAATGTCAAATTTGAAAAATAATTACAAAAATTAAGTAGAAATACTTAACAACAAAAATAAATCAAAAACTATAACATTAAAGTGAAATGTAGTTCAACATTGTTCAGTAGAATAAACAAACCATGAATATAAGAAATCAACTAAGATGACGAATTCTGTGGTTGGTTCTGCTTCATGTTACGTTCGTAAATTCACTCAAACTAGGACGTGCGGCCTTGGGTGCTTTCTGGATGGTTTAGCAACCAAGTAAGCCTAACCTGATCGAAGCTAGAATGCTTGGATCATCGCAGAAACGAAAGAACAAAGAAAGGAAATGGCTAGCAAAGAAAATCGAGGGAAATGAGTGAATGCTCAATGTATTACTCAAATCAGAAGTGATGAAATGAGGTGGGGGTGAGCCTCTATTTATACTTGAAGCCCCCTACATCCAACGGCTAAGATGAAAGTAAATCAACGGACAAGAGTAAAGTTGTACAAATATATCCCTTGATCCTAACTATTTGGATCAAACTTGCCAAAGATAAGGGATTACAACAGATATGGAAATATTCAAGAGGATGAGGCTTGTTGACTTGTGATACTTTCCATATCTGATGGCTCTTCAACCCCAAGTGATGGGCTAGCTCGGATGGGTACTGGCAAGCCCAAAATGGCATGGAGGGCCTCCTCAGCTGCCTGGTGTGCGTTGGCCTCGGACCCTAGGGTGCGGGCCGTGACAATCTTCCCCACTGGTTCTGGCGACGCCCTCGTCGCCCGACTTGTATGCTAGTGCTCCACTTGGTTCTTGAATTGCTAAAGGGCCTCAACTAGTTCCCAACTACCATCACTGTCGGGAAGTCCTTTCCACTGAACAAAGTACTCATGCCTCGGCCGGTAGTTTTGCCATCGAATGACTCTTTCTGCTTGGATCTCTCGAACCTCATTCTCATAAGAGGCTTTTACTCCGACTGGAGCTCGGTGTGACTTGCCTCGATCCGAATTTGACTCATCTTGATGGTATGGCTTGAGTTGACTGACATGGAACACTGGATGAGTTCAGATGGTCGATGGCAACTCAAATCTGTAGGCCATGGTGCCTACTCACTTCACAACTTCGAATGGACCCTCGTATCTTCGCACAAGACCCTTGTGCATGTTCTTGTCGTAGGAGATCCCGGTGATTTTGGCAAAGACTTGATCACCAACTTGGAAGTTCACGTCCCTACGCTTTCGATCTGCCCACTTCTTGGTCCGCTTCCCTACCTTGTGTAAACAAGCTCGGGCTAAGTCGTGATTCTCTTGCCACTCCTTGGCAAACTTGTGTGTTGATGGATTAGGCCCCTCATACTTGGTAGCAACCGCATTGGGTGTAAGCGGTTGTTGCCCCATCACGATCTCAAACGGACTTTGGTTGGTCGCCTCGCTCCGTTGCAAGTTGTAGGAAAACTGAGCCACATCTAACAACTTCGGCCAGTCGCGTTGTGTGGTACTCACATAGTGCCTCAAATAGATCTCCAACAAAGCATTCACTCGCTCGGTTTGCGCATCGGTCTGTGGGTGGAAACTAGTTGAGAAGTTTAAACTTGATCCCAAGAGCTTGAACAACTCGGTCCAAAACTTCCCTGTGAACCGCGAGTCTCGGTCTCTGATGATTGTCTTTGGCACTCCCCAAAGCTTCACCACGTGTTTGAGGAAAAGATGGGCTGCCTCCTCTGCTGGGCATGCCTTAGACGCTGGAATAAACGTCACATACTTTGAAAACCTGTCAACAACAACCATAATAGTAGACAGGCCATCAGTGCTAGGCAAACCGACAATAAAGTCCATGGAAAGACTCTCACATGGTCGCTCGGGAATGGGCAATGGATGCAACAGTGTGGCCAGTAGTAGTGCTCGCTGATTAGTGCCATGGTTCGATTCATCCCTGGATGTCCGACCCACTTGGAGTCATGACACTCCTTTATGAGCTCCTTGCGCAATTCTCCAAACTGAGGCACGTAGAGGCGGTGTCCTTTGGAATAAAGCAACTCCCCTTTAAGCCAAAACCTTCTGGTTTTCCCTTCTTTGGTATACTCGATCAACATTTTGGCCGTTGGGTCATGTGACAACCCCTCCTTGATGCGCTCCAACAGTTGTCACTTCGGCAAGCTAACAAACTCCATGTTGTACCTTCGGCTTAAGGCATCGGCAACAGAATTCACATTCCCTAGCTTGTATTCTATAGAAAAATTGAACTCTACAAGGAATTCCTGCCTACGAGCCTGCTTGGGAGACAATTTTTTCTAGGTTAGAAAATAGCTATTGGCAACATTATCAGTAAATACCATAAACCTCGACCCAAGTATGTGGTGACGCCAAGTACGCAAGCAATGCACTACTGCTGTCATCTCCTTCTCATGGACCGTGTATCTCCTCTTGGTCTCATTGAGCTTCCAACTCTCATATGCAACCGGATGTCCCTCTTGCATTAGGACCCCACCAATGGCAATGTCGGATACATCGGTGTAAATCTCGAAAGGCTTGGTGTGATCCGACAACACCAACACTGGCTCACTCGCCATGGCCTTTTTCAGTCCCTCAAAGGCTTCTTGACACTCGGTGCTCCAGTCCTACCCCTTTTCCTTCTTCAATAGCTCGATCAATGGTGTGACGATCTTTGAGTAACCCTTGACGAACTTTCGGTAGTAATTGGCTAGCCCCAGGAAGAATCACAACTCTGTCACCTTGGTTGGCAGCTCCCAATCTGAGATGGCTTGAACTTTGGCCCCATCTACCCGGATCTTGCCACCTCCAACTATGTGGCCTAGAAAAGGGACCTCTATCTGAGCAAACAAGCACTTCTCCTCTTTGACATAGAGCTTGTTTTCCCGCAAGACCTCGAACACCTGCCTCAAGTGTTCCACATGCTCTCCAAGGATCTTGCTATAGATGACAATATCATCAAGGTAAACTACAACGAACTGATCAATGAAGGGTTGTAGTACCTTATTCATCAGGGTACAGAAGGTGGCGGGAGCATTCGTGAGGCCGAATGGTACCTCAAGAAATTTATACGAACCGTAGCATGTTACACAAGCTGTCTTTGACTCGTCTCCTTCTGCAATCCTCACTTGCCAATATCCGGACCACAAATCTAACTTGGTGAACCACCTTGCACCACCAAGTTGATCGAACAAGTCTGCTATGAGCAGGATCAGGTACTTGTTCTTCACAGTGAACTTGTTCAAAGCCCGATAGTCAATGCACATTCGAAGAGTCCCATCATGTTTCTTCTGAAAGGGCACTGGAGTACCATATGGTGCCTTTGATGGTCGGATATATCATGCATCGAGGAGTTCCTTCAATTGTCTTCGTAACTCCTCTAGTTCTAGCAGAGCCATTCGGTAATGGGCTCTAGCGGGTGGCTCTGCATTAAGTACAAGCTCAATCTTGTGATCGACCTCTCTCTTCGGTGAAAGATCGTTAGGCAACTCGGCAGGCATCACATTATAGAATTCTGCCAAAACTTGTCCCACTTTTGCTGGACCATTCTCGGTCATGGTGGGTTCATTAGTCACCAACGTTGCTAGGTAGGTTGGCTCCTCCTTGCGAACTCCCTTGCTGAATTGGATGGCTGAAAGCATCTTGGCCTCAAGTCCAGCTACTCGGTTTACCAGAATGATGCATTGGCCTCTCAAATCAAGTATGCACAAGCAATAGGCAAATGGAACGGGAAACACATTAATCTTGTCAAAGAAACTAAGCCCAATAACAAAGTCAAAATCATCAAGTGGAATTACCTTGATGTTTTCCTTACTAGACCAGCCCCCAATCTCGAGTTTGACTCCTTTTACTACTCCTACAATCGGAGCCTCCTTGGTATTCACGGTCTTGATAAACCCACTTACTTTCTCAACATGAAGGTCAAGTTTCTTTGCGGCCTGTTCGGACATGAACAACTCTAAGGCACCGGTGTCCACTAGCGCACTCAACTTCTGGCCTGCAATGGTGATGTCAACAAACATCAGCCCATTCTTCTTGGAACCCTTCTTGACATCCATGCAACTGAGGATGGAGCCAAGCTTGAGGGTCTCCTCTTGATCTTGCTTTTATTGGATGGCAGCAACTTCCTGTCTATGTGGGCAATTGCTTTTGTAGTATGGTTCTCCACACTCAAAACATCTGAGATTCCCGTCCCCTCTCTTATTCCGGTTCCATGGTTGGTTGGCTGTAAAATTGGCGTTGGATTGCCTATTGGAATTGATCTTTGGTTTGTCTCCCTCACCATTGCCTCCATTACCGCGTAACTTTGGCTTTGGTTTGTTGACTCATTTCTGTTGGCACTATGCTCCTTCAATGATTCTACAATTGCCATGGCTTTGGAGAGTTCCTTCACGTCTCTCTGTTCTAGCTCAGTGTTCGCCTATGGCTTTAGTCCATCCATGAACTGGAAAAGAGCATCCTTCTCGGATAAGTATAGGATCTGAAGTTGAAGCTCGTTGAACTCTCAAACATAGTCTCGAAGGGTCCTGACATGCTTAAGAGCTCTAAGCTTAGATCTTGCCTTCTTCTCGGCATTGCCTGGGTAAAAATGCTCCTTCAATTCTGCTTGGAACTCAGCCTATATTCCAACAGCAGTGCCCCACGTCGGGACCCTTGAGCGGCATCAAATAAATAAATCGAAGCAGTTGTTACCTTTTTGGTATCCTCCACGATACCCTTTGCCTTGAAATACTGCTCAAGTCCCCACATGAAGTTCTCCACTTCCAGAGTAAATATGGTCCCGTTGAACGGCTTGGGCTTCGGGGCGTCGATCCTGGGCTTGGGCACAATTGCTTCAGCCATTATGTCATTCAACATGCCATTCTTGTAGAGAAGTAGCTCGTCACTAAGCTTTTTCACCTCTTTCATCATCTCTTCCTTCACAGCTTCAACGGTAGCTTTGATGCAGAGATCTTGGTCGTTCAACGACTCATACAAGTTCTCGAGATTCTCGTTAACCTCTTTCATGATGTCTTCCTTCATGGAATCCATCTTCTCGAAGTGCTCATCGACTTCCTCATGGGCCCCTTGAAGCTCGACAACCAACTCTTCAAGCCTGACGACCCTCTTGTCTAAGGCAGCAACAATGTCCCTCGAACTCTCTCGCTTCTTCCCGATAGCTGCAGCACGAGTCTCACGGTCAGATACTGGGACCTCACTGGCATTCTGTGGTGCCATTTATCTCAACAAAATTGGCTCTGATACCAACTGTCACGTCCGTAAATTCACTCAAACTAGGACGTGAGGCCTTGGGTGCTTTCTGGACGGTTTAGCAACCAACTAAGCCTAACCTGATCGAAGCTAGAATGCTTGGATCGTCATGAAAACAAAAGAACAAAGAAAGGAAATGGCTAGCAAAGAAAATTGAGGGAAATGAGTGAATGCTCAATGTATTACTCAAATCAGAAGTGATGAAATGAGGTGGGGTGAGCCTCTAATTATACTTGAAGCCCCCTACATCCAACGACTAAGATGAAAGTAAATCAACGGACAAGAGTAAAGCTGTACAAATATATCCCTTGATCCTAGCTATTTGGATCAAACTTGCCAAAGATAAGGGATTACAACAGATATGGAAATATTCAAGAGGATGAGGCTTGTTGACTTGTGATACTTGCCATATCTGATGGCTCTTCAACCCCAAGTGATGGGCTAGCTCGGATGGGAGTTGGCAATTCCAAAATAGCGTGGAAGACCTCATTAGCTGCTTGGTGTGCGTTGGCCTCGAACCCAAGAGTGCGGGCCGTGACATTCATCATCGCCATCATTTCTTGAAGATGATTTTTGAGTTTATGATATGTTGTTTCTCTCTTTGCTTTTCTCGCTTCTCTCTCAGCAAACGCTGCGATATGTTCAAAATTAGCGGTGTTTACTTTTAAAATACCGTTAAAAGTGCCGTTATATACCAAATTTGGAGTAGTGAACTCACTGTAGCTATAGGCCTTGAACTCGGCAACCCATAACTAAGAGTGTAAATGAATCAAACTTAAATGAAAAAGGTTTTATTTGTGTTCGTTTATTTATTTTAAAGGTGTTCATGACCGATTCAGATCATTTGTTTATTTTTGAAGGTATTCATGGTTAACATTTGCGAACATGTTCGTTTATATGTTCGAGAACATTTCGTTTAGCGCTTGCGAGCATGTTCATTTATATGTTTGCCAAAATGGTAAAATTACACCACTAATTCTTAAGCTCATTAGACTTCACAATTTGAACTGCAAATTTCACCATGTGTTCAATTTAGTCTCTACCTTCACCAATATTTAAAATATATAAAAAAGGAAAAAGGAAAAACGAGTAAACAAGCTTGTTCGTAAACATGAACAAACCGAACACACATATGTTTCTGTCTGTTCGTTTATTAAACGAACATAAACAATTTGTTCATAGTCGTTTATTTAGCTTAATAAACGAACGTCATATGAATAGTTTGTCGAACGCTCTGCTCATTTACATCCCTACCCATAACTACAATTTTAGGGGAAATATGGATTCTTGGAAAGGGTCAAGATGAAGGAATTGGACTGAGCATCACTGAGCCTAGTGTCACCCTTGGCAACAAGTTAACTTGTTCGAGTTCTTGCGATCGAAGCTCGTTATGGTAGTCTCGGATGCAACCGATAGACCTGGCAAACATGACCCAAAACCTGAGACCTTGACTGATTTACTCGATCCGAGACTCAATTTGGACTCGAACATAATAGTTCAAATTTGATCTGAAACTGAATAGAACAGAACCGAACCAAACCCGACCCGATTTCTAGTTGAACCGAAAATTAAGTCAAACCGAAAGTAACCGAAACCAGAAAGAACTGGAACTGAAAATAACCCGAACCGAATACAACATGAACCAAAAGCAATCCGAACTAAATACAACTCCAATTGAAAATCAACCCAAACCGAAAATAAACCCAAAAAATAACTCAAATTTAATTTTTAGAAATCTAATCTGAACCAAATATGAACTCAATATTGACCCGATAATTGAGTCGAAGTGAACAGATAATTTTAGTAATATGATAAATAGTAAATTTGTATGTTTTATTCTTTTTATATTTTTTCTTCTTTAAAAGACCATCTTCATATCGGATTCGATAGTATTTGATATTAAGGATTATAAAATAAAGCTACTCACTAGTTACTACCTAAAAAGTGTATTAATGTGGTTAACTTTAATTTACATCTCTTAGACGGTAGATTATAGTTTACTTTAAAATAAGAAATTTCATTTTTTACGGACACAGTTTAACATGAAACACAAGTCTCAAATAAAGAATTTGTTGGGAAATGCCGGTATACCCCATGACGCATTAGAAAAATTATCCGATGAGTTCCACCAGTGATCCATGTACGAGGAACAAATTTGGGGTAAAATGGGATGAAAAGTTATCTCGATATCTGATAACTGCAAGGACGTAAGAAAATCCAATTTCTTTAGCACGATGTCAAATACTAGTCGTTACAAAATGCTCCGACCTCTACGCAATCCACCCGAACGAAACGAACAATATTTCATTTCTCTAACTGTTATAGAGGTTTTTAGCAATATGCATATCTTTGGCTGCTAGACTTTTTGCCTTTATAATGCATTCAAAACCCTAATTAAATTCGGATTCTTTAAATATACAATATATTTAACCGAATATAATTAACTATGTAGAATCTAATTCTACTTCAATTAGGTTTTATATATTTTAATGGTATTTGATAATTAAAATAATTATCTAGTATTAAAATATATATATAAACAAAATTATCTTTATAATTACAATAATTATAATAAATTTGTTTTTATCTAATTTCGTGTACAACATGTTTGCACACATGCTATGTACTCAATATTTGTTCGTTTCGATCATAGGGTGTGACCCTTGTAAGTTCATATAACGTTAGCAATAATATCTAGAACAATTCTAATATTACAAGCAATATGTGGCATCTAGCAATACATCATTGCTACCTAAGTTACAGGAAGTCGTGGTTCGACATAACCTCTTTGTGATTAACTTTTTTATGTATTACATCCTTTTGTCCTTATATCTAGATTGGACATGAGTTATGGAATAGTCACACTTGTATAGTCCATATAATATTTTTTGATATCTTGAGTAGACTATTATAAACAAATAACTATGATATCTCATATCAATTTATTAGAGCATGGTCATGCATTTCTAGTCTCACTCAATCAAGTGGCATGTGATATTACTCCTATTATGTAGGATAGACAAATCTTATCTTGATCAACCATATTCCACTACATGGATTGTGACATATCAAATATCAGTCTTTATAGTGTAGTCAGTTACGACACACGTTTGACTGTATTAAAATATGTCACTCACAATGTTGAAATAAATATGATCTCAAGTCTGAAGATCACACATGTAGTTATCACTATGAGCAACGTTGTGACTGTCACATACTAATCTAAGAAACATGCTCATAGCGGGTTAGTCTGGTCTGTCATTCTCTAACACATACTTATGTATTGATTTTGACATCTCTATGTCAATGACAACTGTTTGTCATCAATCAACTACATATTAGTCTTAGGCTTTGCTTGGTAGTAGGGGTGTTCAAATTCGGGTACCCGAAGTACCGGATACCTGGATCGTCGGGTAGTTTAAAGTGCGACCCGTGTCTTGACCCGGGTTTTGCAGGTACCCAAAAATTCGAGTATTTAGGTACCCAGATATAAAATATGTATTTTTTAATATAAAAAAGTTTTATTAGTTTAATATAAAATATAAAAAATATGTATTTATTAGTTTAATATAAAAATATGTATATTGAATATAAAAATATATTAATTTCAAATATATCTGGGTACCCAGCCGGGTACCCAAAAATTCTTTGTAACCCATGCCATACCCGAAAAATTATTAATTGTTTCTGTTGGTATGCTTGGTTGGGAGGATGAAAAACTAGAAAGAACATGTTTCTTTCCTCTACATTGCTTGGTACAATGAAAAAATAAGAGAAAAAAATGTACATTACCATTATACCCTTTGTACTTATATTTGTTTTATTAATGTTTTTTTATTGTAATATTAATTAATTAATATTTTATGAGATTATTTACTTATTTTTTTTGATATTATTTTTTTAAAAAAATTAAATCTTAATACAATAAAATTATAAAAATAAAAACATTTAAAATTAAAAAGTTTATAAAAACAATAGCTTAAATTATTATAAAACATTTGTTACATGTTTTGTTTGTGGTTATTTTATATGTTACATAATATAATTTGAAACTAAAAAAGTATTGATATATATTATATGTGGAAAAAATGTTCAAATTATAAATTTAATCCTACATAAAAAAAATTAAAAATATGATATAACTAAAGATAATACAATAAATTATCGAAATTAAAATATCATAACATATCTATAAAAGCAAATCTGTGAATGTTCTTGATGATATTATCGCTTGATACGATTCCTTTGATCTTGCAAACGACCATAAAAAATGAAGGATTTGATTTTTCAATTCTGATCGTCAAAAGGGATTCTTGTTCATTCCCACGATAATACTTGACTAAAAATATTCAAGAATAATTATATTATTTTAAAGACTTTATTATAATTCAGTTTATTTATATATGCGCAGAATAATGACTGAAATAATAATAATAATGACTTTATATTAATAAACAAGATAAAATAAATATGTTTTTTTACAATCATCTTATGATTAGTCTTTGGGCATACTCCAACAGAATTATCTTTCAAAAGTGATATTACACTATTATGTCTATTTTTTAAAAAACAACGTTAAAAATTTATTATTAAAAAATAAATTAGAAAACATTATTTTTATTTCATCAACAATGATTGAGTGTATTGGCAAGGTACTTGTACTTTCAAAGAGAGAATCTAAATTCAAACCTTGAAGACAACATTATTGATAAAAAAAACCACGAATCCCAAACATAGACCATAAAATGGATGTAAACTATACAAAAAAAACTGAACTCTCTTTTATTTCAATTGTCTGTCCAGAATCTAACCATGATCGCAACTTAAAATATGTAAACTAATATACACTAATCAGAAACTAAGACAAATAATCCAAATAAGATTAAAATCACTTGTGTGGACAGATATCGGAAAAACCACCTTGAACTATAATTGAATCCAAACATAACCGGACAACAATCTCGTGAACATAAAGTGTTTTTTTTGGCCAAAAACTTGTACTTCATAAGGTGTTAAACGTGATGATTAACAAACTAAATAATAGTAATATTTGCTACAAATCAAGGTTAAAAATCGATTAAAACTACCCTTACATATCAAACTCAATTATATTGAAATTTTTAAATAAAACTTAAAAAATCAATAAAGTGATCTCAAAATAAACATAAATAATGTACTCATCAATTGTTGGATTTTGTTGCACTCCAATCCACATTAGAGCAAAAAAAACTCGTCATCTTCAGTAGCTACATAAACAATAACAATATGCTAGTGAAATAAAAAATTAAGCAAATGTATTATAAAAATTAAGCAAACTTATTTTTTAAGTTAAAGTAAGAAAATGCAATAGACTAGCAGTGCAAGAAGATTGCGTAGTAGACAAGATTTTTTATAAGAAATTAAAAACAAATTTAAGTGGTAATAAAAAAACTGACATTCATAACCGAACAACCAACTACAAGTTGTTATCAAAGCCTCCACATTTTCAGGGATATAAAAACTTCCCCACTTATACAAAATTCGACCTCTAATGGTAAAAGTTGATTATGAAGCAATAATGATGAGGGGCACAGTCAAAATATCTCTAGCAAGATAAAAAAGCCTTTCATACCGCTGTTCATTCTGTTTTTAAAAATTAAGGATGTTAAGTTTCGTTTTCCTATCTATTTTAGGATTTTCTAAGTAAACATCCAAATGTGTCTTTGAATAATCCAAAAGCATGTTCTCTTCCTTGTCATAATCGTAGAAAAATATAAAAGATGGAATAGAAAATAAACGAATAAATAAACAAATAGAAATAAAAAAAATTGACCTGGCCTGAATTAATAGAGAGAGATAAGAAGACATTTGAACTAATTAGGAGTACTATTCTAATTAAAACAAAAATATACCAATTTAAAGTTAAAGTACATCATATATATTTTTAATAAAATGATATATATAAGTGAAAAGTTGAAATCTAACTTCCAACTTTTTCATATATATATATATATGGGATCCAGTTACATAGTATAAAACTCATTTAGTTTTACATTAATCCATGACCATTGGATGAGTAAAATGGATGAATGAGATTAACAATAAAAAATGTGAAGATTATCACTTGGAAAAAAAAATAAGGAAACAATCTTAGCCATTAATTACCATCATCCAACGGTCCAAAAAAATGTTAAAGTAATTGAGTTTTACACTATATAAGTGGATCCTAACATATATATATATATATATATATAATTGCTTATTTGATTTGGTCTTTTATTTAATTTATTTGAATTAATTAGAATTTAGAAGTCATATTCCAGTTCAAACAAAAATATACCAATTTAAAGATAAAGTACATCATATATATTTATAGTAAAATAATATATTATATATTTGTTTATTTGATTTGGTTTATGATATTAATTAAGTAACCAAGTAAAAAATTTAAACACCCAATTAAATGTCTAACAATTAAAATATACTTAAATTAATTTTATTCATAAGTAAATAAATAAATAAATATGATAAAATTAAGTTTTTAGTAAATAATTTTTACATAGTCCAATTCTAATTCCGTTAAATTAATTTGGTCTTAGAATTAATATAAAATTTTATTTTAAAAAATAGAAAATAGCTAGTTAAAACTCGATAATGGTCACATTACGAAATTCAATTTGTAAATTCTAACACGCCTTATAGGTTCAATTAGATCAAATTAACATCTCTTAATGTTGGTTGAATTCGAAACATTGAACAATTTAGAGTTGAAATTGAGCTTACATGATAAAATCGACAAAAAACACATTTTTTACAAAAATATATCAATAATTATATATACACTTTGGACAAATATCCAAATCAACTTGAATTTCCCTGAACATCTAAAGATTGACCTGACCCAAAAATTCAACCGATCCGATATTGACCTGATTTGAAAAATCAACCGATCTGACCCGAAATTCGACTTGAACCGAAAAGTCAACCAACCCAATTTTGACCTGAACCAAAAAAGTCAACTAGTCCGATATTGACCCGAACCGAAAATCGACCGATCCAATATTGACCCGACTTGACCCGAAATACCATAGACTCGAGCTAAATCCGATTCAAACTCGGTCCAAATTCAAACCGAAAGTTAACCCGAACCGAACGACCCAAACTGAACGATCCGATTGCTACCTCTAGCAACGGACACGGGGTCCAACACTAGTCGTCCACTTACATGACAATCTCTTGGCCATGTTGAACGTTGGTGCTTCTGCATTGGCAGCTGAACCATTGGTGTTAATGTTTTCATTTTTGTGATTATCGTCTCTACTTGTATCTTCCCCCTTTATACTGCCATCTTCGTCGTTGACATCGGGTTTCCGAGTTTCGTTGGGCCCGAATGTTGATTCGGGTTTGGAGTCTTTATGTGGGGTTTGCCCATAAGAGTTGTCATCATCAATGGAGCACCTCTGTAACCAAAATGCTTACAAGCACCATGAGCAAATTTATCCAAGTATCTAAATATAGACGGACTGAAAGTAAAAGGTCCAAATGTGCTGGCATCCCTATATTTTGACAAAGTTTATGATTTAGTCCCTATACTGAAAAATTAAAATTCCTTTTACTATTTAAAAACTATAATCTAGCCCTTGACATCGTAGCATTGCTTGTCAAAATTAATTACTATAAGGTATTTTTGAATTCATAATAATTTGCTTTTTGAAGTTGGTATTTTTATATGAGTATATATATGTATGTTAAATTTTGATTGTACTAGAATTTTAAAATTAAAAAAAGAAGATTTTTTCACTTTTCAAGCGTAGGGACTAACTCTCAAACTTCATTTAAATACAAGGATTGGTGGCATAATTTTACCTTCACATTTGTGAGATTAACATGAAATTCTCTTCCGTTGGGTGATAGTGACCACTATACGGCCATATAGCGTTAAAAAAACTAAAGTGAAAAACACTAAGATTAAGTAGAGGAGATTAAATTACGGAGAAGAGTTGAGTGCAATAATAAGATACATTGTTCTTTTAATAAAAGAAATTAAGTTTAAATCTTTGAATAATATTGTTGAAAGAGAAAGCCACAAATTCTAAACATAAACCATAAAATAAATATATATATACTGAAAAACGACAAAATTAATTTCTTATTTTTTACGACATCAAAAATTACTTATAAACCCCATCCACAGTATAATTGATAATACCTTGATGGCATAAGAGTTAACTAAGGGTATTTGTCTAGGTTGCTAAGGACATGGCCCACCTAATTTTTTTATTGTCTAGGTTACTAGAGACACTATGTCACACCCCGAAAACTGGTCTAATCAGAATTAGGTTCCGGTGATCAGAAATTTTGTACCGATTATGCTTGAATGATGTAATTGCTTGATCCTTGTAACCAATTCTGATGTCATTGGGAGTTATTTTGGGCTTAATTGAAGTTGTTGGACCTTTTTGTAAAGAATTAAAGTTAAGGGTTTCATTGAAAATGCTGGAAATGCTGAATTTGGGCAACGCGTATCAATACGGTAGGACCTGTATTGATACAGCCTAACTACTTTTAACTAACTTACCCAACTTAGCTTATCCGTATCGATATGACTATAAGGTGTACCGATACGGGTCCTTGTCCAAATCGATGTAGTGACCAAATTGAAAAGATTTGAAGTAGGGGATGACTCACCTACTTTCTTGCCACCCCTTTACATGAGAATGATCAGAAAAAGTGACCATTGGTCATCAAATGCCTAAAATTTGTAAAAAGGCATGAATTGGTTAAGCTTACCATTTGCGAAGGGAAAACTTTCTATTGGCCCTTGGTGAGGTGGGTTATGATTAAGGCCATAGCCTTCTTAAAATGAATAGGAGGAAAAGCTCTCATCTTTGTTTTGCTTCCCCGAAACCAAAACTAAACCTTTGATTGAAGAAACCAAGCACACACCTCTATTGTCATCTTCCTCCCTAAGCTCAAGCAAGCACCTCGATCCAATCCTTGGCCTTTGTTTGATTTCGATACATCAATTGAAAGTTTGCAATTGGGTAAGTAAAGTCCATATGTCAATTTTATAATTCCATCAATCCTTAGAGTTTAATTTCAAGATTTAAGTCTTGAATGTTCAAATTGAACCCATGTGTTAAGAAGCCAATTTCTTTGTTTCAAAGTTATCTACGAGCTTTGGTAAGCTTGAAAAACATTTGTGAATCATTAGTTTCGATTCTAATGGAATTCTCTAATTTTTTTAAATTAGCTCAAGTGGTGGAAGACAAGCCATCTTCACTTTCGGATATTCCGAATTCTTCCAACTGCAAGGGGATCGCTATCCGAGAACCTTGAAGTCTCTGAGTACTAGGTGAGTGTAGTTGTGTCTCAGGATCGACTAGGTGCTATCTCAGTTGCATTTGATTTGTGTCCATATTATGCCTTCGTTTGATAGCTCAAGTAGAGCTTATAAGGTACGAACTTTGTGTGGTAAGTATGGTAAGGTCATTCTAATGATTTTGATGCATTTCGATGTCTTATGAATCATTTGTTGTATGTTATATATGAAAAATGTTTAATGTTAATATTGACATTCATGAGAATTGATATGGTACATTTATGATATGATATGTTATTTAGAGCTAAGGCTCAATTGGCAATCCGATGTGCTATGACCAAAGGGCACAAAGGTAAGGTTTATGATGAAATATGTAACCTTGGACACTTGAGGACATTGGATACAATTGGCATGTCATAGGGTTATTGAGCTCACCAAGTAAGGGATTAGACTACGGTCTGTGCTACGGCCTATATGTGGGGAGAAAAGGTTGGATTGTGTAAGGGACTCCGGAGCTACGGCCCAAGGCTAAGGCCTACTTTCAATTTGATTTGGTGTATAGGAGAATCCGCATATCCATTGGTTGTTATGTACAAGAAGATCATATGTGTTTACGGTTTACATTTGATGCATGAAAATATGACATTTGGCTTGAGTATGATATATATATATATATATATATATATATATATATATATGTACATGTCATACAAGTATGTTACATGTCATTCATGCCGTAGATGAATTTATGTTGCATTTGTTATAACTACCTCACTAGGCTATGTAAGCCTAACATCTGTGTGTCCCATGCATTTCAAGACCTTGAAGCAATCCGAGCCTCGATTGTGTTGTTGAAGTTGCAAGTCACTTCCGCCAATTTCATGTATGTTTGCGTTTTGTTTTGAACTGCTAGTAAGGTGGCATAGAGCCTAGACATGTTACATTGGTCTATTTTGATATGTATATAATGGCTCCAAAATGTCTAAGTGCTAAAAGTGAAATAAAGTGTTTTTGTAAATTAGGGATACTAGTTAAAATGGGCTTAAATGCGCTAAAAGGTAAAATCATAGTAAACGGATTCAAATGGACATAAAATTTGGCATACTAGTAGTGTAATTAGTTATAAACTTGCTGGTAAAATTTAGTAATATTCGGACATTGTTTGATCTGTTAATTCGAATAAAAACCAGATAAAATCTATCGTTATAAGACAGACGTATCGATACGGGTCAAGCTGTATCGATATAGCCTTGCATATTTGGATTTGGTAAAATAGAGCGTACCGATACACAAAAGGGGGTGTATCGATACGGACTTAGACAATAAGGCCTGAGAAATAAATTGCATCGATACGACCTCATGGTGTATCGAAACGAGTCAACCTTAGTCAACTTGTACTGATACGGGTGATGGCAAATCGATAGAAGATTTGGGTAGAGTCGAATGAAGATGTGATTTTTGTGTACCCGTATTGATACATCCCCAAATAGTACCGATACGAGGGTAGTTAATTCGGTTAAAAGACTTAAACTATAGTTTTGAATAATTGTACAAAATGGTCACTAAATATTGTATGGTCTAATTGGATAGGTATACGACCTCAGGTTGTAATGAAATTTCACAGTCTAATAGTTAGAAAGTTAAACTTCAGATCGATAACATGAATTTCAGTTAAGGACCATTAATTTGTAAAATTTTCAATCTAGTCTCTAAGTTCGAAAAAGTTTAAAATTGACCCCAAATTGAGTAAGCTATTAATAAGTTAGTTTGATAGGTCTTAAAAGAGATTAATAAAACATTCTGAATAAGATTTTGAACTCTGATTAAGCTTTCGATCTCCGAATCTATTTCTGGTAACACTTTCTAACCCGGTTTCCTATTAGGCCGGGAAGTGGGTGTTACATTTATGGTATCAGAGCTAGAGTTTAGTCGATTCTAGGGCTAAAACGAAGCTTATCATGAGTTTGCATGTGCATATGCCACCTAGGAGTTTATTTGTATATGTTATCAGTGACTTGCATTTAACACGATCTAACTTCTTCTTTTCGATTAGATTTAAGAATGTTTACACCTAGTGATAAGCGTGATATGATAGAACCACACCCCGGTTCCTCCTCAACACAGGGGAACAACCTAGGAGCTGAAGTCTGACCAGAAGAGGTGGGACAGAACGATCCCCCTAATCCCCCTCCGATGCCTCCCGCTCAGTAGGAATATTTGATGTCCATGGCTGAGATGATCAAACAGGTGGTCGTGTCTCTAAGGCAAGAGCCATCACCGCAGCCTGTTGAAGCATCTCCATTTGTCTTGAAAGCCCCTATTGATAAGCTCAGACAGTATCCAGTTTATACCTTCACTGACCAAGAACATGACAACCCTAAAATAGTAGAGTATTGGCTAGAGAATACTCTCAAAGTCTTGAACAAGCAGATGAAGTGTCCTAATGAACATAAGCTAGAATGCACTCTCGCGTTGATTTCTGAAGAGGCTCAGAGTTAGTGGGACACCGTGACACTCATCGTACTTGAGCATAAAGTTATATGAGACTTCTTCCTTCAGAATTTCTTTAACAAGTATATCAGAGACCATTACCTTGCTGAAAAGCGTAAGAGGTTACTCTATCTGAGATAAGGAGGACGACCCGTGGAGCAGTATATCTATGACTTCTGCAAATACTAGAGTTATGGTGTAGAGATCATACGCACGGAGGAGAAGTGTAGAATGTTTATCGATGGCCTTTGTGATGAGTTATGTCCTCTCTTCACTGCCTTAGAACTAGAAGATTTTCAAAATCTAGTTAATCGAACGATTGCTACATAATCTTCCTAGAAGGCTTATGAAAGAAGGGGAATCAAACCAGAATTGAAAAAAGGTTTCGAGATGATTCCAAGCCTCTCATGCCTCAAAAGAAAGGTAGATGGTGGGACCAAAATTCTACCACGTTTCAGTAGCTGCCAAAGACTGGATACATGCCTTAATTTCAATCTCCGGGAATATCTGTTGCTCGTACGGATTCAGTTGATATGACGGGTGGTTCTAGGAGAGGTTCTTAGATTCCTTTTTGTAGTTTTTGTTAGAAGAGGCATCTCGAGTAATATCGCAGACATGCCAGATCTTGCTACCTTTGTGGTGAAGTTGGTCACTTTATCAAACAATGTTCGCATAATCTAAATGCTCCTACCTCTGTGGCTTCTCAGAACAATCCTAATAAGGGAAGAGAAGCGAAACAAATGTAGTCCGGATCAACGAGGAGACCTCGCAACTCAAATCCTCCTTTAATTGGACGTGATCCTCAGACCTCAGCTCAGATGTATCATGTTCAAGGACGAGAGCAAGAAGATGATCTTGATGTGATTGTAGGAATGGTGAAATTATGTTCTGATCTTGTTTATGTATTGTAGATCCCGGTTCTACGCATTCATTTATTAGTGAACCATTAATCGAGAAGTATGCCTTATAACCTGAACCAGTTACTTTTGAGATAGTTGTCTCTAACCCACAAGGAGATAGTGTGGTTATACGGTTGATCTGTAAAGCTTGCCCTCTGAGGATCCAAGGGATCCCATTTCTGGCTAATTTGATGGTCTTGCCTTTCTATGAGTTCGATCTTATCCTACGTCTTGATTGGTTAGCTAAACATCAAGCCTGGGTAGACTGTTCGAAGAAGAAGTTATATCTTCGTGGACTCGGTAAGGAAAGCATAACTCTGATGAAAACCAAACCTGATCCTAATAAGGCTATCATGTGTGCTATAGAATCTAAAGAAGATGTAAAGCTCGAAGATGTACCTATGGTAAAGGAATTCCCTGATATGTTTCTTGATGAACTTCTGGGACTTCTTTCGACCCGAGAAGTAGAATTCAGAATCGAAGTGCAACCGGGGACTATACCAGTCTCTATTGCTCCGTATAGGATGGATTTGATCAAATTGAAAGAGTTGAAGACCCAAATCCAAGATCTTTTGGATAAGGGATTATTTGATTTCCTAATGGATTCCCCAACTTTGTTTTCCAAAATCTTATTGTATTTCTTTGTCTTTCAAGAGGAAACATCCAACTGAGAGGAAACTCAATCATTAGAGGTAAGGTTCATTCTTATCCTCTAATGAATTGTTCTTTATTGAAACTCCCAAGTTCTTGACTCTTTATAAATGATTTCTATTGAGTTTTAATGATTTAATTATGGAATTTGGCTAAATCAAGGTTTAATTGATGAGTTTATGTGATTTTCAAATTGGATCTATTTTGATGGGTTCTTGATTGATTTTAATTGTGATTTTGATGTTTTATAATATTAATAGATTGATGTTAATATTGGAATCCTGAGACTATGTGAATCTCTAAGTTTCTAGGTTGTTTGTTATGTGCTTTTGAGGGGTTGTGGAAGTTTAATGCATGCTAGAGATATAAGGATTTATTTGGATTGTTTTTGAATTTTAATTGATGGATTGAAATGTTAGATTGTAGCTGGGTTGTGTTAAGGTTAAGTTGGAAAGTGTTTTCGATTGTTTTTGGAAAGTGATTAATGGTTTTAGTGAGGCGAAATAGAGAGGTTGTGTTGCTGGGATTATAAATGCATGATGATGCATTAATCCTCTATTATCATGTGATTAAAACATGGGAGGGTGATCCTAAGGTCTTCGGTGAAGCTTTGGAGGCTTCGGATGCTTGATTTCGTATTGGCGATTAAAGCTTTGCGTTGTCGGTGAGTGAGAACATGGATTTCAGCTTTGAAATGGTTTAAAGGTGATTTATGGGAGTTTAAACTTAGCTTGAAATGCTGGTTTAAACTCGGAAGTAAGTATAAAGAGATTTCTCCCTCAGTCGTGCTTTTACAAAATGGATTTTATGCACTTGTTTTGATTGACATGGTACCTACTGTTAAAGCATGTTTTAAAGTATGGTATATATTGTTTTTGATCATAAATGATGATGGATGCATTGGTAAATGATCCATGTAAGTATGTGGAAATACTTGTTTTAAAGCATGATTTGTTGCTTTGGAAATGGTTTGGTTTGATGCATATAAAAACAATGAGGTACATGGTTAATAATGAATTATATTAGCAAGTGATGTGGTTTAAAATGTTATCGGATATAGTTGGATGGCTATAGGATTGATAGTGCACTATAAAAAGTCGCATTGGATGTCGAGGGATTTATACGGTGTACCGAATACTCTATCCAAATACCATAACAGTTGAGGGGTTATATAGTACCGAAAACTCTCGTTAGTGGATTATGCATCTAATCGATGATTGGGGTTGGTGTCCCTGAGTTGTAAGTGGTACCATAATTCCAGTTGAGATGGCATGAAGTGTTGAGGGGATACTTGTTGAATCCATATATTCGATGTAATATTTTGGAAAGTAGAATTTGTTTAATGATCACTTGAAAGCCAATATAATTATTGATGTATCATGTTGATGTTGTTAATGTCTAATGGTGGTTTATACATGTTTACTCTTTAAGCTTTGCATAAGGGTTGTTATGCATGGGAAGGCTTAAAATGAGGGTTAATAATGGGATTTGTTGTTGATTCATAATACATGTTGCATTGGTCTAGTATGCAGGTTTTTGAAAGTGTTAAGTGCATGGTTTTCAAGGCATGATGTTTTATACGAAATTTGAAATGGTGATTTCAAAGTGGTTTTGGAAAATGGTTCTAAAACGCATTGATGGTGTGTTGTTTGAGAACTCTTCACTAAGCCTTGTGTGTTTACGCTCTCTTTGTCAATCAATGTAGAGAACTAAAAGTTCGGAGGCAGCAAGCAAGCAAAGGTTATCCAAGGACTTCAGCTTTTGAACGTATGATTCCAAACTAAACTTGTAGTAATAAAGGCAATGGCATTCGTTGTCATTTGGGAGATATTTTGTTAAACTCCCTGTTTTGGCAAGTTGGTTATGTTGTTTTGAGATTGTAAACGCATTGATGGTGTGGTGTTTGAGCACTCCTCACTGAGTCTTGTATGCTTACGCTCTCTTTGTCTATCAATGCAGAGAACTAAACGTTCGGAGGCAGCAAGCAAACGAAGGTTATCCAAGGACTTCAGCTTTTGAACGTATGATTCCAAACTAAACTTGTAGTAATAAAGGCAATGGATTCGTTGTCATTTTGGGAGATATTTTGTTAAACTCCCTGTTTTGGCAAATTGGTTATGTTGTTTTGAGATTGTAAATGGTCTTTCATGTTTGGTTTTGCTTTGAATTTGTGATTCATGCTTTGGATGGCTTGATCTTAGGAAGCATGCCTCTAATTTACCCTTTGAAGCATAATGCCATGATATGATGATGTTTTTGTGATGTTGTGCTAAGGATTGATCCTTATAGATGTTGCGTTTATGTTTGAAGCATGTTAAAATGTGTTTAGTTTCTTGAAAGCATGAAAAATTAGCCAAATGTGGACATTACAAGTCCAAGCGTACCGATAAGCAAGTTCCTATATCGGTACGGGTAAGCTATTTATGGGACTGTGTTTCGGTACGCGAATGACTGTTTCGGTACAAGCAAAGACATTTCAACAAGGCATAACGATACACGTAAAGCTATATCGGTATGATTTTGAGCTACTAGAATCTCGGATTTTGATGAAAAGTAAAGCGTATCGATACACTTGCTCGTGTACCAATACGGGAAGCCGGTAATTCAGTTATGGTGATGTTTGGAAGTTTTTTTCTTTCATTTTAGTACATTTTTTATAAGTATGCAATTGCATGAGTTTGATTAATCGTTTTGAGTTGGTTCTTGGCATGAAGGCATGAAACCTGATTAATTAAGGTTTGACAACTTAAAATGGGTAAAGTCCTTGTAATTTTTTAAAATTGTAATTCAGTCCCTAAATTGCAATTGAGTGCAATTTGATGTCGAATAGGCATCTGATTGAGTTGAGCTTTCACCCGCTGTTATGTACACTATAGGTTAATGAGTTGCATTTAGATAAGATAAAATAAAAAAATGGACGTAATTCGATTTAATCTTTACAAGTTTGTTTCAACAAACCTAATGTAATTTGCTCGGTTCGGTCTTGCGACTAGGCTGGGTCGAGAGGGTTACACCTAAGTCACTAGCTAAGTAACCTAAGCCTTGCTGAGAAAATAATTCTAGAGGCACATGCCACAATTTAACCTAAACAGGAGCCACATAAAGGTTAACAATCTTAGGAAGCATACCTGGCAACCATTTCCGCAAGATGAGTGCCTTCTGTTGAATATGCCAAGGACCAGATTCAAAAACCCAGTCACGAACTCGTTGCGAAGAGAAATTAATTAGATAAACACTCGGAGCTATGAAACGGATCATAATAGAGCCCGCCGTCCCCACAACTTATCAGTAGTATGCTGAAAAACCCTAAGGGGAGGAGATTTCCCTAGAAAATTGCCCAAAAGTGCGTTATCCCATTGCTTCGCACCCAAATCCAATACTTCCCGAGAAGGCTGAACAAAGAGCTTACCACTTTTTTTGTACCAGAGGATGAAAAGGAAAAGGATTGACCAGAAAATAATGATTTCCAGACACAATCGGCATCGGCAACACTTGCCAAAGCCTTCCTCGAACCTGAATCTGCAGCACCCGAAGCAGCTTCAAGTGTTTCCAACACTTGCTAAACCCTAAACCCAAAAGTTAGTTAATTACATATGGCCCGCTTTTGGCCCAAAACAAAAATACTAATCTGCCTATTGTTTCCTGCGCAGCTTCAAGCAAGACCTTCACCGGAGCTGTACTCGCACCAGAATCGATAGCATCTAAAATAGCTCAAACCAGAACATTTTCCTTCACCGAAGCCTTACCCGCATCCAAATCTGCAACACCCAAAGCATCCCTAACCGGGACACTACCGGAATCTTTCACCGTAGCTTTACCCGCGTCTGAAATAGCAACCAAAAGATCCTCAATCGGGACGCCACTGGACTCCATACCACCAGCTTCCACAGAGTTGTCGCCAACAACAACCGCAACCAAAGGGGGAAAGTCTTCCACGCTGAGAACATCAGGATTTGACCCTCCCGAATGCTCGCCACCAAAGACCAGAACCACCATGAACCAGAATATGAAGAATCAACGAACAAGAGAGCAAAATCGAGAGAAAAAAACAAAGAAAATCAAAGGGAAAACAAAAACCTATTAACAAAAATCGAGAAAAAACCCACAATTATACTCTAAATAAACCCATCTATGATAATTTGTACCTATTAACAAATATTGTGAAAAAAATTGGGCCCTAATAATGAGTATTAGAAAAATTTTAGACCCTAATAATAAATATTGACAATAATTACATTTTAAGGATGGACCCTTAATAACAAGTATTAGAAAAAATTGAGTCCCTAATAACAAGTGTTGAAAACATTGGACTCGTAATAATAAATATTGAAAAAATTTAAATTTTAAGAGTATACCTAATAATAAATATTAAAAAAATGAGTCTCTAATAACAAGTATCGAAAAAATGACCCTAATAATAAATGTCGAAAAAAATAAATAAATTTTAATAGTAAACTCCTAATAACAAGTGTTAAAAATTATACTATAATAATAAATATTAAAAAAAATTAAATTATCCCTAAAATTAAATACTTATAATATGAAGTGTACGCTATAGGCCGTCGCCCTTATGACCCACCCTCAGAGATGACCATGAGTGGAATACGGTAATTATCTGGTTGAATCGAGGTTAGAAGAAAAGTTTATTTCTCTGGTAAAATTAGGGTTGTCAAAAATCTATTCTGTCACTTAGTCATCCCCTAGAAACGTTAATTCTCTTAAACAATGCCCAATGTTTAAATTAGTCACCAATAAATCAAATATCAATGGTTGTAACACAATCCTTAAAAATTAAAATAAAGTTAAAACACATTTCAAAGAAAATAAATATTTTTTTAAAAAAATGAATCTGTGTTTAATTATTAATTATGAGCCAATAATATCTAGAGCAAGTGGTTAGAATTCTTAGTTGACACCCTCTCCTCCTCTAGACAGAAATTATTCAGAAAAATATCAATCATAGATGAATATTGAATTAAAATTTTATTATTTATTTTATAACATATTATATATAATAAATACAACATACGTTCACCTAATATAGCCATTCCATTAAATTCTTTCAAAACCGTAATTTTCAAGTAATCAAAACAACAATAGAACTCCTATGAAAAACTAAAACATAATTGGTGGTATATAAGTATATATATAGTAATATTTCAATTTATGGTAAAAAAATCTCTAATAATAATATTATGTAGTAATTTGTTGCTAATATGATAAGCATATTTAAAATCTAACATTTTTGCATTCACCATTTATAAATTTTCCAATAGAAGAAAATAAAAACGTCATTTACTTTTTTGTTCTTGTTTGATATTTAGCAGATAACGGATTATATTAGCTGATAGCTGATTTGATTAGTTAATTTGACAAGCGGATTATATTAGTTGGTTGTATAAAAGTATTTGGTAAAATTAACTGATAGCTATTTGATTATCTAAACAAGTAAAATGACATATAAGGACATGATTATATTTGATACTTGTTTGAATAATTTATTAGTTAATAATATTTTGTATCTATTAATATTAGTTAGATTATAAAAAATAATTTTTTAATAAGCATATATGAATGATCTATATATTAATTTATTGTTTATATAATTATTTTCAGTACAATTTAATTATTAAATTTAAATATAAATATAAATGCCTGAGAATTAAAAGAAAAAAATAACACGTATTAATTTACAAATGTCACAAATATGTGAATGTGAAGAATTAAAATAAAAAATGTTAAATTTCGGTTATTGGAGAATTTTTTATAATTATTAAGGGTAAAAGAGTCTTTATAATTTTTATGTCAAAATCTCTAATTTCAAAAAGCTCTTATTAGTAGCTTTTTCAAAAGTAAGGTTTCACGCTAATCCTCTATTCTAATCCATTATTTATCAAGCATCTAAATTAACAGATTTAATAGATCAAATTTTTAATTTTAACTCAAATCTCTAATGTTGGCTCAAACCATTGTTTACCAAACATGACCTTTATATTTTTCTACATCCATAAAAGGAAAATATAAAAAATAAAATAAAAAACTCACAAAAATATAAAAATGTGTATCTCTATTTTTTCTTTAATAAGAGTATTTTTTCATTTTATAAAAAAAGAATATAAAAAATTGTTATGATTTAAAAACATCCAAATTTGTAACCTACGATTAGTCAAAGTGGTATACAGCTTAATAACGTTTAAGCAGGTCTTGAGTTTGGGGCCTTATGTATGTAGAAAATTTGATTAGGAGACTTACATACCAAAATTAAGTGTGTAACGTAAGTCAATCCGAATTAATCAAGACAAAGTCTAAAAGAACTAAAAGGGCAAAAAAAAACATCTAAAATTGTCACATTGTAATTTAAATTTAAGCATCAATTTTATATTTATCTTTATTAGTAATAAAATTTTATTTGTGACGTTAACTCATATATATATATATATAAATTATTAAAATTAATTTTTTAAAAAGCGATAATTATTATATATCAATCAATGTTGAAGTATAAGTTAACACGTCACGTGTAATGTCAACTACATTTAAAAATATTATTATAGTAAAATTTTAAAAAATACTAACAATTAAAAATCAATAAATGTTAAATTTTTTAGTTAACGACACAAATAACAAAATCTCAATCAAAGAAAAGATTAAAACTAAAATTTAAAAATTTATTGTAATGATTATAGATTATTAAATATAAATTCTTTTTAATATATTTTAAATAAAGTAAATCTGATTTTTTAAATTACACCATAAAAAATAAAACCATAAATTTTTTACATATTGAACCCTAAAAATAATTTTTAAACTCTAAACTCTAAATTCTAAAAAATAATCAAAATTCTAAAGTTTACCTTAGAAAGTAAACTTTAATTTTTGTTGAAAAAAAAAAAAAGAAAAAAAATAAATTTATGTTTTAAAAAATTATTCAAAAATTTTTCCTTCTTTTAATTTAAATATTTTAAATAAAAAAAATGTGATAATTTTATTGAGATAAAAAATTATTTTAATAATGAAATTAAAATATTTTTAAATTTATTAATATTATAAAAATTTGATAAATAAATAAACATGGAGTGTGAGATTTAGGTCTTTATAAGGCAAGGAAGATAGCATTTGGTAACGACACGCCTCTCTTACTTCACTCGCCCGAGCCGAGTCCCCTTTAAATTCCCCTGTTCTCCCCCTTTCTCGTATCTAGGGTTTTAGATTCTCATTTTCTTCCAAAATTCAACCTTGTTTCTTTCCCATTTCTCTTTAAGTAATTATTGCACGATGAACAACAACGAAGGGATTAGCTTCAACATGTCCGGTCTCGGCGATGGTACTAATCACTTGCTGTTCTTAATCTTTCAGCTCCGCCGTTTCACCGTTATCATTTCCCTCACTGATTTTGTTTCTATTTTTGGTTGCAGCTCTTAACGATGAAGCTCGAGCTGGTCTCGTTAACGCACTCAAAGTCGGTGGCTTCCGGAATTGTTTTCGGTTTCTTTGATGAGTTTTTTACTGTTTTTTTTTTTTAGTTTTTGATGTTTTGGATTTGCAGAATAAGCTTCAAAGTCTTGCTGGGGACGATATCATGGATAGCCTTTCACCGGTTGTGAGGAAGCGTGTGGAGGATCTTAGAGAGATCCAGGTATGTTCTTTCTTGCTAAGTTTTTTTTCTTCTTGTTTTGCTGCTAACTGCTAAGTGTTACTATGATCTCAGTTGTTTTTTTCATATTAATCGAATTTGAGGCCGGGTTTATCTTATGCAAGTTTTGATTGGATTTATTCTGAACAGCTGAATGTTCCATTTTCTTGTCTCTGCAGCTACTTTCCATTCACATCTAGATTGATTGTGTTTTTTTTTTGTAATCTGGTTTCTATTTATTTGAGCTGTATATGGTTGGAAGTGGAATGGCATTTTTTATTTTCTTGACCTTGTTTATTTTGACAGAGCCAACATGATGAATTGGAGGCCAGTTTTTTGAGGAAAGGGCAGCACTTGAAGCAAAATATCAGAAACTATATCAACCCCTATATGCCAAGGTTTTCTTTTGAAATTTTGCTTCCGTTTTGGTCTATTCGGTTACTGATGTTTTTTTGTGACTTATTATCATTCTTTTTGTAGCGATATGATATTGTGAATGGTGTTGTTGAAGTTGAAGGAATGAAAACTGAAGCAGCCGTGGAGGACCAAGGAGATGACAAAGATGCTGAAGGTTTGATCTTATTCACTCTGTACCCCCCCCCTCCATCTTCCCCCTCCATGATAGCCTTTTCTCTACATGTGGATGGTATTTAAGAAATTATATGCTTTATGCAGAGAAAGGGGTGCCTGATTTTTGGCTTATTGCAATGAAGAACAATGAAGTGCTTGCTGATGAGGTGAGTTCTGGTTATACTTCTCGTCATGGTACTCATTTTTGTGTTGGAAATAACTGGGCCCATTTTTACGATTTCTGTGTTTGGAATCAGATTTCCGAGCGCGATGAGGGAGCTCTCAAATATCTCAAGGATATCAAGTGGTGTAGGGTAGAGGAACCCAAAGGATTCAAGCTTGAGTTCTGCTTTGATACCAACCCTTATTTCAAGAATACTGTCTTGACAAAGACATATCACATGATTGATGAAGATGAGCCTATTCTTGAGAAAGCCATTGGGTAAATGCTATTACCCCTTTTTTAAAAATGTCTTATTGGGTTATTTGATATCCGAGGTGGTTGGGTTTCTTAATTTATTTTACTAAAACCTTTTTCCTCTTAATATGTAGGACGGAAATTGAATGGTATCCTGGAAAATGCTTGACGCAGAAACTTCTTAAAAAGAAGCCTAAGAAAGGATCAAAGAATGCCAAGCCAATTACCAAAACTGAAGATTGTGAAAGCTTCTTCAACTTCTTCAATCCTCCTGAAGTTCCCGAGGATGATGAAGACATTGATGAAGATACTGTATGCCCAACCTCACCTTGTCTATATAAACATTGGTGATTGATAAATTACTTCTATTCTAATGGTTTTTACTTTCTTGCACAGGCTGAGGAGTTGCAAAATCAAATGGAACAAGATTATGACATCGGGTGTGTTCCTTTTCAGATTATTCTAGTCATTGCCTTGTTTCTCAGTTCAAACTCCCCTTCATGCTTTTAATGAGATGTTGTTAATCAATATTAATCCACTTTTTTTTGCAGGTCAACTATTCGAGACAAGATTATTCATCATGCTGTGTCATGGTTTACAGGAGAAGCTATTCAGGGTGATCTTGATATAGATGAGGATGATGACGATGACATTGATGAAGATGATGATGATGATGAGGAGGAGGAGGAGGATGATGATGATGAGGAGGGAGGAGGAGGAGGATGAAGAAGGAACCAAGACCAAAAAGAAGGTATGAGATGCCAAACTTGCATGTGTTATATGCGTGCTCAATTATTCTTTCAAAATCTAAAGTGATGCTAATTTTTCTTCTGTTTCTTGTTAAATTGCATGAAAATGTTGCTGCAGTCTTCTGCGCAGAAGGTAAACACCAATTCCATATAATGTAGATCTCCTTTTTGGCCACTATTGAAATTTATACCTGATTATCTTTGTTTTGTGCTGCAGAAGGGTTCAAAAGCACAGGGAGATGGGCAGCAAGGTGAGAGGCCTGCAGAATGCAAGCAGCAGTAGAATATCCACAGATGCGAATCGATGTTCAAAGTGTGTTTTATAAGATGTGTCACAGTTGGAAGAGAAGGGGCAAGGGAGGGTTAGCAGTTTTGATGGGTTATTGAATTTTTACAAATTTTATGTTATGGCATGGACATGATTGGTTTGGAGAATCCTTACCCTTTTTGGTCTGTTTTTAGTAATGGTGGTATCCTCATATGTTATGGTATTTTTTTAAAGAATGTTTCCAGAAACTCTGATTATATGTCCTGCCTCAGTGTTGTGAAACTTTTATCAATATTTAATGGCCAGTCTGATTACAGTTATTTTTTAATTTCTCTTTGCATATTCCCTTTGATGCGAGGCTAAATCTAGTTTTCTAAAAATCAAATTCTGGTTAGTGGTTTGAACGAAACAATCTAGATATCTTGTTTGGTTGAATCAATCATCACCCCCGAAAATGTCATACTTCTAATGAATTTTTACTGTCCATGGACACCTACTGGCGGTGGATATAAAAAGTGTTTTAATATAAAAAGTGTTTTAGTTTTAGGGTCCAGTGCTTAAGGTTTGTTTGAATTTATGTTTTAGTTTTAAGGTTTGGTGTAAGTGTTTTAGTTTTAGGCTTAGGTTTATGGTTTGAATTTATATTTTAGTTTTAGGGTTTGGTGTTTAGGGTTTAAATTTATAATTTAGGGTTTACAAAAAGTAGGTTTGAAATTTAAATTATGAAAATGACTGAAAATGTTATTTTCATTTATGTTTCCTCTCTTCAATGATAAATTTATATTTACTAAATATTTATTTTTTGAAGTTGACTTTAAATTTTAAATATTTTTATTTGAATTTTGTAATTTTTTAGTATATAATCATCTCTTTTTTAAATTTATTCCAAATATGTAACTTTTTATACTGAATTATTAAGAGTTATATGTATGCTATTTTAACATTAAAATATGTTTGACATATTCAAATTAAAGTTTATAAATGATTCACTTTAAGGTTGTGTTTGATAATATAATATAAAAGATTCAAAATAAATTTTATGATTTAATCTTTTAAATGTATTTAATGATATAAAAGTAAAGTTATCCTATAACATTATTTTGGTCGAAACTCTAGAAAATGATAAGTAGATAAAAAAATTATTTATCATTTAATATTTTTTTAACAAATTTATTTTATTTTATTTTTAATATTATATTATCTTTTAAAATTTACATTTATTCAAATTATAATCAACACTGAAATTTAAGTAACATCTTAAATAATATTTAACTTAAAATTAGTGAGAAAGGACCAAATGAAAATAAATGGGGCGGCATTAAAGCCTTTGTTGGAAGATTCATGGGTCTAAGCCGAAGCAAATCAAAACTAATAAGAGGAGGCTCTTACAATCGAGATGCGTGCAATGAGGGGAGCGAGATGATATTACAAGAGGGCAATGTCTGAGGCGAACAGTCTTTCTGAGAGGACATCACTGCCCGATTCAGAGTTGGGAGCAAGTCGAGGCACTAAGAGAGATCCAACCAAGCCGAGCTCATTCCGAGTCGGCGATGAGGGCATTGCTGGATTGAGTGGGGGGAATATAACGGTCTGTGAGTTAGTAACCGAGACATGTGCACGACAGAGTGCACAAAAAGTTCTTTGCAAGATCTTGGGCTGTCTAGAAGACCACATGACTTGGTCCGACAGTTGGAGGATGATAGAAAGCCTGAACACATTGAGCCTTGTAAATTAATAGATGACATCTTACCAGTGAATGTTCCAAGGTGATAGAGTTTCCTTAATATAGATTTAGTAGGTGGCTTTCGATTTAAGTCGTTGTTGTAAAATGATCTCGTTTGTTTATTGCAAGGGGATTCAACTATAAATAGAGACTTTCCCACCTCATTTGTATCCATCAACTCATTGAGTAATACAAAAGCACTTACTCTAGAAAGCTCTTTTTTGCTTTTCACATTCTTCGCGTTTTTTCTTTTATTCTTAGTTGTTTTCTTGTTTGTTCGCTTCTGCTTAGAACGATTCTTCGTTCTAGTGCCTTGGAAGCAGGGACGGAACTATGTTGCCCCCCTCACCCCGAAGAATTATTTTTTTCACCTTTGTCCCTTATTTAATTTTTTTTAAAAAATGGTTTATTTATGAATTTATCCTCCACTTTTAACATTTATAGTTTGCCTCCCAACCCTAAATTTTAGCTTCGTCCCTACTTGGAAGAGTTTGATCTTCACATTCTCTCTAGTCTTGTGACAAATGCTTAATGTTCGACATTTATTATAAAAATGGGTATGAATTGGTTTAATAAATGAATTGCCACATTAAGCGTATAATTGATGTGTGAAGTACAAATTGAATCGTACTCGATTTGTACACCGTTAGTAAGCGATAATTGGTGCTTCGCAAAATTTGGTTCATTATAGTTTGGGTACAAGTTATATACACTATTTATGGGTGTAAGTTTGATGTGTGAAGTGATAATTGATGCATCTTCCAAGTTTGCTTCTAAAAAATCAAGTGATAATTGAATCGTACCTATGAAGCGAATGCTTGATGTTTGAAGTGCAAATTGGTTCTTCTCAAAACTTGGTTCATGATTATTTAAAAACAAAAACTTGGTTCATGATAATATATCATTGTACCAACATAACATGGACAAAATCACAGAAATAGAACTTGAAAGGGTAGAAATAATAAGTAATTACACAAAACTAGATTATAGTCAAATGAGAAAGGACCAATATAACAATTAACCCAAATACTACAAAATGTCATTTTTTAATTCCAACGTTACTCACTTATAGATGATTAAATGTGTTATTATTCAAATTTTCGTAATTCCAACGTTACCCACTTAACGTTTGTTAACGGTCGAGTAACCGTTTTGTAACAAAATATAAAGTTTAATTTCCATTATTTAACTTTTGAAAGTTTTGTTACCGTTTTGAATTTTTAAACAAAGGTCAGTTACCATTTATGTACTTTACCCTTAAATTTATTATTATACCAACTAATTATTTTAAAATAAGAATAAATTGATTGAATGTGTAAATATAAAGGGCTAGATGTGTTATTATGTCAATTTTTTTTAACTACCACATCATCAAACGTTAAATTAAATTTTTAACGGCACCAGAGCAACTTGTTAATTTTTTAAAGTTGGAGGATCATTTTATAACTTTTCATAGTCAAGAGACTCAACAAAAAAAACACTATAATCGAGGGACTATTATGTAGTTTACCCTTTTAATCAAAATTTTAATTTTGATTCTACGTTTAGATGTTTAGTATGGTATAATATGGTATTTGTAACTTTGACTCCACTTCGTTGTTATTTTTAGGGTTTAGGTATGATTCGAAATATTTACGTATCTGATTTTTCAAATCGAAAAAGTAATGAATTGTATTTGATTTAAAAAAAATGAATTTTTAGATTGAATATCTGACTTTCGAATGACTAGTAAACTTGTTTTTTAAAAAATAATTTTGGTGTTTTATAAAATAGTAGTAGTAGAAAAAAAATAATGACTTGTATTTGATTTAAAAAAATTGAATTTTTAGATCGAATATCTGACTTTTTGAATTACTAGTAAACTTATTTTTTAAAAAATAATTTTGGTGTTTTATAAAATAGTAGGAGGAGGAGGAGGAGGAGGAAGAGGAGGGAGGAGGTAATAGTAGTAGTACAATAAATAAATGACAAAAATGAAAATAAACATGTGGGATCAAATTAAATGAAATGGAACTTGAAAGGGTCGAAATAATAAGTAATTATACAAAATGTCAATTTAGAATTTAGGTGATTCGTATTTGATTCGATTATCTATTTTTTCTCGAATATCCAATCTTAAGTATCCAAATATCAAGACACGGATCGAATATCAAAATTTTAAGATCGCATCATTTAATAAACGAATCAAATTAGTTAGATCATTTTTTCGCACACCACTAGTTATTAGATATTAAGCCTAAGGGGTATTTTACCACTGAGTTCTATCAAATAATTAAGTTAACTCATATGCGAAATAAATATTTAATGTGGCCCTCGAGCTCACAAATTGTATCAATTTATTATTTTGATTAATATTGATCATTAATATGATAAGGTGATCCTTAATGATGTTGATGTGACAGTCCACATATAAATATTAACGTGACAAATGAGTAACATTTAATTTTTTTAGAAAGATCGAAGGTAAAATTAAATTTTAGAAAGTTTGAGAACCTAATTAATTTTTTATGTAATGTTTAAAGAAAAATTAAGAAATCAAAAATTTTAAAAATTAAAAATAAAATAAAATATCCAAAAACTATTTTAAAATTTTAAAAAATATAAATACTTTTAAAATTAAGAAAAATAGTTAAAAAACTTGTGTCTGTTAATAACTTTGGGCCTCATGACCACAATAGTTTCTGATAGCCCATGATCTATACCACCAACTTTGTGTATAAATCTGCAAAAATTTGAAGGCGGCAATGGGAAAATGGAAGGACCTGAACTCAAGAAGAGGAAAATCCATAAGCCACCGCCTCGCAGGTAATGTTCTTTATACACTGTTCGGCTCTGGCTTCTTTGTTTTTCTTTAGCTTTTAGTCAGTTTATGTATCAAAATTCTTTCCTTAAATTTAATTATAGGCTTAATAGTTAAATTGATACCTAAACTATACATGTAGCTTATTTTTAGTATATAATTTTTTTTTCTCTAAATAAGTGCCTAAAGTTTTATTTTGATCATTTTAGGTACCTAACTGTTAATTACCGTTAGATTATTTTAATTTATTTCATTTTTAATTTAATTTTTAAAACTCTTATTTTTTTCAAAACTCACAAAATAACCCTAAATTTAAAATTTTTAACTTTTCCAACCGATTCTGTCGCTGCTCACCATATCTTTTGTCAGACCACTGCAATCATTCTTTTAACTACTTATTGTTGGTAATCGATTGTAGGCGTGTCAATTAGCTTCCTAAAGTTAGTTATTGGCGATGAATAGTTAGAAAAAATAGTCGTGGCGGTCCAACGACGGTAGTAGTAGCCTCCGACGAAACAGTCAACGACAACTTTGGGGACTTTGAATTTTGAGTTAGGGTCTCTTTTGTAAAAATTTAAAATTATTATTTTTTAAAAATTGAATTTTTAATTCTATTTAAGCATTAATTAAAAAATTAAAAATTAAAACATGTCATATGCTATAATTTAATTGGTTAACGATTTTTTAACACTTAAAATAACTAAAATAACCTAGCTGGAGTAAAATGGTTTAGACATTAAAAATGAGTTACATGTATATTTAGCCCCCTATTCGGCTATTAAGCTTTAACCATAAAACCTAACCAGGCCGTTCAGTAAAATTAGTTTTTAACGAGAATACCCTTAGGCCGTCTGTCCCCTGCCACTGTAATGAAAAATCTAAAAATGGAGGGAAAATCAAACCGGTTCTAAAACCCTAACATCCCAGAGCTCAGTGTCTATCTGTCCATTTCTCTGCTCTCTTTTCTAATCCATGGAATAACATCTATTCTTAACTACTTTGTTCTTCTTCTCCCATCCTTTTTTTCACCCTAATTTTATAGTTCTAAACAGAGCTTTTCCATTGCATGCAATGGCGAGGTTTCTTCGGAATATTTCATAAATTAAACGTTCTGTCTTTCCTTCGCAGGTTTTAATGCTTACCCTTTTGCTCGTTTTCTTACATGAGATCGTATCATTTGCTCTTGTTATGTTCAATCTGAGACAGTGAGAAAAATATATATGAAACCTTGCATTGTTTTTCTTTTTGCAGGTTTGTGGGGGGAGGGGTGTTAAGTTCATTTCCCAGCTGTGTAACTTTTCTTCTAAAGGTATTCAGATTTCCATTAAAAGCTTCAATCTGAATGTGGGTTACTCAAAACATTGTTATTTTGGGTGTTTAGTATTCGATGTTTGGTTGAATTGTGTTTTGGTTTTTTGGCTAAAATTTTTGATCAGGTTATTATTTGAATGTGACTGCTTTATCATGGGACCTTTATTAACTTAATGAACTAATTTCTTATGTTTGACTATAACTTTGTTTATGCCTTTTGAAGGTAGAAGGAAATTCAAGTCGGATTCAAGCGATCACCGCGACAAGACAATGTCGAAGAAAGATTTAGCACTAAAACAAGCCCTGGATCAGATAAAGAGTTCTTTTGGAAAATAATCTATTATCTGGCTTGGTCGTTCTACGCCTCCTATAAATGTTCTGGTAGTTTTGACTGGTTCGTTTGCTCTGGACATGGCACTCGGAACTGGTGGCTTTCCAAAGGTACTCTGCAATTCTTGTTTTTGGTTATTTTTCGCTTAATAGTGCTCGTTTGATACTGTGTAATTGCTGCTTGTGATGTTTATTAGTTCCTTATGCATCTCCTTGTTGTAATTTTACAGGGCCGTGTCGTGGAGATATTTGGACCGGAAGCTTCTGTGAAAACAACACTTGCTCTACATGTAATTGCTGAAGCACAAAAGCAAGGAGGTCACTTAATGTATTTTAACTTAGTTCTGTGTGATTTATGATTGGTTTTGCTTACATGTGATTATAATATTCAAATGCAGGTTGTTGTGCTTTTGTCGACGCTGAGCATTCCCTTGATCGTGCTCTAGCCAGGACAATTGGGGTAAACACTGAGAATTTGCTTCTTTCGGAACCAGATTCTGGAGAACAAGCTCTTACTCTAGTGGACACCCTTATACGTAGTGGATCTGTTGATGTAGTAGTTGTTGACAGCGTAAGGTATTCCTTGATTTGTTTCTTTTTCCATTTTTGAGTTTGACCTGGTAAATGCTGTCGATAGTTGTCAGAATGTGCTTCTGTCTTGTTCGTTACTCGTGAAATATGCTTACTTCTCCTTGTCTACATTTTCCCTTACTGCTTAGATAGTTGTGTCGGCGGTGCAAATTTGAAGGAGGGCGTACGTAAATATTGTTTGTGTGCTGATTATTTGGATGCTCATCCTTGAAGGGTTGAAATTCTATAATTTTATCTGTGCAATACTGCTATTTATCTTATTTATGTAAAGTGATTTCTAGTAATAATTTCATTTTCATCTCAGGTAGCTGCCCTTGTGCCTAAAGGCGAGGTTGATGGTGAGATGGGTGATGCTCATATGGCAATGCAAGCTAGACTGATGAGCCAGGCCCTTCGTAAAATAACCCACTCCTTATCATTATCTCAAACCGTATTGATTTTTATAAATCAGGTTTAAGTTTGAAGCCTGATTTTCTCCTCGTATAGTTTTGATGATGAACTCCATATTATCAACATTGTCCTCTAAAGCTTCCATTTGCTATGCAGTTGTTAAAGTACGTTCTTTCAGTTGGTTAGATTAATGATTATACTCTGTGTTGTACATCGATAATTTTGTGCTTTGGTTAACTTTTTGCCGCCATTCAACTTTTCCGAGCTGATCTGTTACCATAATTAAATGTAGCATCTTATTATTATTTTGTTTATTATAGCACATACTGACTATTTAAAAAATATCAGGTGAGATCAAAACTCTCAAGTCAACTTTTGGATTTGATGGCCCAACCAAAGTTACATGTGGTGGTAACGCTTTGAAGTTCTATGCTTCGGTGCGCCCAAGCATAAGGAGAACAGGGTTTGTCAAGAAAGGAGAAGAGGTATTAAACTCGCACCACTGTTTTAGCTCGGTCGAACCGCTTTTGAGCAACTTGTTAAAATTTCCTTTGAATGATCTCTTACATTCCTAGCCGAATTAAACATGTAGCTTTATCTGCAATCCAGTAGATTTCATTTGAATATTCTGTCTCATTGTGTTTTATATATTCCTATAATCCCTAGACTATTGGAATCCGAGTTCTTGTGAAGGTCGTGAAGAGCAAGCTTGCCCCTCCATTCAAGAATGCTGAACTTGAGTTTGAGTTCAGCAAGAGAATATCCCGGGAAGGTGAGATCATAGATTTGGCGACAAAACACAAAGTTGTAACAAAGTCTGGTGCATTCTACAGTTTCAATGAGAAGAAACTCCATGGCAAGGAGGCCTTTAAAAATTCTTGGCTGAAAATGGAAGTGCTCTTGAAGAACTCGTGAGACTTAGAGAAAAGCTACTTGATGGTGAGAGCAAAAAGGAAAGACAAACAGATATCTCGGGTGGCGATACATAAGAAGAAACAATTTCATATGATACTACTGATGAAGAAACTGGCACCGCCATTGAAACTTAAACATGCGTATTGACTCGGACCGTAACCCCAGTTTATGTTCACATTTTCATTATTTTCATTACCATATATGCTCTCACTCGAGATGTTCCTCTGAGAGCATGAGCGAAGCCAGCAACAGCATCGTCCTTGAATCGTTGAAATTTTTGAGAGGCATAGCGTAAATCTATCATTATACTAAATTATATTTCTAAATTTCTACAGGGGCTATATAGAAATTATACCATTTTGAATGCCTTGAAGGCCAAGGCCACTGTTTACCCTTGTCGCTTGTATCGATCGCCCTGGTCGGCATCAGGAATGCGGTGATAGGCCTCGGCATTGTGCTCACCAATATCAGGATGAAGATATCTAACAAGTCCTTTTACTATAGAAATTGGTTTAAATTAGACCCTCTTCTATTAAATGAATCAATTTAATCCCTCTATTACATGGATTGATTCAAAGTAATCCCTCTACTATTAGAGGGACCATTGAATGAGACACAAGTATTCACAAGCTATTCAAGTTCGACTCAAACATTTCACTTTGATTCAGTAATAATTGAGCCAAGCTCGTGATATCAATTGAGCTGAATGTGAACCCCATATATTCGACTTGAATTGCTCGTGAGTTTAATCGAATTTTTCATTGTTACATATTTTAAATATTTTATATAGTTAAGTTTTAAGTATTTTGATGTTCGGTTGAGCTCCAGCTTGTCACTATTTGAATTTGACTCGATTATAACTTTAATGTTCACAAATATCAAACCAATGAACATAAATAATTCTAAATAAATAAACACTGATATAATTGTAAAATTCTTAATAAATATAAACCGAACACAAACAAGTAAAAAAGTATACAAATAGACATGAATCAAAATCGATAAAAGCAAAGGCAACCTTTTGTTCTAATTAGACCCCCATCGGAGGCTAGCGAGCAAGTGTTAACGAGGCCAGGCATCGAGTAAAAGCAAAGGCATCTTTCGGTGTATGCTTGATTGCATCATTCAGGAAAAATTATTATACGGTCCCGGCTCATCACGTCATATGTTGTCTAATCTACTAAAAAATAGTCAATTAATTTTTTTTATTTTTTATGTCATTTTTTTCAAAGATGAATCTCCACTTTTTTGCTATGTAAATCTACTAAAAAAATATTATATGGTCCCGGCTCATCTTCGTAAATCGGCTGGCTCATCTACAAAATTTTCGGCGAACTTTCTCCACTCAGTTGCCTATGAAGTTCGAACTACAATCATTTTTTATGTTATTCACTTATTCTCTTACCCTCTTAAGTTTAGTTAAGTTCATATTTTAATTTCTAAATCTTTAAAATTTATTTTTTAATTTGAGTGAGTTAAAATAGAAGGATTAAATTTAAATATTGGGTTCAATTTAATATATTTGAGTGATTTTGTTGTTGAATTGAATATTTAGATGTTGAATATGGTTGAATATGCATTTTTGAAAATGAGTAAAGAAATTATGTTAAATTCGTGTGATTTCAGTATTTTGATTCAATTCTAAGTTTGTTACATTAATTTATATGTTGAATAATTAAAATTACTTAATTAGTAATTAAGATTTTATTTCTTTGATAATATATATGACGATTGAGTTGTGAATTCTAATTAATAATTATTGTAGTTGTAGTAGTGAGAAGATGAATGATGATAAGGTTAGTCCTCCACAAAAGAAACAAGTGGAGAGAACTTTGGATTGGTTTGTTTAAAAATCTAAAAAGAATGATGCAAATTCTTTCAAAGTGTCTACTTTTACCTCGTCACTAACTCAATCTTTAACAACTCAAGCCAAACAAAAGTTTTCTTCCCTTTTACATATTATGCCCTAAACTCAAGAAAATGGCATGGGATTGTCACGTACTACACATGGTAGTACAACATTTGCATCGAAAGAGATGGAGAGCCAACTTGATGCTAGCTTTCTTCCACATGATCAAGCTAAAAAAACCAATTATTGACTATCATCCTATGGAGCAAGAAGCGGTAAGAAAAGAATACATATAAAGAGGTGCTTGCCAACCAAAAAAAAAATTTTTTCAAACAGATTTCGGAAGAGGTATATTACGTCGCTTTAATAAATTTTGGTTTAAGAAATATTCTTGACTTGAGTATAGTGTTTCAAAAGATGTTTTATTTTGCTTTGTTTGTTACTTGTTTAAGAATGAAACTACCAAAGCTGCAAGGGATATGCATTTGTTGTTTATGATATTTAATGGTTGGAATAGGCCAGTTAGATTTAGAAAGCATGTTGGAGGGTTAATAGTGCTCATAATCAAGCTTTTCAAAAGTTTGAGAATTTAAAAAATTCAAAATAATCCATTGAAGTTTCTTTAAACCAACAAATTGAGCAAGCTAAAAGTGATTATCGAATCCATTTGATTGCTTTTCTTCATTGTTTGAGATTTCTTTTACTTCAAGGATTGATATTTCATGGACATGATAAATGTGATTAATCAAATAACAAGAGAAGTTTTCTTGAACTTTTGAATTGGTTTGCGAAAAAGAATGATGATGTAGAAAATGTTGTTTTGAAAAATACACCAAAAAATAATCAAATGGTTGCACTTTCTATTCAAAAAGAACTTATCAATTGTTGTGCAAAAGAAACTACCAAGGCAATTGTGAAAAATCTTGATAAAGATTATTTTGAAATACTAGTAGATGAATCTAGTAATATATCTCAAAAAGAACAAATGACTTTGTGTGTGCGTTTTGTTGATAAAAGAGAAATGGTAATGGAACAATTTTTTGAAATTGTTTATGTTGGAAATACCACAACTTTGTCTCTTAAAGAAGCTATCGATTCTATGCTTAAAGAGCATTCTTTGGGGTCAAGAGCAACATGAATGATGAACTAGCAAATGGTTAAACTTAATGGTCTTAAAGCTCCAATCATGAAAGAAACACAATTTGCATATTACATACATTATTTTGCTCACCAACTTCAATTAACCATTGTTGTTTCTAAAAAAAGCAAAGATTGTGGTTGACTTTTTGATATGCTTGGAGATTTGTTGAATTTTGTTGGAGCATCTTGTAAGCAAAAAGATTTGTTTGAGTAAAACAAGCGAAAAAATTGCAAAAGCTTTTGAAAAGGGAGAAATTGTGATTGAAAAGGTTTAAACCAAGAGCTTAGTTTAGATAGGCCAAGTGATACATGTTGGGAGTCTCTTTATAAATTAATTTTGAATGTGATTGATTTGTATCCTGCAATATGTGATGTGTTTGATTTGATTGGTACTGATGCTCGAAATGATGAAGAAGCTCAAAAAGCCGATAATGTAAGTTTTGCAATAGAGTCATTTGATTTTATTTTCATGATTTACTTGATGAAAAAATATTTGGAATTGTGAATGAATTAAACAAAGCTTTGCAGAGAAAATATCAAGATATTGTCAATGCTATGTCTTTTGTTACTTTAACTAAAGAAAGATTGCAAACCATGAGGAAAAACGGGTGTGAGTCTTTCTTTACTACAATCACTTTATTTTGCAACAAGAATGATATTGATATTCTTGATATGAATGTTGTATATACTCCTCCAAAAAAAGAAACGTGGTCGTTTGGATACTACAAATATTCATCATTTTCGAAATGAAGTGTTCTTGGGAGTTATTGATCTTCAACTTCAAGAGTTAAACAATAGGTTTGATGAAGTTAGTATGGAGTTATTGACTTGTATGGTTTCTTTAAGTCCACTTGATATGTTTTTTTCTTTTGACAAACTAAAAATACTTAGACTTGCTGAATTTTATCCCGATGAGTTTACAAGTGTTGATAGACTAGGCCTTGATGATCAACTTGATTATTATATTGTCGATATGCGGAAGGATGATAGATTTTGGGCATTGAAGGATATGGGTGAACTTTCAATGAAGCTAGTCAAGGCAAAGAAGTATAAAGTGTACCAACAAGTCTATTTGCTCATAAAGTTGGTCTTGATTCTCCTTGTAGCAACCGTAAGTGTAGAAAGAGCATTTTTTAAAATGAACATCGTGAAGAATAGATTGCAAAATAGTATGGGTGATCAATTTTTGAATGATTGTTTGATCACTTATATAGAAAAAGACATTTTCTCCAAATTGATGATGAAGAAATCATGAAACGGTTTCAAGGAATAAAAACTCGTCGAAATAATTGTAATTGTTTTTAGTATTAGTAATTTTAATTTTACTATTTGAATAGTTTGTCTATTGACTTGAGTACTGTGCGTTTTGGGGCTTGTTGTTGTGAGGGTTTTTATCTTGTATTATTGTTGGTTTTGTAGATTATTGCTAGCTTTGGATGTCTTGTAGTTTGTCTTTAAATTTTTGTTTGGATGACTATGGTTTTGTTGTGACTGTTATCCTTTGATAGTTTGGTTAATAATATCGGATAGGGCACTCTTTTCCCCCTTTTAGTTCGGAGTTTAGCTTTTGCTTGAGTTCAATTACGAAGGGGTTTTTAATGAAACCCTTTTTTCCTTTAAAAATATTATTGTAATATCTATTTTGGACCCCTATTTTTGAATTCCTAAATCCGCCACTGCCCAGTAATACTTCTATCCCGGAGCATCATGAAATTAAAAACGACATCAACATTAACATTTCCGATGGTGAACCATAGTATGATGTCGGGATGACATAATGTATACAACTCTGTCCAAGTAAACGTATCTTTTATCTAAAGTGAAAGTGCCATTATCAGCAAAGCTGGCGCATCTATGGGGGCGGCATTTCACTTTGCGTTCAACCCATGTGGAGTTACATGAGGAAAAAACGTCCAGAATACCTTTGTTTTCGGGGAAGCTAACAATTTTAAAGAAATCCATTTCACTGTCCGGTTTCCAATTCTGAATCTCTACTGCAAGAACAGCAGAACTCCCAGGCTTGTCTGGACAAGGGATGAGGAGAAACTGCTTGGTGTTCGGATTACACAAAACATACTTATTCTCGGACGAATGTCGGAAGAGTATCAAACCATCTCGGGAGTCGAGCAAATGTTCCGAACTAGGACTAAAGCCACTAACAGACAGTCGGATCATGAATGTTAAACACGGGAGGCCAAGCATTGACAATGCCGACCTCGGGGATTACTGCTCGAACGATCAGGCGATTCTTCGACGAGGAAGCCTTGACGCGTATGTCGCATCCCAACAAGGGGAGGGAGGGAGTGATTCGGGGTACACAGTAACGATGAACCAATACGTACCAGGGTTTACAAACACAGCAGCATCGCATCAGAATCTTCGACGGCAAACGGCAAAGTACTTCGATCAGCAAATCTTCATCAATCGGCCCAATGTTTCTAAAGGAAGGAACTAATTTGTGATTACGAACAAACTCCATGTTTAATTTACAGTCTGCAGCCAAGCAATCAAAACTAAAAAGTTACCAACCATCTTATAAGAAACAACATTACCAAAACCCTAAATTAATTAAATTAAAAGGATAATTTACTAAGAGAATAAAAATATTCGGATATAAGGAAAGTACGAGTTTCAAATGATCAATATAAAAAGAGAAAAATTTGATGAACGAAATTATATAAAAACATATTTGATGACGATAATAATAAATAAATAGTTTAAATTATAACCAAGTATAATTAATTCAAAATTTATTTTTTTATGAAGTATAATTAAATATTTTTTGGAAGGATAATTAAAGATTTAATATGAAATATAATTTAATATATAAACTAATAATATAATGATGGTAATATTATTTATATCTAAATTTGAATAATATATCACTTATCAATAAATTATAAAGTTAAAATACAACGGAAGTGCAATTTAAGATAAATATAAATAATGATTTAACTTTTCATCTGATTTTTTCTATTTAAAATTTTAATAACAACAACAATAATAATAATAATAATAATAATTTTAATAGGGTAAAACTTTGATACACAGGCTGTGTACAACTAATTTTACACAAGTCTGTGTATTTACACTATAAAAACCCAAATATTAAATTTCTAACTTAACCCTAAAAAACTAAACCCTAAACCCTAAACTTTATACCCTAAGTTTTAAACACTAACCTTAAATTCTATACCCTACAACATAAACCCCTATACTTTAAACCCTAAACTAAAACTCTAACTCCTAAAACTAAAAGACACATATAAACTAAAGTTTACAAGCATGTGTATCAAATTTTTTCCATTTTTAATAAGGCATATATGGTAATATCCCTTATTCATCAAAATAATAACAAAAATAATAATTTTGCTTTAGCGTAGTGTTCGTAAAGTTTATTTGAACTGAGATTCTTTTGAATGATTAAAACAAAATTTATCTAATAATAATAATAATAATAATTTAGATTATAATAAAAGTATAATTCTAGACGAATATAAAGTTTTATCTCATATATACTTGCATTTACTTCCTATATATGTGTATAAGTTATTGAATCTCGATTCTCGATGTATAATATCAAATATCAGATATATAAGGTTAATTTTTTTCTTTCTACTAGTCCCTATACCATGTAAAAATTATCAGTTTAATTTATATTTTTAAATTTGAACATTTTTTATTAGTCTTAATTCTAATCCTAATCTTACTTAGAAGAGAAGAAAAATGAAACTATAAGAGAATGAAGGGATGTTCTTAATAGGTCTAGAACTCATGATCTAAGGAAAATGAGGGAACAAAAAAAAAATTTATGTTCATTTTTAGTGTCCCTATATATGCCTCAATACTGAAAAAATAAATCTTACGTAAATCTTAAAAACTAAATCTTACACTCTAAACTTAATTTTTAAATGTTGGGACATATACGGAGACACTACAATCTATAGAATACTAAACAAAAAACATAATATTCCCACGGCAAAATAAAGTCATACATCTCGTAATTTAGTGATATTATCATTGCATTATTGGTGTTAAGTTTAAAATTATTCGAATTATAACATACGGTTAAATCCACAACTTTTGTATGCTATAGAGATTAATGGTATGATTAGACAAAAAGAAGAAATGGTAGTTACTGATACACAAATTATAAGTCTTAGAATCAAAATTCTACAAGTCTTGACTGCAAGCGTTTTGAGTTGTGTTGAAATTCCATATCCCATGCACCATGGAAATTAACAGCAAGCGTTTCTGGAAATAAAACTATTCATTGTTATGTTTTGTTTTGGCTTAATAGTCAAATAGGTGATCAAATTATGTCCTCTTTTTTCAGTTAGGTGTCCAAACTATTTTTCGGGTCAATTTGGGACCTAAAGTTTTATTCCGTGACCTATTTAAGGTTTACCGTTACTTTTTTCGTTAAAGGACACATGTCACTTCCAGAAAAAATCTAAAATTGTATTAAAAATAAATAAAATTAATTAATTTTTAAAAATCTCTAAATTTTCCAAATTTTACAAAATACCTCCAAATTCAAAAATCCCTAAACCCCAAAACCTAAATCCCGATTTAGGCCGATTTTGCCATCGATTGCCACGCTGCCACCAACCACATTGGTCGCCGAACTATCACGACCATTTTCCCACCACCTCGGCACCGGAAATCGAACAACGATGTGCGAATCGACAAAATTGTCGAATGGTTATTTCGAACGATTCACGACGAACAACAGCAGAAAGGGCGAAAAACGACGTGTGGATTGTTCGGCGAGAATGGTCAGATTTGGGGGTTTAGTGATTTGAGGACTATTTTGAGAATATTTGAAAATTTCAAGATATATATATATTTTATTTTATTTTATTAATTTTATTTATTTTTAATATAATTTTGGATTTTTTGGAGGTGACACGTGTCTTTTAACATAAAAAATTAACAGTGAACCTTAAACGGGTCACGAAATGAAACTTTAGGTCCTAATTTGGCCCGAAAAATAGTTTGGGCACCTAACTGAAAAAGAGCATAGTTTGGGCACCTATTTGACGGTTAAGCCTTTTGTTTTTAGGAAGACTAATGTTACAAAATGTCTTTTAGTGTTTGATTGGATAATTATTTTAGCTCTATATTTTTTTAAAAGTATTTTAACACTTAATTTTTTATTTTTGGTCAAAATAGTTCATTTGTAATTGAAAGCTGTTAGTCAACTAAGAATAAACAGCTCGAAATGACTTGACAGAACTGAAAACAAGTTAACAGAAAAATAATTTTATAAAACAATTTTTAACTGATAAATATGTCATTCTGTCAAGTCAACACATTTATTGTCATATATGTTCGTCACTACAAACTAACCGCAACTACTTCAATCAAACTAGAAGAACCATTCACCCTAGAAGAGATCAAGGAGGCTATATGGTCTTGCGATGAATCCAAAGCTCCATGCCCCCGATGATTTCAATCTTCATTGTGAGCTTTGGTATGGAGGACGAGAGAACTGAAAAAATAAGGAGATCTCAAAGTTCAGTTAAAAAGCTAACCAAACACTAAAAACGAAACTATTGACGAAGGGAAAGAGAGATTCTGACAATTTCTCAATTGATTCTCCCGAACGGTAGACGATGATGGGGAATAGAAGGTAGGATTCTAATCGCTAGGCTATGGGGTGCTCGATGAGTGGTGCGATGAAACAAACGGATGATGGTAAGGTGGTAACCGAAGCTTCGCCGGATGTTGATCGGAAAGCAATGAGGTGAGGGAATAGTTTATTTTGGCTACCTAAGTAAAGCGAATACGAAGAGGTGCTTTAGGGGATGATAAAAGAGTCTAAATACCCTACTCACATGAGAAGGGTCCCTATTTTAATCCTCTTTATAGAATGATCACCCAAATTCTGTTTTTATACAATTTGATCACTAAATCTGATTAATAAGCAATATAATCCCTAATTCAATTAGAGTTTTTGAGATTAAAATCCTCAAATTATTATAGTTTATAAATTAGGGATTTCATAAATTAGGGTTTAAATTAAGAGTACTTTTTGAGGTGCTACGACCGAACTACACCACCTCACCCTTAAACCCACCTCAATTACTCAAGCCTTAAAGGACTCTTCGGTAAAGGCGTGCAATGTCTGACTAACTTGATGCATTTCTCTGCAGTGGGAAATGAGAGCAGATTCGTTTTTGGTTGTATTTTGTAATCTCAAATTCGTTAAAGCCCTAATTTTCTTGTCAAACAGCTTCAGGTTTAGCCTTAACGAGCGTTTGTCTATTTAAATTTAACGCCTAAATGCATATTTTCTCATTGTTGAATTTTTTAGTTTCTGCCCAAACGACCATTGCAGCCAACGAGTGTTTGTCTACAACAACAGCAAACGAAGCCTTAATATATGTTTATAAATGTTTTTAACTTTTTGACAATGCACACACCTTACAAACAAAGTAATTTGAACATGGGTCTCATAGAATGAACAATATATTCCGTTTTACTGGTACACTTGTTGAGTTATGCTCGATGAATTTTAAGTAGAATTTAAATAGTCTAAAAGTAATTATAGAGTAATATATGTTCTTACATATTCTTAATTTTTTAATAATACACATACACTTTGTATACGAAGTGATTTGAACCTTGTACCTTTTAAGATAAATATCATCCGTCGGACACTTGTTGGGTTCTTATGATATGCTTATTATATGGATTGATGAGAAAATATGATATATTTATGTTAATAAAATTATGAGTACTTTGTTTTTTAATATATAAAAATTATATCATCATTAATATTTTCGGATAAAGAAACTTCTAGTCTGTAAAGACAATTTTTTCCAGGTTTGGTCTTCGGGTTTTTTTTTATACACTCGTCTTTGAATTTGAATTTTTGGTACTCTTTTAACTCTTTTTATGGTGCGCTACAATATTAAGTGTCATGCCATCAAATGAAAATGATATCATGTTCAGAAATTAATGTTTATTAAAATAAAATTTAAGGATTAAGTTGAAAAGATCATCAAATTTGGTTTGTTATTATAATTAGTTTTTTTTTTGAAATTGTGAACTAAATCGACTAAAAAATAACTTATATATATCAACAAATATTAAATACATTGGTAATGCACATTACATTCTCAAGAGAATACTCAAATTTAAATCTTAAAAGCATCAATGTTGAGAGAGACAGTTTCGCACCCTGAATACGGATAGTAAAATAAAAACATATATTACTAAAAATTTGATTTATATATTATTTAAAATATTTATAATACACAATAAATATATTAAATAATTAAAATTTTAAATTATTCAAATTCAGACTTAAACTCTAAACTCAACTAATTTGATTATGAGATTTTATCAAAAAAAATAAATAAAAAATCTACTAATCAACCAAATACGACCATGTACGTATCATCAGATCAACAATCGAAAAGCGCGAGGTCCCGAGAACACAAATATTTCATACGCTAAGGTGTAGTGAATCCCAAGTTCCAAAAGAAACGAAGGCTTTGAGGCTTGGGAGTTCAGTTAGTCTCATAAAACTCAAAAAACCTCTTTGAACTGCTCTACTCGCGCGTTGTTTCCACTCTCTTCGATCCGATCCGACCTCCCAATCTCCGAAGGGAAGAAACAAAGATCGATGGTAAATCTATCTCAATTCAAATCGGATATCTCTTGGTGTTCTTTTTGCTTTTCTAATTCCCTATCTTTGTGAATTTGATTTGATTAATGTTTTTTTGTTCCAGGCTTCTGCTAAAGCAATAACGAGTCCAGTGCCAGATGCGTGGTACCCAACCCTAGCCGTCTTGATGCTCGCCGTCGGTCTCGTCCTCACCGCTTCTTTCTTCATGTAAACACCTTGATCTTATCTCTTCAACATCATTTCTTCTTATATTGCTTTAATGATTTCCTTCTTCTTCTTTTTTTCCTTTTTCTGTTCTTATTGATTCGATTTAGGAGGCAGTTTTGTTTTCCCCCTTATATAATTGATTTTTGTATAAATAGATATGTGTATTCTTGTATAGTTTGACCTTGTTGATTGTCTATACAATAGGGGAATCTTAGCAAAATTTGGAACTTAATTTGTTTGATTTAAAATCTACCTTCCGTAGATTTGTTGATATATATATATGTATAATCCACTTACATAGTTTTACACGTTTTTTGGGCAGTTGGATAGGAGAAATGGACGGCTGATATTAACTCCTTACTTTTTTCCCAAGTGATAATCTTGCATATTCTGCTGTTAATCTCATCCATCTAACGATCCAAAAAATGTGTAAAACTTAGAGAGAGTTTTACGTTGTGTAACTAGATCCTATCTCATATATGTATATTGGATAGGTTCCGTTTACACATGATAAGAGTTTTTAAGTTTTACACGATTTTTGGATTGTTGGAATAATGAAATGAATGGCTGAGGGTATGTGAAAAGATTATCACTTTGAAAAAAAAGTAAGAAGTTAATCTCAGCTATCCATTCTTGATTCCACCCATCCAACGATTCAAAAAACGTGTAAAACTATGAGTTTTACCTTCTATGTAAGTGGATTTTATCCATATATATATTTACTAGTGTTGAGTGTAGCGATCTTGTTTTAAAATTATTGAACAAATTTTTACAAATAATTTATTGAGTTATATCAAAATTAATCATAAAGCTATCGACAAGCAATTGGTAGGCTACAATATATTCCTTTTTATATTTGATGAGAATAGAATACTGGTGTGAATTTGAAGTGGATGATCCCCATTGCCCTTTGCGTTTTGGTGGGTAGGCATATCAAATGTGAATTGTGTCAGATGTAGTGGCGGTGTCTGCTTCGGTATGGGTTTAAAAGTTATATTCTCAGAGTATCTGTGTTTTATCTTGTTTATAGTCTCGTGTTTTTCGAGTTTGAACTTTTATTTCAACTATTATTCCAAAACATTGCCCAAGGCATTAAGCTGGATTCCGAAAGAGAGAGGTCAACTTTTTTGCATGTGTAAAGTTGCATCTTGTACCATCTAGTTTCTTATTCTTCTTCATGCATCATGATTTTAGCTTTTAGCACATTGTTTTTCAATTGACCTTAGTCCTTACAGTTAGTACTTGTGTTTGTTCCCTTGAAAGTAGGGAATCTCTTTGCATGCGTAGGATCTCGTTGTAATAACTTAAAGGTATTTTTTCGTTTGAACTGCGACGATGCTTACCTTTTATAGTTCTCATGCATCTTTTCACTAAAGAGTTCCAAATTGGTTGGACAATGTAGTTGGAACTTTGAAATCTCTATTCGCTACTGCAAAGGTCCCTTTCAATTATTCAAACCCCCTTTCGCTTGATTTGTTTTCCTGAAATTCTTTAATTTTGCTTATGCTGCTGATGTTTGTAAAGTTAAGTTTTCATGACTACTATACTGTTCAGTATTTACCCGAACAAGATCCTTTTGGGTATACCAATGCTTTATAGTACTGAGATTAAATTTGGGAAACTTTATGAAAATTTATTTTCCCCGAAATATGCACAGCTATGAAGCAACTTCTTCTAAGCGAAACCGCAGCCTTGCCAAGGAGCTCACCACCGGGGGAGTGGCATCCGTGTTCCTGGTATAACTTTTAGTATCTGTTTTGGCTCAGACTCATTTTTTCGATAATTCATTAGTAGTTGCATTATTGATACTTGATTCTTATTCTCCTCTCAGGGCTTTGGATCATTGTTTTTGCTGCTTTCAGCCGGTGTTTATGTCTGATTTTTGTATTACTCAAAAATCATGTTATAAAACGATTTCCTGAGCAGAACCTATGTCATGTTAAGGATCATGACTTTGACATTGTTATTTACAGACCTTTTATCATTTATCAGATGAGGATAGATTCTTTGATAACATTTTGTATCACCTGGGGATGAATGTTCTTAGTGCATGGTTTTATCAGATTATTCACATGCACACTAGTTCAACATCAAAGACCCATCCGACCTCACCGGCGGATCGGAAGAATCGAGAATTTTACCGATCACTCCTTGGATTTTTGCTTCATGGTATCAATTATCAAACAATAGATGCCAAAGCGAGTTTAAAATCATAAGAAAAAGATGTTTGATTCAATTTCATCTAAGTGGAAAGAAACAAAATCATAGTATTTTCACATCTAAATGAAGTTTATAAGATCACATGGCAAGAAAAGGTAAGTTGAGGAACTTGGATTCTTACTTACAAGTGAACCTCAATTTGGATTAGGGATCTCGGGTTCGGTTTGAGTTTAAGATGAAAAATACCTAATCCGACCCGACTCAAAAATAATAGTTTAATTTTATTTTAAATATTTAGTTATAATTCTTACAATTTTCCTCTCTATATTTTCAATTATCTTTAATAAAAATAGAATAATTATTGTAATGCTTCCTCTATTGTATTGTTTCAATTAACTTATTATTTTATCGAATAAAAATGAAAAAAAATTATTTATGTCGGTTCAAGTTTGAATTTTTACTCTGAAATTTAGGTCGGGTTTGGGTGAAGGTGTTGTATTTTCGGGTCGGATTCGGATCGACTAAAAAACTTGATCCAACTCGACACATAACCATCCCTAGTCTAGATGAGTATTTGATTGAATCGGGTTTATGAAATTATAATTCAGTCTGGATGATTATTCGATTGAGTTGAATTTATAAAATTACGATTCGAGTCAAGTCGAACTACCCATCAATAGCCAAATGTAGCCATTTCCAGACCCCTGCAACTGTAAAAATGTAAACATCTCAGTTAAAAACGCTGGAAACAGCCTCTTCAATCTACTTTTAGAGGGCGGAGCCAAGCAGAGGTAAAAACAAACCCTTACCACCATTCCCCCATTCTCTACGAAAACCCCAATACAGTCCCAGTAGGGTTCCGGTGGCCTGAAACCAGTCTCCGTTTTTCTCTTCTCTATTTGCTTTGAAAGCTTCAGCAACACTCGTTCTCTCAAAAATGGAGTCTTCCCAACCCCAACAACAGCAGAAACAAGGACCCAAGAAGAGAGGCCGGAAACCGAAGCCAAAGGACGAGAAAGAGCAGCAGCAGCAGCAACAACAACAAAGTGCAGGGAAAACGAAAGAAGGAAAGAAATCCCAACAACCGAGCGTTGATGAGAAGTACACTCAATGGAAATCTTTGGTCCCCGTTCTCTATGATTGGCTTGCTAATCACAATCTCGTCTGGCCTTCTCTCTCTTGCCGGTATACCTCGTTAAACCCTTATGAATGTTTTTGGCCATTCTTCCTTGAAAAAGCTTGGGTTTTTGTTTCTGTTGCTGAAAAAAGATGCCCCCTTTGCGTTTAGGGTTTAATTATGTTAGTATTTTGTTTGTTTCTAAAGATCTTAAATTGTTGTGCTAAAACCTGCTGGAGCTGAACCGGCATTCATGTTTGTAATTGTTCAATTTTGTGTTGTTGCCAATTTAGCCCCTTTTCTTTGGGTAGATGAAATGATGTTAAAGTATTTTTTTCACACATTTCATGACGATCGTTTAATTTGATTTTGAGCAGCTGGGGGCCTCAGCTTGAGCAAGCCACTTACAAGAATCGACAGCGTCTCTACCTCTCCGAACAGGCAAGCTGATTCCTTCCAAGGGATTTTTGGGGCATGCTTTAATAGACTTTGACATAGATTGTGAGCGGAATGGACGAACCGTCTTGTTTCATTTTGTGTTGGTTGCTTGATGCTTCTGTTTTACATAACAAAAATGCCCTTTTGGAGTCTTAATTTATGCATCATGCTTAGAACTCATTCACTTAATGAATGTAAAAGAAAAAAGCTTGGTAGAAAAATGATGATGCATAAATAGTTTGTGGTGAAGTTATTTTACATAAAATACTTATTTTGGGGGGAAATGTTTTTATCATCTGTTTTGATTTTTTTTCTTCTCTTGGTTATTCTCTTGTAATGCCAGACTGATGGTAGCGTTCCAAATACTCTCGTGATTGCGAATTGTGAAGTTGTTAAACCTAGGGTTGCTGCTGCTGAGCACATATCTCAGGTAAGTGGTAACTTGTTTTCATAGAATTTTTTTTGCCTTTGTGCAATTCAATACCGATGCTTGCAGCTTTCTTCTCTTTACTACTTGATTTCTTCATATTTTTCAGTTTAATGAAGAAGCACGCTCGCCTTTCGTGAAGAAGTACAAGACCCTCATACATCCTGGAGAGGTATGAATTTTGCACATTATAGAAAAATAAATAAATGCGTTTGACTTTTTGTGAAGTCATTGTCTGACATACACTAACAGTTTTTTGGAACTCAACTATGTAAAATAACTGTGACTGCCAAATACGATCTTGCAGGTTAACAGAATCAGAGAACTTCCACAGAACTCTAACATTGTTGCTACACACACTGATAGTCCAGATGTAAGACTTGTTATTTATGTTTTGTTAAATGATGTGAATCCAATATTTCTGTTACATTTTATTTCTATAAAGATGTTAAAGTCCACCTGATATGTGACTTCCTAAACTAGGTTCTTATTTGGGATGTTGAAGCTCAACCCAACCGTCATGCTGTCCTTGGAGCTACACATTCTCGCCCTGATTTGGTATTTTCCCCTTAAATTTCAGTTGTTTGCATAGTAAAAGCTATCTCCACTCTAGTATGAATGTATATGTGTTTTTCATTGATGAATTATTTTCTCCTTTTTGACAGATTTTGACTGGACATCAAGATAATGCTGAATTTGCTCTTGCAATGTGTCCTACTGAACCCTATGTGATCTCTGGAGGTTGGGAAATTTCATAGTTCAATTCAACTGTATATTTGGTTAGAATTGGTGTTTTTATTGATGTTTTATGTATTGAAACCCTCGTGGAAGTTGTGATGTTATCTCTTTGATATGATCAATTGACAGGGAAGGACAAATCAGTGGTTTTGTGGAGCATCCAGGACCACATATCTGGTGGATCGATCATCAAACAGAAAAAGCCTGGGGAAGGTAATGATAAAGCAGCTGAAGGGCCTTCTGTAGGTCCTCGTGGTATCTTCTGTGGGCATGAGGATACAGTTGAAGATGTTGCATTCTCTCCATCCAGGTAGCTGCTTTCTCTTTATTAAAATATGAATGGACTTAATTCTTTATTGTATTTTCTTCTCGAGTTCAATTCACAATTTTCCTGTAAAAATGAATTCATTCAAATGGCTTTATCATTGTTTTCACTTCCACGATAGTAATTGCTTTTTAATTGTTACTTCCTATGCCATTTCTATGGCCTCTAATATCTGACATTTTTTATATATGTTGTAGTGCACAAGAGTTTTGTAGTGTAGGTGATGATTCCTGTCTCATATTATGGGATGCACGAGTTGGCACTAGCCCTGCTGTCAAGGTAGTTCCTATGAATTCTTGCTGAATAATGTAGCCCCATCTGAGCTTCTGATCAACATCTCAAAATGGTTTATAGTTTATAGTATAGAAGATGGTGTGTTATATGAATCAGTCAACTAGGTAGCATCATTATTGTACCCGCATTTCCCTCTTTTATGTTGACGGGGATTGAAAATTTGGTGGTTGTTCTTATTCTAGTTATATGTTCCTGTTCCTTCTGTTTGGGGCTTCTTTCTCTTGATCATTGTCTGTTTTAAATCACTTTGAAGTGGATGCACTTTGATATCAGAATCCAACCGTTTAGCTTTTTCCCCGCTTATGAATTCCTGTTGGTGAATCAACAATGTTCCTCATGTTTTCTGTTTTGACCCTGTTATTATCTTTATGAATGTAATGTTGAATTTGGATAATAAGCTAAATTCTTGTCTTCTTGTTGACAGGTTGAGAAGGCACATGATGCTGATCTTCATTGTGTTGATTGGAACCGCCATGATGATAATCTTATCCTTACCGGGTATGTCTCCATCCATGTCAGTTTTGCATTTTCCTTTTGGCATCAAAGTCTGGCACGCGAAGAGTGTGGCAGTGCTTCTTCATGTTTTGCAATGATATTGATGGGTGAAGTATGAAACATCATTCGTCTTCTTTTGTTGATCTCTTAGGTCTGCAGATACTACTGTTCATTTGTTCGATCGAAGAAATCTCACTTCTAGTGGAGTTGGATCACCAATTTATAAGTTTGAGGGTCATAAAGCTGCTGTTCTATGCGTTCAGGTCTGAAAATAACCTGACCATTTCATATGCCTTACTTCCTATTTTATTATAAATGTGATTACAAGTGTTATCATGTATACGTTCTTACAAAATTTTCAATTCTCATGGTTCAGTGGTCTCCAGACAAGTCATCTGTATTTGGTAGTTCTGCTGAGGATGGCCTCTTAAACATTTGGGACTATGACAAGGTGTGATTGCTTGAGCGTTCTTCAGTTAATTTCCTTTGCATGCATGATATGATGTTCGTATGCGTAACACAGATGGCATACATGGCCATGCATTTATGTTGAACTCTGTAGTATCTTAATGCTGCCCGCCCTCTTTTGCAATTTGCATGAATAATTTCTGTGTACGAAACTGAACTCTCATGCAGCTTGCATGCGTTGATAATTGTGGTTCATATCTTTCTAAGATTGAAATATGTTTGTGAAAATGATGGCAGTGAAGAGGATTGCCAAGTTCTCCATCTTCATCGATCAAACTCTGTTGTCATGTCTATGTTACAACGGTTTAGGGTATAAAATAATAATTTGAGAGTTAATCAAAGAAAGAGGATCTAAAATAACTGCAAGTCTTCTTTTTCTCGAGTTCTACTTTTGTCTTGTATATTTTCTGTAAAATATAATTAAAGCTCTGCCTTGAAAGTCCGGTTCGGATATATTGCTTATTGAGTTTGTAATAGCTATAGCTACTATTTGATATCGGGGTTGGTGTTTCTTGCTCATCTCTATTGCAGGTTGGCAAAAAGGTGGATCGTCCTTCAAAGTCTCCTAGTGCTCCTGCAGGACTCTTTTTCCAGCATGCTGGCCACAGGTATTTGGACACGTTTTTTGAAGTTCACTATCTATGCTTAATCTTAATACACATTTCACATTCTTTCATCTGTTCCTCTTCTTCTAGTGCTATTTCTGTACATTAAAACTCGCATCATTAAACTGGTTTCCTCAATGATCTTTGTTACGCACAAGCATCTCTCATTCGACCTGAACTTCTTACTTAGTGAATGTATAAATGTTTTTTTAACACCTTATCTTGTATCATTTGGTGTTCTTTACGGTCCTCGATGAAAATGTTAATGTACCACAGGGTACAAATGTTTAAACTTGGTTTTCTCCCAATATATGTTTCGAGTTAAAATTTATGTCATTTCAGGATTTTGTTTGAATTTTTTTATTTCATTTTACCTGATTTGTTTTGCAAACCTTCCCAAACTTTCAACTTTTTTGCAGGGACAAAGTTGTTGACTTCCATTGGAATGCATCTGATCCGTGGACCATTGTTAGTGTTTCTGATGACTGTGATACCACCGGTGGAGGAGGGACATTACAGGTATAATTACTAGTTTCCATTCTAGATTTTGTGTTATAAATTACATTTTCTTTCTGGAGACAAGTTAAATGAGCACGGTAACAGAGAAGGTCGATATAACATATAACACAAGCAAGTCTAGAGCAATGTCAAGAGCATTACCTCGCATACACGTTTATAGATTGCGAAACATATTTCTTATATGATCAAAGGGTATTGTTGCAAGTAAATGCTTGCAATGACATTCCTTCACTGTTGGTTCTGAAGTTACTCCGGTTTGATGCGACTGTTCTTTTAAAGGAGCTTTCTTCCACATATGGCCATCATGGAATTGTTCAGTTCTCCTTTTCTTCTCTTCCCTTCAAACTGTTTGTTTTCTTGAAAGAAAACCGAAACAAATGCATTAAATTTGAATGAAACTACAATTATTCATGTACTAAATGATGTTGTGCAGATATGGCGCATGAGTGATCTGCTCTACAGGCCAGAGGAGGAGGTTTTGGCGGAGCTTGAGAAATTCAAGTCCCATGTCATTTCATGCACCGGCAAACCATGAGTGACGAGGTCAATCGGAAGGGCTTCATATTTCCAAAGTGACTTGTAACAAATCTCTAGTGGTAGTTCGAAGAAACGGGGTTGAGATGCCGTTGTAGGTGCCATGCTAGTGTTTTGTAGACTTTCAGACATTGATGCATTTAGACAGTTTTAACACTGATCATGACATCAAGGCAAACACATTAAGATCAACCAACTGTTAGACAATGAACCATTGAACTCTATGATGTGTTCCAAAAACTATTTCTCGTCATTCCCATTCCACCATGGTTGCATTGCAGGTCACCATCATGAATTATGATGTCATAAATCTTATATTTTCCTCCTCCCCCTTCCTTATATTGTTTTTAAATTAAAACAATGAACATGGATTACATGTTTCGGCCTTATTATATCATGAAAGGGTAAGAAAGTGAAATATGGCCTAAAATTCAACTAATGTTTATCAACCAGTTTGTGCTTTTGGTGCTCTGCTAATTGCTAAGGCTAATGAGCCCACGTTTTGCACATCTAAAACTAAAAGGTCTAATTGAACCCATTTAATGGTTCCGGTGATAAGAGATGACATTGACATATACACTAACCATAAATTGTGGTAGTCTTCTTTCATCTATTTTTTTTGTTGGTATCTCTCTAATGTGTTTTCAGGATTCATATTATGGTTCATAGTTGTCCTTTTTAATCAGGGTAAAATTTTGATATACATGTGTATTTACACGGACTATATATTCACACTATAAAATCTAAATCTTAAATTCATAACTATAAACTCTAAAAAACTAAACCCTAAACTTAAATTCTAAAAAACTATCTTTAAATTTTAAACCTTACAACTTAAACTTTAAACCTTAAACAAAATCCCAAATTCTTAAAATTAAAAAACTCGTGTAAATTAAAATTTACACACAATGTGTATCAAATTTTTGTACTGTTAATAATGTCATCTCTGAGATTCGAAATTAGATTTATTCACTAAAAGTGCTACTATTAAAGATAAACTTCGGAACTAACAGCAGAGGACTAAATTTTAAGAATTCAGAGAGAACATGGACTGTAAGCACAATTAAACCTTATACGAATCATAAGAAAGCATTCTGTTATGCGACCAAAAGAACCGACCTGTATATTTATGTACTTCCTCCCCTTCTCCCCCCACACACACACACACATTGATTTCCGGATATTTCCTGCAAATCCAATACTGCCACGTAAGCAAAAACATCCACGTCGCACTCACATTTTGGTAAAATTATTAAATAGAACACGCTGTGGTTCTAATTAATCAAGTTTGTTTATCTCAATTTTTTCAAAATAAATTATCACTTCTTTTCTACATGTAATTAGAGAGTAGATAATTAATGATATAATAAACATAATTTATCTAATAATTTCTCCGCATTTTGGCACATGGAGTTAAAAATATGCTCCCCCACGTCATTTAAGTGATTCAAGAAAAATCCATCCAATCAGACGCCTGGCATTAAGTGCATCACTCATCACATCAAAATCAAATTTCCCACATCCTTCCTCTGTACGTCGTTGCTTACAAAATACCGTAAGGTCTTCTCAGATTTTAACTATCCCTTTTCTCTTTGAACAGCACAAGTATTTCCATGGAGGAAATCGGTGACATTACCGGCGCCGAGTCTCCGACGTTGAAACGGAAGAGGGAGGCGGGAACAATAACTGAGCTGAACGACCAAGGTAGTGAGTGTGAGACTGAGTTGATGAGCGAGTTGTTGAAGCTTCTTGACGACTCGGCGGAAGCGACCGTGTCAGCGTCTTCGTACACGTCTTCTCCGACATCGTACGGAACGAGGATTAGGTTCAGCGACAACCCGTACTCGTCGGCGTTGGTTTTTCAGTCGTCGTTTTCGCACATCACCATCAACGGCAACGAAGAGAGCTGCGGCTCGTCGTTTTCGGTGTCGGAGTCCAGCGTGATGGCGAGCGTCGACATGGGTGGGATTTGGAGCGCGAATGCGAAAGCCGGAAACGGTTTGGAAGGGATCAGGGAGTGGTTGGAAGCGGAGGAGGACGGAGGCGCGTGGATGGGTGGTGGATTCGGAATGGGGATGGGACGAAGAGCAGCTGGCGAAGTTTCTGTGCGAGGAGTGTCCTTTTTGAAATATGTGAGTAAACGTGAACAGTTATGACCATTTGTAAAAATAGTGGGAAATTTTAGAAAAAAAAATTAGATTAGAAAAATGATCTTTTCACTATTAAATAAAAGTTTTGAAATATTTAAAATAGTCATTAAATTTTTAATTCAGTTAGAAAATGGTTCTACTACTATTTGAAATATTTAAAATAGTCATTAAAAGTTTTGAAATATTTAAAATAGTCATTAAAATTTTAACTTTTGAAAGATTTAGAGTTTAGGACTTATTTTTAGGGTTTATGTTTTAGGTTTAAAAATTTAGATTTTAAATTAAAAAAATAGTATATTATATTTTTAATAGCCCACGAGCTTTTCGAGTAGCTTAAGTTCAAGCTTGAGTCGAGTCTAATTGAGTCGAGTGTTAACCGAACTTTGATCGATTCGAATTTAAGTAGCTGACGATCTGTTTTGTCTCATTTACATCCTTACTACTAGTGATAAATTTTGATCAGGACCATGTAAATTAATTATAGATCAGGCCCATGTATCAACTAAAAAAAAGAAAAAATTACAAGTTTAATATATCTAATACTAACATCCTTCCTGATACGCAAGAACAAAGTATCAATCGTTTTGGGAGCTCTCCCATGCAATTTTGAGTTTCTCTCTCGCTATATCAAGTAAACAGAACAACACCAAAGAAGCCTCAAGACAACTGACATCAAAGCCTTACCCTTTAAGTGCAACCAAAGCTGCAAATCAGCCTAAAAACTATAGCTATACAGGATACCACAATGCGACAGAATCATCTCAAACAGCTGCCTTACAAACTGACACTCAACAAACATGATCCCTCGATTTCATCCCCCACACCACATAACAAACACGAGGCATCTACCTCGCAACCCCATGCAATCAATATGGATTAGTAGGAGTCTATCAAGAATCATCATCCAAGCTATAAAGGAATACCTGAGGATAGATGGAGAACCTCACACCAGCTGAGCTTTGAAAGTATCCTGCATATTTAAACTAATCTGCAACCATAATACACGCAATTTTAAAAGTTTAATTGGCATTAATTGGCATGTGCGTATCGATACATCTGGGAGTGTATCGATATGACCTGCAATTTAAAAGGCCATTGAAAAATAGTTGTTGGGTAGTTGAAACAGGGATCGGTACGCTACAAAACGTATTGGTACGAACCCTTTCCTTATCGGTACGACCAAGCATGGAAAAATACTATAGCTGAAACTCTAAAGTGTTTTGGCTACTGGAAAAATACTATAGCTGAAACTCTAAAGTGTATCGATACGGTTAAGCTGAAAACTTAGTTTTGGCTACTGTAAAAACGTTTTAAATCTTTCCAAAGCCTTATAAAACCTATCAAACATATTTTTAAATTGTTTGGACTTAAAACTATTTTTAAAATATTTTCAATTTAGTCCAAAACTATTTTTCAATTATTATATCGAAATAAATATCCTAACAATTGCCCAACTTAACCTACATTTTCAAAACCAGCTGAAATATACCACTGAAAATTTTCTTATTAAACTGTCTCAAAGGACCTTTAAGTCTCTTCAGTTTAGTAAAGAGAGCTTGTAAAGGGTTGCCTAAAACTGGCAAACTCCACGACTCCTTCACCACTTGAAGAAAACCAGGGTGATCAGCCCAAAAAGTAAAGAACTTGAAAGGCTTAGGAGGAGAATAAAAAGATTCTTCAATACCACCTGACAAGGGGAATGATCAGAATAGTCAGGTTCTAAGAACTTGACAGAGGCACTAGAAAAAGAATTAAACCAACTTTGACTAACCAAGAATAATATAATAAAATTTAACTCGACTTATAATAAAACTTACTTACTCGATTACCTCAAAAAAAATTAACTCGGCTTAATTAAATACACATCACACTATTTCAATCAGCTGAAAAGGCCATTATGGAGTGTGATTATTGATTTGTTAAAAGCACGAGTTACGTGATCTGTAAGTAATGTGATTGATTAATCGAAGACGGATCCTTATCTTAATCGCACTGATTGTAATCTGGATATTTCTACACTAACTAAAGTAAGCTAAAGGATTGATATTGAACCAAATGGTAATTCTCAAGCTTGAGATCTTATGTATGCAGAAAATTCACTTGCTAAAATTAGATGTACGATTAGAGTCGGTACAAAGAACCGAAAAAACAACAAAAAAGGATTGATATTGAATTGTCATTTATTTTTTACAAACTGAATCCCAGAAAAGCTAGAATTATCCTAAGTATACTGTAAAAATCTGTATCAGACAAACAATGTCTGCTCTTTGCACAGAATCCCCCATTTTCAACCATTTCCCAACCAATATTTTGCATTGGCCAATGTTTCTTTGTGCTGAATATGAACTGTTCTGGGCTTCTTTAACTTGTTTCTTTAGGCTTTTCAGCTGCAGGCTGCTTCAACCGAGAGTTTCTTCGTTCTACCAGGACACGGATCTCCTCCGAATACTTCGGGTGCCACGGTTACCGAACACGATTGTCTTCCGATACAATTCTGAAACAGACCATATCCTTATCAGACCATGTTTGATAATGTTTTGAATCCTGAGAACATGTTTCGTACGGTTTTGGCATACCTTTTGAAAGGCGTTGTAGGACTTGTGGGCATGGCAGCTTCCTTCACGAAAGTTTCCGCAACTTCCCTTCGGCATTCCGTAGCTGGCGAAGTTTATTTTCGATATTTTCTGCCCCGGAGGACACCATAAGTGCGCTTTCGGTCTGTTGGTTCTTCTCGAGATTAGCATTCCCCATCTCTTCATTGTCGGCTGCCCTTCGTGTATATCGGCACATACACTCGTAGTTGTTCTTTTGGCAAAAGTAATCCCGTTTGGATCGCCTCCCCATTCTTCGAACACGACTAGAAAATTTCCACTTGGCTTCAGCCATGAACGTGGAACATGGTACCTGTAGGTGAAAAAACTCGATTACGAATGTTTGAATCGGATCCGACAAATAGTAACCGAAACCGAATAGTTTCTCACCATCTTTGAGAAGGCTCTCCACAGTTTGTTCGGCATTTCTTGTCGGTGTAAATTCCGGCGTAGTCACAAGCATCGCATCCCCCACGGGCTATATATCCAGGCCAGTGGCGTCCGATACTCTGGCCATTGATCCATACTTGCCCTTTTCCCATGCTATTCATATCTAAACCTAATGGTTCATGGCCTCCGGGTGCATCGAAAGTTGTCTGCAAAAAACAGATGTTAAATATTCAAATCTGGTTCTATGATTCCAAGCATGGTATCTGTTTAATCAAAACATGGAAATTTTCTAACCTTGTACCAAGTCAAAGGTTGTTTCTTCGCCAATTGCGATCCTTCGGCCCATTCGACAGAGGAGCTTCCGGCAATGGTGTAAAGGTTTAAGGCTTCCCCTTTAAGACCAATCTGCACAGGATCATGCCAACATAGTGTATTAACATATGAAATGAAACCAGTTTATGTTTTAGCAATATTCAACAAACCTTGTAAGACCATTTCTGCTTAGATATATCTCTTGTCCCCTCATCGAGACCGTTCAATGTAACAGGTCCTAGAACACCAACATTCCATGTCTCGAAATGAGTTCCGACATTCTGAAACATACGAAATTTGATGATCAATGCTTAGATATGATATTTCCCAACTATCGTTGAAGTTAACGAAAAACGAAAGCCTCATCAGGGAAGTGAGAGAACGAACCGGGAGTCCGACTGCAACGCTTAATAAAGAAATCTTGTTAATCCCGGGGCTCAGCTTGACATTGTTGCTGAATGTTAACTTCGGGTTTTCTAGTCCTCCATACGCAGTCCCTGATAGTTGACCATTGATGAAAACAAGCAAAGCATGACCAGCTGACCATATGGTGAGAAGAGGATCTTGTCCACTCTTCAAAAACCCTTCACTAGGATCAATGTTTACACTGATAGAACAAGAGCATGTCAAGAAAATCGAATAAAATTACTACGATAACTCGCGATTTACTCGGAAAGATTATCGTTACTCGAGATTACTCACTCTGTCATGTACCACAAGTAATCAGAAGCATCCCTGGTGATAAAGATCTGTTCCCAAAGCCCATCATGTACAGTTACATTTTGATCATCAGCAGAGGGCCTTTCTTCGTTGTACGATTGCCACGAAAACGCAGCGGTTACGGGTACCATCTGCTTCTCTGAGCTCTGAGCACCAAGCTGTGAAACAATTACATACATGTGTTAGATATTTACATTAACCGGCTTTGATGGGAAACGAAGTTTCTCTTTTATTTACCCAGGCAGTGTTGAAAACAGCAGTTTTACAGTCCGGAAGGATGCTGATGGACCAACGTGGTAACTCATATTGTGCACTACCAAAAGTTACATTTACAGAGTATTTTGTGTCGTAGTTTGCAAGGAATGCAGCACATGCACCATACTTTGAACTGAATACATGAGCCTGCGAATCGAATCAGTAACAAAAAATAATGAGAAGAACAAATTCCAAATTGTAATCTGTTAAACTTCCTTAATCTCCTTTGAACAGTAAAATTTTTTACCTCCTGGTTACTTCCAAGTGATGTAACTGTAGGATCTGCAGAAACTAAAGCCGGTTCACATAATTTGATGGCTCTATGTAAATCTCTCAGATGTCCCCATTTTGGTTCCCTTAGTAGTCCTTGAATAAGATAAAAAACAAATTTAGAACCCCAAATTGTTCACCATGAAACTGGTAAGTAAAATCGGTTCAGTCTTAGCTCAGACTGCGGTTCATATGTGCATACTGCATACCATATTCATCAATAGGAGCATCATAATCATAGCTAGTAGCAATGAAAGGACCGCCAGCTGTCCGGCCAAAATTTGTTCCTCCGTGGTACTGAGGCGAAAGGAATTCAAAGAGGTTAAGATTAAAGCTGTTGATCTTTCACTGCAATAAAACTTACAAGAGAGACGGCAGAATAGAATACCATATAATAATTAACAAATGAACCACCATTCTGTATGAACCTCACAACTGAAAATGCTATGTCTTCTGCAGGTCTGGTAGGCACTGCACCGCCAAACTCCGTATACCTTCGGGTTAAAACAAAACGGGAGGTCGAATAAGACTCGAAATCAAACTACATATAAAAAAAAAAAAAAAACATTAGGCAGTGCAGGCAAAATTTGCATGACTTACCAGCCAGTCCAGTTCTCAGTCCACATCTTTGGTTTATATTTCGCATTGGGAGTAAAATTTTCACAGTAGAATGCATTGCAGGTGTTTATCTGTCACAGTATAAAGGAATTATATTTTAGCTTATGTTTTGAACACGAGTGTCAGATACGGATAATTCAAGAAAAATGAAGCAAAGAGTGAAAAGCAATCAAATCAAACTCGAAACAGTGTAATATAAGGTTCCGAAATACCCCACCAAGAAAGTTCAAAAGGCATGCCAACAAGGAAAATGACAATAACAAAATCATATACCACAGGGTCAGGAGCATCATCTTGCTTGCACATAATCCATGGGACACTGGTGTCGAGTCCTTCCGCCATTTGTGCAGCCCACTTGGTGTAAGCTTTACCAGGATCACCGATTTCCCATTCGACAGGACCGAATTCATTCTCAATCTGTCATAACAGAATTCATCAATGTTGAACCAAAAATAACCGAGAAAAAAAAGAAGAAAAAACCCCAACATGATTTTCCAAACCTGAGACATAATGATTGGACCTCCTTGAGTCTCAAACAGCATTTCAGCTTTCATCATGCTAACTATCTTCTCTGTGAAGTTATGCATTGCAGCCTATACACATTATACTCAATATATCAAAATCAATAAATCATATGTACATGTATATGTATATGTATATGTATATGTTGTCAACCTTGAAAGGTTCATTATCAGTCCTGAAAACAATGCCGGGGACATATTTGAGCCAAACAGGAAATCCCCTGAGGCAGAAAACCAGAGCATATTCAGTGAATCTGCATAAAAGTTAAAAAAGAACTCACAGAAATCAAATATTATTAGTACCCAAAGTTCCATTCAGCACAAACATAGGGACCAATCCGGAGATGAACATAAAGGCCAGCTTGTTGGACCAGCTTAATGAATCGAACCAAATCATATCTATCCTCGAAATAATACTGCGAATCGAAACAAAAATATAAACAAGAGGCAATAAAAAGATGAACTTCATAAGCAACTTCGAATGCATTTCCATAATCCATTACATTTCCAGGAGAAGGCTCATGCCCATTCCAGAAAACATAAGTCTGTATAACATCCAAGCCTCCATCTTTGGCCTTTGTAATAAGATCAGGCCACATCTGCACATTAAAAAAATGGTAAAAATTTCACCTTTTTATTTAAAAAAATGGTAAATTTCACTTAAAAACTTAAGAACAATACCTCGGGAGTGCTTCTGGGATAATGAATAGAACCGGAAAGAAGAATCCTTCTGCTGCCATTAATGACGATAGCTTTGCTGTCATAAGAAACAGTGGCTGAAACTGAGAAAACCCAAGAAGAAAACAACAGCCATAACATGAAGAAATCGACCACATTTGACAACATGTTTTTCTTTTGTTCCACACTTTCTGCACTTCAACAAAGCAATGAGCTTTCTGTTTTGTCTTTGTATATTATATCCACTTTCTCCTCCTGTGATATTAAGGAAGAAAGAGAAAGGAAAAAAAATGAGCTTTTGGTTTTTTTTTTTTATTGTTTTAAGAACCTAAAAAGAGGGAGATTTAGCAGAGTTTAAGGAGGTAGTGGATTGTACTCAGTTTCTGGGTTTTGGAATTTTGAGTTTTTAGTATGAATGAGAAAGACAAGTTGGCCTGCAACTGTTATATAAACTTTCTTGTGAGATGAAGCGACCCCACATTCTTTTGCCTTTTACTAGAGTATTAAGTATTACTATTTTCATTTTTGGATTTAATTATCTGGGTTCTGCATTTATAAATTGACCAATTGAAAGATTATAATATTTTTAAATAATAATAACAGTTATTTTATTGAATAATTAAAGAGTACGTTGCACAAAACTCAACTCGAAAAAAATATTTTTTTGACTTAATTCGATTAGATTTGACTCTAATCGTAATTTAATAAATTCGACTTGAAAAAATTCAAATAAAATGTGAATTATAAAATGAGAATCGAGTAACTTGAAATTTTCAGTAAATAGTGAATCGATTTTCAAGTTCGAATTTAGTCCTTTAGCTCTACCTGGTATGTATATCACATATAAAAATATGAAGAAATGTATATGTATATTATACATGGTTATAGAAAGTCATTTAAATTAAAACAATTAGTATTTAATATCATAGTATTTCAACAATTTATAATTAAATTTGAATAGAAATTCGAACAATTCAACTCGACTCGAAAAAAATTCAATTAAAATTTGAGCTATAAAATAGGACTCATAAACTCGACTAACTCGAATTTTTGACTCGACTCGATCTAATATTCACCCCCTACTAATAGAGGTGAGCGTTCGATCGAGTTGACTCAAGTCATGTCAAAAAAATTTGAGTCAATCGAGTTTACGAGTCCTATTTTATGACTCAAACTGTATTTGAATTTTTTCGATTCGAGTCAAATTTTCAAGTTTCTATGTAAATTTAATTGTAATTATTTACAATGTTATAGTACAAATATATTCTAATTTCAACGACATTTTATATTCATATACAATTAACATATATATGTAACGACCTGAATTTCGGAATCCGAAAGTCGGTTTAACCTAAAGTGTTGGCTTCGCGTTTGGGTCAAGTGTTGGCCTTTGAGAGCTTTAGTGGGCTATCTTTTATTGTGGGCTTTATGCCTTGAGTGATAATTGTGGTGTAGGATGATGAGAGAAGGGCAATTGTGTAACTTACCTTGTTCGAGGAGGGAGAAAAGAGGGGGTGTTTAATTTTCTGCAGAAAGTATGTTTGGTGAAATCATTTTTTGTCTCCTTGTCTTCTTCTTTCTCTAATTTTCTTATCTTCCCACCTCAAAGTTTAAGAAAGGTTGAATCTTTAGGTTTTAAGGTGTGAATCACGTTTTGGGCATTGAGGAAGTGTTGTTTAGCAATCAGAGGTTTATAATTCAAGGTGAGAATGACTTAAAATAGCGGAGGAAGAAGTTTTGCTGGGGATTGTGATGGAAGAACGGGAATAGGGTTCTTTAGTTTCATTTCTTGTTGTAGAAATATTTCCTTAGCATCTCTTAAGTTACCAACATCGGTGTAACTTGCCTTACAACGTTTTGGGCAATGAGGAAGTGTTGTTTAGCAATCAAGAATTTATAATTTAAGGTAAGAATGGCTTGAAATGGTGGAAGAAGAGGTTTTGGTGGGGATTATAATGAAAGAACAGGAATAGGGTTTTTTAGTTTCATTTTTTGTTGTAGAAATGTTTTCTTAGCATCTCTTAAGTTACCAGCATCGTTGTAACTTGCCTTACAACGATTGATTGTAGTGAAAGAGGTTGAAATCTCATCTAAAGAGAAAGGAAAAGAGAAGGCTTGAAGCTTGAGCTAGGGAGGCTTCACTTGCTGCTGTAGGACCAAGGTTAGTACACTATTAACTCTTATATATTCATGTGAATCATCAATTTTCTTGCTTGCTTGATTATATGATGTTTTGGCTAGGATTAGAGCTTGGTGTTCATTCATGGTAATTTCCACACTTGGTGACGAAAATGTGTAAAATTGGTAAGAATCCACTTAATAGACTTTCTATAATGTGTAGGTATGATTTGGGGTTGTGCCTTGGGGTTTTAGGGGCAATGAAAGTGATTTATGATCTCCGAAAAATGAATTTTGGGTTTGAGTATCGATACGGGCTGAAAGTATATCGATACATTGTGTTAAATTTGAAGAACTAAGGTGTATCGATACTTTTTTCTCATCCAAATTTTAGTAGCCAATTTCGGTATCGATACCCTTTTAAGTGTATCGATACGCCTTAGGGTATCGGTACATGTTCTCGCGTATCGGTACAGGGAGTTTGGTTAAAACTCTGTGTATGTAAGTTTAGGCCTATAAATTAACCGAACGAACACGAACGGGGGTGTGTTCATGTTCGTTCGTTTAACTTTAACTGAACAAATGAACGAACACAAACATAAACGAACAGAAAATTTCTTGTTCGTGTTCGTTCATTAAGGAATGTAGCTTGTTCGTGTTCGTTCATGTTCGTTCGTTTAAATGATAAACGAACACAAATGAACATAAACGAAAACAAATGAACATAAACGAACACAAACGAACATATATAATGTGTTAAATATTTAATATTTTGAGTTAGTTCGATTAATTCAGTTAATTAACCGATTTTAAACGACTTAATCGATAATTGAAATTTGAAAAAACTCTTAACCGTTAGCCGAAACCTAAAATTATCTAATAGATTAACCAATTTTGTTTTGATTCGGTCGGTTAGTTCGGTTTAACCGAACAATGAACACCCCTAGACATATGTGAATAAATTTAAATGAACATAAACGAACGAACATAAATGAACGAACATAAACGAACAGATTACCGAACGTTCACGAACATAAATGAACGAACAAGCCCTTTGTTCGTGTTCGTTCATTTAATTAAACGAACAAAAAATCTTGTTCATGTTCGTTCGTTTAATAAATAAACGAACATAAACGAACTTCCCGCCGAACAGTTCACGAACGGTTCGCTGAACGTTCGGTTCGTTTACAGCCCTATGTAAGTTAGGTATCGATACGTTTGGGAGCGCATCGATACGGAGGGGTGTATCGATACCCTTAGGAGGTGCACTGATACTATTTGGGCAATATGCCCAAGGAACTTCATTTTAAGTTTGGGGTTCTATAATTCAAGAGCAAGGGTCCAATGGGTCTCCTAAGGGGTAAAATGAATAGTAAAAATGAGAAATCGAGTTTGTTACTCCGTATTTGGCCTAAATGATAAATAATTTGGTAGATGAAAAGGGAATAGCTTGTATGTGCTAGCAAACCTTAGGGATCCTTAGTGGATCATGTGTGAACGTGCCAAGTAAGGGCACTTGCGCGGTTGAGCTATTTGATTGGTGAGATCCGGATACTCAGTGAGAGTGTTGCACCACCTGTTGATGAGATTCCGGATTTACGTTCTCGAGGTTGTGTGACACCGGTCCTCACTCCAGGTTTGTTGGTATGATGTATGTATACTGTGTGAGACGTTATAGCTTGCTTGCTATGTGTTTAGACGGTGATGGTAGCGCCAATGTTTATCTTGTCATGATATCATATTTGTAGCATGCTCTTATTTATGATTTGTATGAATTATGGTTGAGTGGAAGTGTATCCACTGAGCTTCGTTAACTCAGCGTTCGGAATTGTTGTTTCCGTTCGCATATTAGTAGGTTTGCATACATCCTTGGAGCACCGTCGGAGTAGGACCTCAGAATCAACTTGAGTCCGAGTACAATACTTAAATTTATTGGGCCATGTATCCGTAAGACCCTATGTGTATTGTAATTCATATTTTGGAACTTAAGTTTGCGTGTCGAATGCTTTTTAAATTATGTATTTTAAGTGAAGCTCCTCATGTAACGTTTTAAATTAGTTTATCAACTTGAAATGTTTTAATTTGGCGGATTTTATTAAATGAAAATGTTGGGCTAAATCTAGCAATAAATTTTCACGGGTTATAGTTGGGCTTAAGGCCCAAATGTAACATCCGGGTTGAGGATGTTACAATATATTTCTTCATATTTTTCATATGTGGCATATATATAAATATATATGTATATATATACAACATAATTGAGGGACTCGACTCAAACTTGAAAATCGTTCCACTAATTACTAAAAGTTTCGAGTTAATCGAATTTCTATTTTACAACTCAAACTTCATTTAAAATTTTTTCGAGTCGAGTTGAAAATTTCAATTTTTCCGAGTCGAGTCGAGCTTTGTTCACCCTTACCTACTAAAGAGTATATATAAATAAAAATCGTAATATCGAGAAAGAAGAGTCTATGAAAATCTAAAATAGACTAATCATACCAACTGATTATTTCCTCTAAAACTAGTAAAACACAAAAACTAACAGTTGAATAATAAAAATAAACCATAAAAGAAAATGGTAAAAAACCTCAACAAAAAATCTCGAAAATATAAAAGGTACAAATAAACATCATTGTTGACGATGAAAGATAAATATTATGGGCACAAAGATAATAATATAACATGATAACACGTCAACAATTAGTTTATCACAATTCAACGTGTATCATATATGATGATTGTGAATACCTATTTAATATAAAAGAATTAACTTGAGAGTCTAAAATAGAACAAATCAACAAAATAATATTTCATACTAAAAACAAATATATACAACCTTAAAAAGCGAGAAATTATATCACGAGTATGACTTACTACATCAGCCATAGTCCCAACCAATAAAAATTATTCACTACACTATATTTTTCTACGTCATTTTTTCATTATTTAATAACTTCTAAGAAAACTGTTTTTTAAATAATATGTAAAAAAACATTAGTCACTCGTTAGAAATAATGACGTGAAAAAATATAATGTAGCGAATGGTTTTTATTGGTTGAGACCATTACTGATGTAGTAAGTCGGGCCCGTAATATAATTTTTCAAAAAAAAAACGTTATAAATACACTATAAAAACGTATTTCAATACCATGCAATAAATTATAATGTTGAAAAAAAATCTTAGATGCTACACACGAACTTTACTAATGCCTTTATTTTCTATTAAAGCAAGCATGCAACCTTATAATGGAAGTCAAGAAATTGCAAGTTACGCACACATTTCCAGACAAAGGAATTAAATGATTATAGCTGTTTTTGTCTTAATAATTTCATTTTTATTTTGATCATATCAAATAATTCCATTTTAACTAATTTATAAAATTAAACACAAATTATATAAATTTGATATTCAAAAACCGAAATAATATATAATTAAATAATATATTTAAAATATATAAATATAGTTGAAGTGGGAACTTAGAAGAAGTAGAAACAGCTGTGTTTGCAAATCATGACTTCAAAATTAAGCAAAGTATAGTAATTAGTAGATTAATAAATAACTCAAAATTTTGAAATAATTTCGTATTTGTCGGTTATAATTAGCGTTTGATTAAATATTATTATATCAGACATTTTTCTTTAAGAAGAAATCTAATTAGTAGTTTGTTAGGGTGGTTGGTATAGCATGCAAAAATAATTAGGTGACCTATTTCAAAGTGATAAAATTATTTGAATCCGATGTGATCCGATGTCGTCTTTAAATTTTGTATCTCCTTCTGTCTCATTAAAACAAATTAAGCATGAAAACAAGATAGAGAAAATTATAAAAACTCAAACCATGAGGCTTATTGAATATACTCATTCTTAATTTCTCATAGATGACACGGTAGAAAAATGATCAAGATCAATAAACAGACCGATATTAGTAGGGACAATATCTCATACGTGACGATTCACATATAATAAAATTACTCGCTCCATAAAGTGACCGACTTATTAGTATCTTAATGAATCTAACGGAAAATAAATGATTAAAACCACTCAGAGACAAAAAAAAATGTTCAAATAACTTTTGTACAATTACGATTAAGAGTATTTATTATTCAGTTAAAATCAAATTAACCGACCGAATTAAAGTTTAGTACGATTAATCCGTAAACTATTAAAGTGTTTAATCGGTAAATAATTAAATGTTTTTTGAAGTTCAATTATCGATTCGAAACTGGTTAATTTGATTTTCGAAAAACGGCCTACATTTGCAAGGGATAAAGTTATGCCAACCCCACCAAACCTAATCCTTCACCTTAGGCGGAAGAAGAGCGTAACCACGAGGGGTAAAGATCATATTGTATTGGCTTATATGGGTCCAATTCTCGATGTTTATGTCTCGTGATTCATTGTAATTACTCTAAATCTGGGAAGTCATAGTCCGGGTGAATTGGAAACTACAATAATCTAAATTCCTATTTCCTTTACAATCTTGTACTAAAATTAAATATCGTATCACGAAATTATTATTTTCTTCTCAAAAATATGTTTAAAAGGGATGTATAATATTATAGATTTTATATTTTAAAATCTTTTATTTTTTTATGCGAGATTAGTTTTTTATTTCTCTCTAGAGATGTGACATCCTCTACCACTCAATCCTATAACGCTCTCATCATGAAACCTACCACGATGTGAAATTGGATAGTTAAGAGGTTGCTTTGATATTTTTCTCCCCAAAAAACATATTTGATAAGATGTCCATGACCATTGTTTTTATACTTTAGAACTTCTAATTTTCTTTACGTTATGAGATTAATGTACCTACCTCTTTCTCTCTCTAGTATGGAACATAAATATTTTTAATTTTTAGTCTGACGACGATACATTATATAAATCTGTACTTAAACCCTATAATTCTCGAAAATATTATTTGTAATTATAGTTGGAAGTCTATTTCTAAGTAAAAAAAAACTCGACCATAAACGTGAAATTCAACAAGAATCCAAAGAAAGTGAAGCCCAAAACTTGATATAAACCCTTGATGCATGTCCTAATCAAATATCCAATTACAAATTAGGTTATTTGGTAATGAAGTCTTAACGAACAGATAATTTGCATTGCATGAACGGCTTAAAGTTTAAACATCATCATCACCCTTTTTTTTGTTATGTCTTTCAATCTTGTTAGCAAAAAGTAAATCCCCGCGGCTTACTTCTTCCGTCTATTTTTTACTCTTACGATTAGATTTTTTTTTTCTAATTTGGTTCTGGTAAAAATTTTAAATTATAATATATTTTACTTATTCTGATATCATAAAATAATTTTTATCTTTAAAGTAAATAGATCAAATCCTACTTTTAATATTTTAGTTTAGTTTTTTTTTTCTTTCGAATTTTTCTATAACTCTTACAATAACATTTTGTTGTCGGTCCCGTTAACTTTTAATTTCTGGTTTCGATCATGCTGGTTGGTCGGTGCTATAATAAGAACATGTAACTTTGCTTAACATCGAAACCACTGCAATTTCATTTGTTCAACGACCTCCACCACCACCTGAACTCACTTTGTTTACCTTATCACTGAAGTTGGCTCCGACCAAAGTCCCCAACGAGCTTTTTTGGTGGTTCTGGTTGGGACCAGGCCCTAGCTAGCCACCCCCCAAGTTGTGGATTGAGCCACTTGGAACCGGCCACATACTCATATTCACCAAACTTCGCCATTCCTCAACGTTTGTAAAGGTTGATTCCTATAATGGGTACAGGGACTAAACCTATTTAGGCGTAATGGTCTAAGAAGCCCTTAAACTTTTGAAAAATATCAATTAAGCCCCTAAATTTTTTTCACATAATTAAGCTCTTAAACCAAGAGATTGAATCAGTTAAGCCCTTGAATCAAGAACTTAAATCAATTAAGTCATTTGACCAAATTTGACCATTAAATCTTGACATTTTATTCTTTAGATATTATTGACATATGCTACACTACAGTTTTATCATGTTGCATTTACAATTTTTTTAAAAAATATTTTTATATAAATTTTATAAGTTTTTTAGAATTTTTACAACATTTAAAGAATTTTTTAAATAAAATATTTTAAAAACTTCAAGTCAAAACACTGTGACACGACATATTGCATCAACAGATTTGAAAAAACTATCAAGATTTAGTGGTTAAAATTGGTCAAATGACTTAATTGATCCAATTTCTTGGTTCAAGGACTTGATTGACCCAATTTCTTAATTCAAGGGCTTAATTGAGTGTAAAAAAATACAAGGACTTATATATTTTTTTTAAATTTCAAGTGCTTTTTATACCCTAAACCCATCTGCCTATTTATGCAAAGTACAAAGACTAAGGACATAGTTTTACCTATGCTATTTTGTGGAGGGTTACTACTTACTTCTGAGCTGGCCCAAAAAAATCATTGGATACTGTGGTTCTGCAATGGATTGGGTCGTAGAGTATTTTGCCCATTGGATCTAAGTCCAACAAAGATGTGGACAAAACAAAGTGTGTGTATATAGGACAAATACGGTTTTGGTCCCTCTACTAATGTTCAAATTGGAAATGTAATCTTTGTAATTAATTTGGCACTGTTTTAGTCACTATATTTTTAAAATTAATTACTTAGTTCAAATATTTAACACTACTAACTATTTTCTTTTTAAAAATCATTGCAAACACATAAAAAATCATATCAGCAATATGAATGCGAAAGTGTGGTTTAAAGAAAAATCCACACCAGAGTTTTAACTAGTATATTTAATAGGGTTAACTATGTAGACCGACTAAAAAAATAGAGATATCGAATAATGTGAAATTAATGTATAGAGACTAAATACCAAATCTAAGCATAATAGAGGGACCAAAACCAAAAATTGACCATACACAAGGGCCATTGATGGAAAAGGGAACTTAACCGAACATGTGGCTTTCAGGAGGGGACCTGCGCGAGAAACAGAAGCAGTGGAGGGAATTTTTCACTGAGTTGTTTGCCTCGATGTCTACTTGTCTAGTAGCAACATTAATATACAAATATCTCAATCTAATATAATATTAATATATTAAAATTAACCGACATGTTGGTCAAAGTGGTAAGTAGTTTGATATAATTTTAGCAGATCTTGAGCTTGAGATCTTGTGTAATTGTATATGCAAAAATTTTCACTCATTAAAATTAAGTGTGTGACACGAGTCGGTCCATATTAGTTAAAGTAAAATTCTAAAAAATTGAAGGACAATATTTTTTTTAAATTAATAGAGATTAATTAAAATTACGAGATAAATACATCAACCGAACAGCTAAATTCAACGACGGAAGAGAAGAATGATCCAACTGGCCTTGGCCCGCAATAGTTTTAAAAAAATCATAATAACTCCTTTTATTTTATTTTTTTAAAAATTAATTTAATTGTTTTGATTTTTAGAAACCCATATTAAACGTTATAGTTTATTAATAATTTTAACTAAATCTTTTAAAATTTTAATTTATTTTCTCCAATTTTTTCTCTTAGTCTTTATAAATTTAAATATTCGATAAATTAAGTTATACCCTAACTTTTATTTTAAATATTTAATAATTCTAATATTTTTAAAGTGCAATAATTTAACCTCTCTAAATATTCGATATTGGTTCTGTCTTTAAATATATTGTAGGGCACGAGTGGACCTTTATGAGAGGAAGTGGGCACCTTGCCCCCAAAATTTGGTAAATTAACTTTTAGTTTTTTAAAAATTTTAATTTGACATTTTTAAAAGAAATTATTATTTTATAAAAGAATTTAAATATTTTTAATTAAGTCTCCTCCTAATTTTTAAAATTTTTATTATGTCTCAAAATTTTATTTTTTTTATTAAATCCCTAGATACTTAATAAAATCCTAAACTAAACCCTTAAATTTTTTTTGTTGAAAAAGTTAATTTAAATACTTAGATTTTTAAAATTTTTAAATAGGCACTTCAACTTGTGTCGAAAAAATCCACCGCTGTTTGAGGGTTTGCCTTGCCCCATGAAAATTTTGCAGGCACCATAAGTAAATGCAGGGAAAAGGACGGGAACCTGTGGGCATGGAGTTATAAGGTCCCGGTGGAAGGATGGGGCCGTCGCCGCTCGGTGACAACAACCGTTGCTTGGACATACCCTCCCATCACTGTCACCGATTCACGATAACATTTTACAACGTCTCCATCCATGTGTCTCCTCCACCACCTCTTTTAAGTTTTAATCTCTAAGACTTGTTGTTATAGGTGTGATTAACAACATGTCTATGTAGTTTGCTTCTTCATCGTATATGTCATAACAACTCTTTGCTCGGCAAGGAGTTTTGTTGTTTAATGTGAATTTTGAAGAAAAAATCATTTAAAAAGATTAGAGTCGTCATCGGTTACTTTGATAGATCGGATACTATAAAAAATTAAAGATTCATTTATTTAGAAATAAATTTGAGAGTTGATTATGTGAGAGAAGAATTAGTACCTCACAACGCCCGAAATCAGTACCAAATCATATGTTGCTTTTATCGATGAAAACCATTAAAATTTAAAGTTGAATAGGATTTTTATTTATTCATTTAAGTTATTATGTATACTTTTCGTTTTTGATTAATGATAATAATAATAAAAGCAAATAGATAACTAAATAAATAGCTAAATAAAATAAAAAATGATTATCAACTCAGACAAAATTAGTGATTACAATATATTATACACATTTTCTTAATCACCGATATACAACTCATTAGTTAACTAGTCCGAATCTTATATTGTAAAATGAATATATATATATATATATATATATATATATTTGTACGAATTTATATCATTATATTTAATCCGGACTAGTTAATTTTATGAGATCGAATGAATTAAATAATATAAAATAATATTTTTAAAATGCAATTATTAGTAGACTAATTTGTTTTTAATTTATATCATTATATTTAATCTAATCCGTATATTCGATGATATATTTTCTTGGGTAATTATGCCATATATTGGCGGTGGAAATATTTTGTTTCCACAAGAGCCTTAATTTTAGGGGTTAAGGATTTAATTTAGTGTTTATAGTTTAGGGGTTTAGGGTTATGTGCTTAGAATTTAGGGACTATAGTTTGAATTTAGAGTTTAGGATTAGAATTTAGGGGTTATATGTAAAAACCTAAATTTCTACCATATTACTCTAAAACCTAAATCTCAACCTCTAACACTAAACCCTAAATTCTAACCACGTACTCTAAATTCTAGCCCCCTAAACTATGAACTCTAAACTAAATCCCTAACCCCTAAAATCAGGGCGTTTGTGGAAACAGTTTCCACCAGCATCATATATTTTCCCTATTTTCTTATTCCCAATCAAATATAATAATTAAATTTGAACTATTATAGGTGTAGAGTAAATATGCCACGCCATTAAAATTTTCTTATAATAAATATTTTCAGTTATTACCAAAATGCCTAATTAGTTTTTTATCTTAGGGTAAACTACAACGGAAATCGTTTAACTATGGGTAAAGTTACATTTGATCACTCAATTATTAAAAATAAAATAATTTAATATGTTATTTTTTTATTTGAGCTAAGGTATCCACCGCCGATAACATTAATTAATTCCTTCGTCGCGGATGCTCCCGCTAAGAGAAAAACTGCTAACTATAAAATATACTCTATTTTATTGGTAGAAATTAAACTTTTGACCTCATAATTAAAGGATAAAATAAGCAACTATCACACTACATCTAATAATTTTTAATATGTTATTTTTTAGAATAATATAATATATTAAATATATGGAAATGGGGGAATTTTAGAATAATGAGAAGTATCTCTTTCGAAAGCAACAAAAGGATAATACTGAGTACACATCAGATCAGAGGACACTGCCAGGGGAGAGAGAGTGCGTGTTTTTGAAATAAATGCTTTTACTGTATTCTACGGTTTTTGGTTGATAGATTTTTTTTTTTGAATTAATGGGAGTTTCAGGGGAATATTATTTTTTGACGAGTTTTAGTTTTAAATTTTGAAAGGACTAATAATAAATTATATATATAAAGGATAAAATTGTTTTACCCTTGAATTTTTTTCTTCAAATTTTTAATATTTTTGGGCATAACTCCTACTAGTAACACAAAATTTTATATCAAATGTATAAACTATTAAAAATTCATAACATTAAATATTTAGGAGTGTGAAATTATAAAATTTTAAAAATATAAAATTATATTATTGATAGAAATTATAAAGAAAATATTCAAATTATACGAGAATTTAAAATATAAGGGCGTAACAACTTCCTCTTCGCTCGTCTCTAGGTGGAAGTGGTAAAAATTAAGTGTACAATGCAAAAATTGTAAGTAAATATAGTGGTGGAACTATATATTTTATTTTGAGAGATTAATTATCGAAAATAATTTTAACAGTAACTTTATTTATCAAACCATATATATGTGTATGTGGTTTCATGAAACAAATGTAGATCTATAACATATTTTTTTCCGACAAATCTGAGGTTTTTTAAAAAGAAAAAAAAATGAAATTATAATAACAGATTTTGATACTTAACTTTCATCGATTAAAAATTTTAGAAAAACTTAGAGGGAAAATAAAATTCAGTTTCCTCCGATATAATTTTTATAGAAAAAGATGAGTCTAAAAGTGTTTAAAATATTACCTGAGATTATTTTTTATTCTTATTTTTCAATTCTAAATTCACATATTGATGTTTATTACAATTTAAGTTGTACCTATAAAATTTATATTTTAATAATACCAATTCACTTAATCTATAAATAGTTTTCTAAAAAAAAACTTAATCTATAAATAGATATAAATATATATACATATTTAATATGAAATTTTAACAATTTTAAGAAGAGAAAATAATTTTTTCAAATATTTTGAGGGACCAAATAAGGGGTCAAATAATTTTTTTGGAAAAAAAAATCAAGGGCGATATATTAGATATATGTTTGATAACAGAAAATATATAAAATTATTATATATTAAACTAAAAACAACGTACATATTTTTTTAAAAGAATTCAATAAACAATATAAACGAGTAAAAAACGAGTTTAGGTTAGTCATTTACAAATGTGAGTTGATTTAGGCAAAATTTAATGCTCATATTTAAGGCTGTACTTAGACAATCATAGAATGTGTTAATATTATGCACATGTCTAACCTGACTTAGAGCACACCTCTACTGTATTACTTAGAAAAGGACTGAAATTTTAAAGTTTGGATAGTTTGGATTACAATTAATCAAATTAAAATACATGGACTAAATCGATAAATTATGCAAAAACAAGACACTAATGATAGAATTTGACCAAGATAAAATCATGGACAGAATCCAAAGTGTTAATGTTCCCAAAACAGTGAAATATTTTAAGTTTTACACGTTATTTTAGATTATTAGATGGGTGAAATAGAAGATTGAAATTAATTTCTTACTTTTTTTTAAACGATAATCTTTACGTATTCTACTATTAATCTCAATCATTCGTTTCATTTATCTAATGATTTAAAAAATATGTAAAATTTAAAAATTCTTATATTGTGTAAGTAGATCTTATATATATATATATATATATATATATATAACCTGTTTTCACACTCCTCGCTCGGCTTCCCCATGGTAATTATATAGCTTCAAATGATGTCTGGTCAGCTGCTGTCTGCTCATATGTATATATATAAACATTTTCTAGGTAAAAAGTACGTGAAAATGCAGTGTTATAAGGAGATAAGTGAAACATGACAGAGTCGGTTGTGAAAAAAGATGTAAGAACTCCAAGATGCAAGATTGATGGCAATTGGCAAAGGTGTGGGGTGCTGCATTTGTCTCTTGCCTGCGCACTGCATTCATTGCTTTTGGCAAGACTAAGGTGGTGAACAATGGAGATATATATCACATGCATACATGGATGAATCGAAGGATTCGAGCCAGCGATCGTCTCTTTAAAAATTTAAAATTTGTATATTTCTAAATAGCAAAACTGTTGCCTTTTTCTTAATATTTACATTTCCAATATTCCTTTTACATGCCCCAAGTAGATCAGTATAACGTTATACATAGAGATTTTATACTCTTTGTAGTCTGTGATTGTGCCATGGATCACACAATGTTTGTCATTTTACTAGCAAACTCTAGATAATACTACCGTTTTCCATGATTACAAGGAAGTGGACCGTTATTTTTATCGGAAAAAAAACAAGTTCGAATTTTGAAGATGAGATGATTAAAAATGGAACCAAAAACCACAAACATAAACCATCAAAGGGAACATGAAAGATGTCAATTCTTCATCTTACGACTCTTGATGCTTTGTGTGAATTGCAAGGACGAAACCATTTAGGGTTGCCTCCCAAAGTTTTTTAGTATAACAATATTTTAAGTCATTTTTACTTTAAATAATAATCTAATAAGAAATAAAAATCGGCTGCCTTTTTTCGGTACTCTTCTTATGCCCCTATACTAAAGACCTAGGTTTAGGATTTAAGGTTAATGTTTAAGGTTAGAGTTTAGTGAATTTAGGGTATGGTGTATTTGTTAGGGCTTATAGTTTAAAATTTAAAGTTAAGGCTTTAAATTTAATATTTTTAGTGTTAGACATAGAAAAGGACAGGACTTTGTCCGTCAAATAAGATCTTTCTCCTTCCTATTTTTAGATTTAAAAGCTTAGTAGACTCGTATCCTTTTAATATTCGATCCTAACTCCGTCCCTAGTAATTCGTCTCTGGTCTCAAACATCACATCTGATATCAATTAAGATTAAAGGATAAATCATCTTATAAGTTCATCAAATCAAGGGAGTGTGTGGATGTAATAAGAATAGATTTTTGTTAAGATCAGAATTTTGGATAGATAACTTGTATTTTATGTATACAGTACTAGCTATCATGAAGATCACAACCTGTGAGAAGATCAGAATTGGGGATCAAAATTTTGTTCTTATATGTTTAAATCAATACCATTAATTTGTGTGGCTACCATGAAATGAAGAACTCTATCTTTTAGTTTCTGAAATGGCATCAAAAAAGGAGAGTAAAAACTGCTGCAGATAGGGCTTTTGTTTTTCTTTTCAATATTTCTGAATAGGATGCAGAAGCAGCATAGCATTCCATACTCATCTCCTTTCTCCCCTTTTGTCTTGTTTTAACATGGTCTCATATATATGAAATCACGTGAACCTCTCATTTGTATTTCCCTTCTCTCTCTCTTCATTTCTTCATTTTTTTTTCATTTCTCTTGTTCAAAACTTTGATCCTCCACCTTTACTGGACAAGACCAACTGTTTATCACTTGATTGTCCTCATGTCTTCTAGTAATTGCTATTCTTCCCTTTATCCTTTTCCTTTTGACCTTAACGAAGATTATCAGCACCAACAGCAGCAGCACCTTTTTGCCTTAAAATCTCAGCCTTCTTCATCTTCTTCTTCCTCCTCTCTCACTTCCCCCACTTTCTTCAACCCAACTGTTCAAAACCAAGAAGGCTCTTTTAGAGAACCCCATGAGTTTCAAGATCAACAGGATCAGGTATGTGTTTTGATCTGACCACTTAGGGTTTTGAATTCATGATCATTTTTTATATATGTTGTTGAAATATCAACACCAATACCAATGATTAGTTAGTCTAACCGGACGAGGTGCTAGATACTTTAAGTAAAGTCGGAGATCGAATTCTGATGTTCTAAAGGGAGAAAACTAGGTAGGGAGGGACAACCATAATAGGTCTCTCATCTCTGCAAAATAACACACCGAATAAAGATAATTCAAGTGTTGAGCTTTCATTTGATTATTTATTTCCTCTTCTTAGTGTTTTGGACTGTGGTTTGGACCGTAGGGTGTTTGACATATGTGTGGCTAAGTATATAAAGTTTCTTAATTTTCAGGCTAAGATATATGTTCCACAAGATGGACAATTGGGGAGTGGTGGTGATCATCACCACGAGGACAGTTCTTATAAGTGGATGCCTTCAAAGATGAGGATTCTGAGGAAGATGATGAGCTCGGAGCGCTCGGATTTATCGAAAAGCTCTACGGCGACGAAGATTGAAGACCTGAAGGTTCAGATCAATCAGCCCTCATCATCTCCGGATAACAGCAGCAACTCTTCCTACAATAATAATAATAACAACACCAACAGTCCCATTAGGGTTTGTTCTGATTGCAACACAACCAAGACACCTCTTTGGAGGAGTGGTCCTAGAGGTCCCAAGGTATATATATATATACACTTAAAATTTCAACTCTTTAGTCTTTCTCATATATTCAAATAGCAGTTCATTACCGTAATAACGGCCACTAAATAAAGGTAGCAATACGGTCTGAAAGTGTTACTGTGGAAAATAAGTCCACAATAACTGCAACTGCAATTTAAATTCTTGTCTTTCCTAATCAATACCCTTAGCATAAAATCTAAGTTAAACATGTAAAGTGCAGTCTCTTTGCAACGCTTGTGGAATCCGACAACGAAAAGCAAGACGAGCAATGGCTGCTGCTGCGGCGGCCGCAGCATCAAATGGGACCAATGTTGCAGCTGAGACAACGACAAGTACAAAGAGTAAGGTTCGAAACAAGGCAAAGAGATCAAGCAATGGTTGTGTTGCAAAGTTAAAGAACAATAAAAAGTGCAGACTCAATTCCCAATCCCAAGCTAGAAAGAAGCTTTGTTTCGAGGATTTGAGGGTAATATTGAGCAAGAACTCGGCTTTCCATCGAGTTTTCCCGCAGGATGAGAAGGAAGCTGCGATTCTGCTGATGGCCTTATCGTATGGACATGTTCATGGTTGAAATTAGTTGATTTATCTAGTCACTAGGCTAGCTAGCTTTTTTATATTGTTTGTTTGATTCTCGATTAGCTTTGAATAATGACTTTGATCATCAATTAGTGTCTGAAAAATCAAGTTTCATGCGTGAGTTGTCGATGAAATTAAGATAATTAGTGTGAGAGAAACATAAAATAGTGATGTTTTGAGCTTGATTGTGTTGTGAACTTCATTATAAATTACTTTTCAAGGTCTTATTTCCATTATTCCATATCTCTCCTCTTTATTTTTTCCTTCCCGGTCCCCGTATCTTTGTCCAAACTGATTCGGACCGACCCACATTACTCACCAGTCTTTGGTGGTGAGTCTTTCATCTGCATACACAATGCCTTAAACTCGAGATATGCTTAAGGAATACCAAACAGTGTTTTTTTTTCACAGGAGCTTTATTCATTGACGATGGTGATGAATCAAAGAGTAGACCCAGCTAGGATTACAGGCTTTTGTTTTCTGTTGTTGTTTTTCGATCTAAAAAGTCACGTAGAAGACAGTTCTTGTTTTGTCTTTTGACATTGTCTTCATTCATGTGATCGTATCAGCATGTATAGAGCTTTGAATAATTAGATATAACAAGAAATACAGCTGGTGAAGATGTTCATTGCTGGTTTATGCATAATTAGCTATATGGTTTTTAAACTATCTTGTACCCCGTGTTGAATCAATGATGCTTGTTTTTTACACACTTTAGCCATTTGGGTTGTTTATGGTAGGGTGAATATTCGATTGAGTCTAGTAAATAAATTTCGAGTTAGTTGAGTTGACGAGTCTTATTTTATAACTCAAATTTTATTTCTGAAATTTTTTCTATTCGAGTTTTTGTTTAAATTTAGTTGTAAATATTTATAATGTTATGATACTAATTTAAACAACTTTCTTTAACCATATTATATATATATATATATATTTCTACGTATTTTTTATGCGATATACATAAATCAAATAAAGTTAAGGGACTCGAATCAAACTTAAAAATCGATATACTAATTACTAAACATTTTAAGTTATTCGAGTCTCATTTTATAACTCAAACTTTATTTGAAAATTTTTTACTTGAATTTATAAAATTACAATTTTTGTCAAGTCCAGTCGAATATTTTTTTAAAAATTTTTTTCGAGTTAAGTCGAGTTTTGCATCCTAATTTATAGTTGTTAATTTTATATTTAAAATAAGATTTGTTTGTTTTTTTATTAATTGATTTTAGATTGGAACGTATTTAATATGTAACACACATTCATGCTTAGGTTGTATGAGATGTGTCATGGGACAAATATAATAATATCGGTATTGTGAACAAATTATAAATTGGATGTTTAAGTTGAAGTAGTAAAGGTTTTAAAGAATACATCGATTGAGTTGGGTTAGCATCATTTCCATTGTAACATATAAAATGGCGTAGGTTTGAGTGGAAAAAATTATTATATGGTTCTGGCTCATTACGTTATTCGTGGTCCTATCTACTAAAAAATAGTCAATTAATTTTTTATTTTTATGTTATTTTTTTAAAGATGAATCTTTATATTTTTTGTCATGTAAATAGAGAGTGAGGACTTACATAAAAAATAATTAAAAAAGAAAAAATGACATAAAAAACAAAAATTAGTTAGCTGATTTTTATTAGATGGGGACTACGAATAATATGGTGAGTCGAGACTATATAATAATTCATAGTTTCAGTGTGTTTAAACACATTATATTATTCGGCCTATCGGTAAGGAAATAGTATCATGTGTTTAAACACGCTGAAATTCACATCGTTTATTTAGCTAAACTTTGGTACTAGTTTTACATTCTGCTATCTTATTAAAATATGTTTTTGGGATCGTTAAAGTTGAGTATTACTATACGGTTAATATTTCATGCGCAAGTGTTTATGAAAAAGAATTCACAATCATTTTAGTTTTAGAGGTTAGTGTTAGGAGTTTTAGTAAACAAATTTTGAATTTAAGGTGTGTGGTTAGAATTTCAGATTTAGGGTTACAACCTAAATCTCCAATTATATTACCTTAAAAAATAAATCCTAATTTTTAGACCCTAAACTCAAACTACATTTCTAACTCTTAAAATTAAGACACTCGTGGAAATATTTCGTTTCTAACATCAGTACATGTGACCATGGAAATATACTTAGGGGGTGCACTTAGATTGTTTTTTAAAAGAAAAAAAATTAAACATGTGACTATGTATAGACATAGCCGGCTATAAGGAGTAACTTAAACGACCACTCAAGCCTCTAATTATCTTAGAACCCCTAAATTTTTTTTAACTCGGCAATAAATATTTTATTAATTAAAAAAGTTATACATGATCACCATATGCCTTTAAAAACTTTTCCACTTTAGAAAGAGAAAAAAAAAAGCGCATAATGACGATTAAAATACAATACGTAGCAAATCGCCTAGATAACATCGAAACTCTCACACCTGCTATAACACTACCACTTACATAAACCACCTATAGAAACTTTTCACCCATTATACATAAGAAACTAACCAAAATAAATTTCGCCTACTGCATTCTAAAAGCCTGTATGGTAGCTACAAAACACTCCACTAATTTTTGGGCAATTCACGGCCAAAAATACTCCACAAATCTTTTTGGTTCCAGCACATCAACATACCGCCACGTTAGTTACTCTTGCCAGCTGTAAAGAACTTACAACTAATTCAACGATTTGCCCAACTCATACACCCAGAAATAAGGATAACCAAAGATTAGTTAAGATTGTAAGCGTTGTATTTTGTCAAATAAATATTTTAATTAAAAAAATAAATAAATAAAGACGTAGTATAGAAAAAAAGGTCGGTCCACATGGACTACAAAATTTTTGATATTGTGAGGTTTTGTCTATGACTATTGCGAGGAAGTGAAGTAAAATGGGGGGCTTGATCTAGCGAATTAAGTTGAAAATGTAAATAAAGTGATTTGGAAAGAAAATGAGTTTAGAAAAATAACGGAAGTAAATTTTGAGAAGAAGGTTGATTAAATTAATTAGTCTCAAGCTTTGCTTAGCTTCAATTCAAAATGATCATCGAAAAGAGTTTTTACTTCAGATACATGCCGGTTACAGTCTACAAGGCCTAACTCTTGTAACTTGTTTTTCTCTCCGGTAAACTGATAATTTAAAATCAATTTTTAGATTCTAATTTTCTGGTTAGACTAACCGCGACTATCGCCATTAGAATAAAATAGTTTTTAAATTTTGGAAAAACCCGACTCGGACTATGTTGTCTCGATGAGAATTGAATCCGATCTCAATTTCCCTTAGCGAATCCGTCGCTAAGTGTGTTCATAGGAAGTTGAAACCACGACTATCGCCGATCGTTCCTCCCAACTATAAATCTCAACAACAATCAAGTCAACGTGCACTTTTGAAATGAAGGCGAAAATATTTTAATAGAAAGGTCGATTGCCGATCTAGGTTTTCAAAAAATTGAGAATGTAAAAACGAAGTTGGTAAGTGCTTTTTAATTCTCACATAGTGAATCGAAGCTTTGCTTTTAGCCTTTGGCTAATCGAAAAATTTTAGCTAAGCATAATTATGGAGGAAATCATACTTAGCATTATTTTAAAACAAAGAAAAAAAACTTAAGAACAAGAAAATAAAGAAGGACTTGATTAAAACTTGAAAGTAAAAACAAGCTAAGAGAATTGAGGGATGATTTTTCTAGCTTACCCCAAAGTGGTATTTATAGCATTATAAAAACCCTAAAATAACCCTAAAGATGATAAAGGATAAATCCTAAAAATGTTTAAATTAAATACAAAAGATAATCCAAAGTTTACATTTTAAATCCGTTTGATAAGCTATCAAAATGCGGCTGATAAGCTATCACCACTGCTGACGTCATCTTCTAGAATTGCTAATGTGGCGTCCAATCATCCTTTCATGCCCACTAACCTAGCCTTGACTCCAGAGAAAAATCTGCAGAATTTTGCCTCTTTTAGCATAGTTTCTAGAATCCAATGTCCTGCACATAAAATAAGAGAAAACGCCCAAATTAGCAACATAAACCAACAAACAAAGAGTAATTAATAACAAAATAATAACTATTTAAATCACTCATCAAATTCCCCCTCACTTATTCAATGCTTATCCTCAAGTATTTCTCAATCAACATATCAAAAACCTCAAGTTGCCATTTCTAATTCACAAAATTTCCAAGCCTTTCAAGTGAATCAAAAGCAAAGCAAATGATGAAATCCAAGAGTAATTAAGCAAAGGCATAACTAAAAGCGAGTAAAAGCAAAGCATGACATTCCAATTATCCGTTGATCTCAAAGAAGCAAGACTTAGTACCTCATAGTGGCTCACTCATTCCGCTCAAAATGTGTTTGGGTGAAAGAATCACTCAAGTCTAATTAATCAAAACATTACCATAAGCTTTTAACTAAATCCTATCTCCACTACTAAGTATGAACATGATGCGATAATCAAGAGGTCTCAAAAAAGGTTGTAATGAGGCTAAGGTTCGAGTAGGATAAAGGCCAAAGATCGAGTTAAAACTTCAAGACAAAAAGAAGATCATTCCAAAGGATTATTCAAAAGGAAATAAGAAATCAAACAAAGGAAATAAGAAATCAAACAATCAAAGCTTTATTCACTCTTTTATTCCTCGTCGAACTTTTCTGTTTTTTTTTTCTTTTATGGTGTTGTTCAATATATATATATAAATTTTTGTTGTTCGAACCATTTTGAAATATTTTGCACTTTTTTTTTTTACACTTTTTTTGAACAATTTTTTTTTTCGCACTATTTTTTTTCTTGGTTTTTTCAATCTCTCCTTTTTTCGTGGAACAATCTTAACTTTATCCTGAAAAAAAGGATGAAAAAAGGAAAAAAAAAATAAAATAGGCTTGGTTTAAAAATATGGTAAATCAAAGAAAATGATAAGGCTCAAAATTGGTTATCTAAGGGGTAAATAAACAAATGATAGACCATTTGTTGGGAAGTAGACCATTTGCATTCTATCACACTAAAGCATCACATTTAATCGTGTAGTCTCGAAAAGCATTACATTACAAGTTCTAGAATGTCAAGAATTAGTCGGCACACTCAAGTAAACAAAGAGCAAGAATGCAAATGTATGCTCATTAGGCTCAAAAACTCATATGAAATGTTCAAATTGTACTAAGTCATGCTATCAATTCAACTGACAAATGTATGGAATGTCAATTGAAATTTTAAAGAAAAGTCAATTAGTCATGCTAGGTGCTATCATACAACCTAAATTCCAACAAAAGTGAGATCGAAATTCACAAGAAAAATTAAAGAAACAAGGTAAAAAACAAGATATGTAATAATCAATTTCAACACATCAATTCAAGAAAAACCCAATTCCAATCAACCAAATAAACAAGGTAAATTTGATGCAATCATTTTCTTCCCCTCACTTAAGTCATATTGTCCCAATAATAAAAAAGAAAGCAAAGAGGGGGAATAGAAATACTCCCCGTTCTAAGGATGGTCGCGTCACGAGGTGTTGGTTGCGCATCGGAGTCGCTAGGGATAGCCATGAACGAACTAAGGCAGCTCACCATGCTGGGTAAGGTGAAAGGTCGATGAAGATTGAGATTGGGGTGGGTTATACGGCTGATGGAGTAAAAAAGGATTTAGGTTTGTTGTTTTGTTACAGTCACGTGAGAAAGGTTTAATTAAAAAGGAAAAGATTTTGTTTTGGGAAAAGGAATTTGGTTTTCAACAAAGTGTGGGGTCTACGAGAGTTTTAAAATTTAAATGAAAGGGGAAAAAATGGTTAAGATAATGACAGCAAAAGATGGGAACTTGGGCTTGGCTATCATGCACCAAGAGATGGGAGGGGTTTGCTAACATGAACCTTTGAAAATGGCTCTCTTCTATGATCCATGCTTGAGATATTTTTAAAGTCTAGAAATTGCATTTAGTTCGATTCAAGAATACCGCAATTGACACCATTAAGGTTCAATTCAAAATATTTAGGGTACTTAAAAATTTAAAAAAGAAAAGAAAATAAATACATAAAAAATAAGTAAAAATTAAGCTAATAAAAATAAGTTGTCTCTCATTTAGCGTTTTATTTAACGTCGTTAGCTCGACGACATGATTCAGGTTACAAGTACTACGAAAAATATTTCCTAAAATTCATGCGCTTTGTCCATAGAAGAAATTTCTTACGAGAAATTCTACGATCATAGAGTTCCTTTATTTTATCCTTGTAGCTTTGAACTTTCTCATAGATTTTTCTTCGAATCTTTTTCAACTTGTCCACATGTTCCAACGGTGGTTTTAGCTTCAATTTTGGTGCCTGCAAAAAGAAAGGTATGAGTTTAGATTTAGATGGAACAAGGCTTAAATTAGAATCAATTGAAAAAAAATTCTTGAACTCCCTAATTTCCTTTTCAAAGTCCTCTAATTCCCTGCACAGATCATCAACAAGGTTAGGCTCGAAAAACTCTTCAATGGTAGGTTCAATAACATCAATAAAATTAATACTAGCGACATTATCTGGATATCGCATTGCTTTGTAAACGTCAAACTTAACAACCTCACCGTCGAACTTCATTGTAAGAATTCTGCTTCTTATATCGATTTTTGTATTCGCCGTACTAAGGAAGGGACGACTAAGAAGGATATTAGAGGAAGAGTTGGTTCGGTCATTTTTCATGTCGACGATATAGAAATCTGCCGAAAAAATTAAATCATTTACCTTAACTAGCACATTCTCAATGAGTCCTCCAGGATAAATGACGGATCTATCAGCGAGCTAGATTGTCACTCTTGTTTCCTTCAAAGGCTCTGCACTAAGTGAATTGTAAATTGAAATGGGCATAACATTTATAGAAGCACCCAAATCATATATAGCGCATTTGATTCCTACTTTACCAATTTTATAAGGAATAGTAAACATACCTTGGTCTTTTAGCTTAGGCTGAAGCCTACATTGAAAAACAGCTGATACGTTTTCACCCAAATTTACCTTTTCATTACCGATAAGTCTTCTTTTGGTTGTGCAAGGTCTTTCAAGAATCTGGCATACCGTGGAACCTTTTTAATCACATTAAGGAAATGTTTGTTTACCTCCTCTTTACGGAACATATCAAGAATTTATTGTTCCTCGGCTTGTTTATCACGTTTTACCAACCTTGAAGGGAATGGAGGTGGAGTCACATAGGGAGATGGTGCAGGAGGAGCCTGTGACTCGGCTTTCTTCTTCTTCTGGGTTTCTACGACAACATCTTTAGGGACTGGCACAACAGTGCCACTCTGAAGGGTGATTGCACTAATATTTTCTCGCGGGTTCGCCTCGATTTGTGATGGCAGATTCTCTCTAGATTCTAAATGACTCACCGCTAAAGTCAATCGACTCATTTGTTTGTCAATTTCTTGAAAGTGTGCTTCGGTCTTTAGTTGAAATTTTTCTTGGGATAGCGCCAACCTTTCAACAATCGACTCCAATGATGGTTTTTGTGGTTGATATTGTTGTGGTGCAGGTGGTTGATAAGCTTGATTTGGTCTCTGGTTTTGCGCATAATTGAAATTCGGATGATCTTTCCATCCTGGGTTGTATGTGTTAGCGTTGGGATTGTATGGTCTCTGGGGAGGTTCAGGAAAATTACCCATGGCATTTACTTGCGCAACATCCTCTTCTATCATCAGGCAACAATTTGTTGGATGTTCTGGACTCGTGCATATCCCACAAAGTCTAACTGCGCTTATTTTGTCTGTAATAAGAGATTTAACTATGTCAGCTAGTTTGTCAATTTTATTCTCTAGGGAAACTCTACTTACCTCGTGAACTCGTCGAGAGGGTTCACTTGAAGGGTGAAATTGCTGGGAGTTAACGGCCATTGTAGAGATTAGAGTTCTTGTCGCTGTTGGGGTCATGTTCACAAGTGCCCCTCCGCTTGCTGCATCGATCATCTTCATTTCCATCGGAGATAGGCCTTCGTAAAAATACTGAAGAAGTATTTGTTCTGATAGCATGTGTTGTGGGAAATTTACACACAATTTCTTGAATCACTCCCAGTAGTCGTATAACGACTCGGTATCCTTTTGTCGGATACTCAAGATGCTCTGCCTTAGTTCGCTCGTCTTGGCCGCATGGAAGAATCTGTCAAGAAAAAGTCGAGCTATGTCAGTCTAAGTTGTAACCGAGTTGGAAGGTAAATCAAATAACCAATCTCTGGCAATATTAGCTAAAAAAGGAAAAGCACGAAGTTTAATTTGGTCTTTGGATACTCCCTGTGGTTTTGTGCTTAAGCAAACCACATGGAATTCTTTGAGGTGTTTGTGAGGATTTTCACTGGACAAGCCATGATAAGTTGGTAGAAGATGTATCAAGCCCGTCTTGAGTGCGAATGGTGTTGTGCCATTCGGGAATGTAATGCACAAAGGTTGCTGATTGTTCGGTGTCGCAACAAGTTGGCGAATGGTTTGGTCGTTGTTCACCATTGAAATTTGCTCGTTGCTTGTGTAGTCAAAATTTGTTTCAGCTTCATAAGATAATTCTACATCTCATTCAAATCGCTGTTGTCATAGCCTTTGTTTCTTTTCCTGAAGTGTCTGTGCGTGTAATCTTCGGGCTAGTACTTCGATCTCCAGGTTAAAATTTGCTAATTCGCCCAGATTCTTTCTGGTCATAAATAAAAAATAACTATATTAGTAACTTTGCCGAAGTCCCGGACAACGACGCTAATTTGACAAGCATATTTTGTCAAATAAATGCCTTAATCTCAAAAGAAATAAATAAAGACGTAGTATAGAGAAGAAGGTATCGGTCCACAGAGACTACGGAGTTTCTGATATTGTGAGGTTTTGTCTCTGATTGTTGCGAGAAAGTGAAGTAAAATGAGGGGTTTGATCTAGTGAATTAAGTCGAAAATGTAAATAAAGTGATTTGGAAAGAAAATGAGTTTAGAAAAATAACGGAAGTAAATTTTGAGAAGAAGGTTGATTAAATTAATTAGCCTCTAGCTTTGCTTAACTTCAATTCAAAATGATCATCGAAAAGAGTTTTTATTTCAGATACATACCGGTCACAGTCTACAAGGCTCAACCCTTGTAACTTGTTTTTCTCTCCAGTAAATCGATAACCTAAAATCAATTTTTAGATTCCAGTTTTCTGGTTAGACTAACCGCGACTATTGCCGTTAGAATAAAATAGTTTTTAAAATTTGGAAAAACCCGACTCGGACTATGTTGTCTCGATGAGAATCGAATCCGATCTCAATTTCCCTTAGCGAATCCGTCGCTAAGTGCGTCCATATGAGGTTGAAACCACAACTATCGTCGATCCTTCATCCCAACTGTAAATCTCAACAACAATCAAGTCAACGTGCACTTTTGAAATGAAGGCGAAAAGATTTTAATAGAAAGGTCGATTGCCAATCTAGGTTTTCAAAAAATTGAGAAAGTAAAACGAAGTTGGTAAGTGCTTTTTAATTCTCACATAGTGAATCGAAGCTTTGCTTTTAGCCTTTGGCTAATCGAAAAAATTTAGTAAGCATGATTCTGGAAGAAATCATACTTAGCTTTATTTTAAAATAAAGAAAAAAATTTAAGAACAAGAAAATAAAGAAGAAGAACTTGATTAAAACTTGAAAGTAAAAATAAGCTAAGAGAATTAAGAGATGATTTTTCTAGCTTACCCAAGAGGGTATTTATAGCATTCTAAAAACCCTAAAATAACCCTAAAGACAATAAATGATAAATCTAAAAGTGTTTAATTAAATACAAAAGAGAATCCAAAGTTTAAATTTTAAATTCGTCTAATAAGCTATCAAAATGCGGATCATAAGCTATCATCACTGTTGACATCATCTTCTAGAATTGTTGACGTGGCGTCCAATCATCCTTTCATGCCCACTAACCCAGCCTTGACTCCAGAGAAAAATCTGCAGAATTTTGTCTTTTTTAGCACAGTTTTTGGAATCCAATGTCCTGCACAGAAAATAAGAGAAAACGACCAAATTAACAACATAAACCGACAAACAAATAGTAATTAATAACAAAATAATAACTATTTAAATCACTCATCAATCGTATTTTTTAATTTATCATATAAATTAATCTAATGGTAAAAAATAATTATCTTCCTTAAATAAATAAATCTAACAATAAAAATAATGTCTTTAAAATATTAAATTAATTGTTTAAAGTAATAAGACGAATAAAAATCCCCCAACTCTTTTTGGTGCCCTTTTTATACCTAACACTAAAAAATTAAATTCTAAGCCCTAACCCTAAATCCTAAACTCTACAACAATTCCTTAAACCTTAATCTTAAACTTTAACCTTTAATCATAACCTTAAACTCTAACCCTATTTTTTACTGCTAGAACATAAATAGGGTCACCAAAAAGATAAAGAATTTTTATTCGTAATGAGATATGCTTTCGTTATAAAAAGGTCTATTTTTAGTTTTTGCTCAGGACTCCAAAAATTTCTCAGACGGCCCATGTGTATATACTATAGACAATTGAATGGGTAACAACTAACATTGAATAACACTTCTTTAAAGATCGATGATTTATTTGACCAATTATTAAAATGATATATATGTATAAAAATTAATTTAAAATTAAAATATTGTCAATTGCAATGATATTAAAATTGTTTTTTAGAATCGTTACGAAAATTATGAGTTCTTGATTATTTATTTTGGATTGAAAAATACTTCTACTGTAATTATGGGTTTAATGAATAAAATGTTTCACATTTATCTAGATAAATTTATGGCGGTATTCATTAATGATATCTTAAGTTACTTAGCAAGCATAGAAATGTTTTGCATTATGCCTATTGAATATGTGATACCATAAGGTTTGTTTGGCCACAAAAGTGATTATTATAGTTAGTTTAACCTAACAATCAATTGGTTTAGCGAAATGAGATTAGATATTTGAATTTTGATGTTGTAGATGAAGTAAATAAAGTTGGAAGAGTCGCTCTTATAATGAATCTATGCAATATCTGATTGGAATTGGTCGACTAATAAATCATATATCGATAGATGGTTATATCAAAAAAATATTAATTACCAAAATCTAGTTGATCTAGTGGGTGGGATGATGCACTAGATCCCTTAAGTAAGGATAGTGTTTTAAATTTTGACGTTGTGAATAAAACAAATTGGGTTGGGAGGGATGTCCCATAATGAACTTCTGCAGTACCCGATCTAGATTAGTCAGCCAACAAATTAAATATGAGTAGTTAAAAAATATTTATTTTTTCTCAAACTAAAAAGAAAAATATTGCTTTGGCGGAGAATACAAGTAAATCAATTTTATGGGCTAGAAAGGGTCTAGTAGGCCGAAACGCTTTGGAGCTTGATTCGCGAGGACCTTTCGACTCAGTATGTGTTTGATAAAATGTCCAGCTGAAATAGACTGCTTACGTTGTGAAAGATTTATGCAAATGAGTTGAGAAAACTTGTAGAGGAAGCCTCTTTTCCATTATGATATAGTTTAGAAGCTCTAAGATTTGATCTGTTGGTAATTAAATTAAGGGTAAATTATATAAATCATCATTGAACTTTTTTTTAAACTTATTTTGGTCACTAAAGTTTTAAAACGTTCAATTTACTCACTAAAGTTTATACATTAAACGTATTTGGTCACTCATCCGTTAATTTTTTGACGATGTCCATTTATCAGCTAACGAAGGAACTTCTCCAAGATCAGAAAGGTGAAAAACGCCATCCACACGAAAGAAGCAACATACTGAGAAACAGACTCCATCCAACAGCGGAGGAATGAGATAGACGAGAGAGAAAGCAGAAAATTTTTGACCGATTAGTGAACTTCAGAGCACTTTCTGACAAAATGGATGTCGAATTTAGACTTAGTGGGCCAAGAGAAAGTGATTGGTAAAATTTGGGATCAAATGATCACCATATAGACCGTTTTGGGGTTTAAGAGAGACAAAAAACGTTTAACGTCTAAACTTTAGAGACAAAAAACGTTCAATATCTAAATTTCAGTGAGTAAATTGAACGTTTTAAAACTTCAATGACCAAAATAAGTTTAAAAGTAAAGTTCGATGAATTATGTACTTTAGCCTTAAATCAAACGAAACATGGGCATAGAACAATTGTTAATTTCTGTAGTTGGGGCTGAAAATGATGCTGTGCTAGGTGACAGAAACAAAGTATTGCTAAGCTTTTGGGGTTCATGAATTTTATTCTTGATCACTGATCTTGCCATTCTACCATCACCTCCTTAAATGTTAACATTCCTGAGAAATCGAACTCTGGGATCGGGATCAAATGAAGATAAGGCCGTTATCGAACTGTATTTTCATGAAAATGAAGATAAGACCAAGGGTTGAGACTTCCAAGGAACTTGAAGAAAGATCAACGTTGCGAAGCCGACCATGAAGTTGAAATCATGGTCGGCTTCGCAACGTTGGTTTTTCCTTACAAATTTTGCCCCAACAGATGCTTCAATTGTAAGTCTATAACCCAAAATAAACACGAAAGGAGTACATATTATGCATAAAGCTGATATGTTTATATTGCCTGCTTTATGAACCTTGCATATGAAGTAAGCTGTTGAGAAATCTATTTCATTACCGACAGTTGAATCATTTGTATCATGTTTGATGTTTGATGTTCCACCACGGGCCTGGTTATGGCAGCTGTGCTCGAAGGCAGTCGGCCTCACTGGATTCTAACGGTTCGAACCAGGAGTTCTGCAGTTCCCACCAATAAATCAAAAGTACTCAAAACACCAAGATGAAAGAAATGTAAAATTGTAATTATCATTTGCTTTTATTCATTTTCATCCTCACTAATTACTCTGCTCACATTCATGCATAAATTGTTTGTAATGACTTGAAAAGTTTATGATACAAACAATATTTACTATTTTAAGGCATGTCTAGCTTGCAATATGATTTTTATTTGTCAAATTGATCCAAACGTGATGGAATAATATTGAATCATTAAACTAATGTCAACTATTTTTTGTTCTTTATATTATATCATCAAAAAATTCAAAAAAAAAAGTTGTAAAAAGTAGTCAATGTCAATATTTCAATGATAAAATAGCTAACACCGGCTTAACGAGCTGTTATTGTTCTATTACATATAGGTCAATTTGAAAAAGAAGTAAAATTCAATAGTCAAAAGAGACATAATAAAAGTTTAAGGGCTAAAATGACTAAACTGGTAAAGTCAGAGGGCCAAAAATGGCATTCTACCTTTCAGTAAATATTTTTCTTAAAAACAAAAAAATGTATTTTCTAACAAATGGAATTTATTTTATTAATTCTCAAATTAAAATTTATTCAAAATTGAATTCATTTAGTATTTTATCTTATATAAAACATATTGGATATGGTTTGAAAAATTAACTATTTAATTATAAAATAATTTATGTATTTATCAATTAAAAATAACTGGACAAATATATAATTGTATAATTATAAACACAAAATATAAAGCAGAACTAATTGTAACATATTTGTATGTATGAATTAATCTTAATACAAATTTCTTTGTATGGAGAGCTGAGATTTTCCAAAATAGAAAATGTTACATAAACTATTTAATTATAAACAAAACACATATTTGATAATTGCATATTGAAAATTAATAGATGCAATTGATCTAACCTAATTATGTCCCATGTGTTAGCCCACAAATTATTATGGTATGTTGTAAACAAAGTTGGGTCCATTGGCTACTCCTGCCAAGTCTCTCCATCTCAACATGACTCTCAAGTCGGGTTCGAATAATTTTGTCTATGAGACCGCGTTAAAAATCTCAATTTCTATGAGTTTACAGGCTTTCCATTTAATTTGGAGAAAGGGTCTTTGCTTGCTTAAAACAACTACTTTGCTCTTGTGAGCAGAGGACCCTTTCACAAGATTTTTGTATATAAGAACGGTCATTATACACTCCACCTGCAAAATGGGACAAAAAGAAAAGAAAGAACGGTAAATTTTCGATACCAAACGCAAACCGCAGGGAAGACTGTATCCGGAAAATATGTACCTCGTCCAGATCCATGTCCATCTCGAGCCATTTCAATGCTTTGATAATTACTTCCAACTTCAACCGGTGAGCTTTGCTTGGGTCCTTTTGCATTTGGATGAAATATAACTACAAGATGAGAATGTTGCAGTTAATATTATGAGCTGAAAAGGTTCAAATAAAATATCATGAAGGGTCCAAAGCTCTTACATTTTCTTAACCAGTCTTTGGTAAACTTGGAGCTCGAGCTTCTCCAGGACGAGATACACGCCAGATCGCAGAAACCTTAGAGATGGGGAGAAAGTTAGGTCGGTTTTAACAAAGTTAATTTCAAATTTCAATATCAACAAGAATCATGATGATGATGAACTTACTGGTGTTCATGTTCTTGGAGAGCATGCCGAAGAAGTCGGAGATCACCCCTTTTTAGAGCTTGTACAACATTATTGTACTGAGAATACAACCATTACTAGTCACTAATTTGATGTGTTGAAATAATAGCAAAAATTCCCCCTTCCATTCATTTGATTTTCTTTGTTCCTTCCTTTTAATATGAAATCACGCCATAAATACATAACACGGTAAAAAGCATGAGCGCAAAGCATCTACTTCTACATAACGACCACATAGAAAGAAAACAAGTAATAATAATAACGAGAAACCGTACCTCAAGGAGGTTATACTTCTCTAGGAGGGAAGTTTCAGGTAAGATGCCTAATGAAAGCTTCACCGGTATCAAGTATTTTAATATCATCCTACGAAAATCAAACCAAATAAGAAATAGAAGCAAGAAATGCTAAAAACTGAACTTAACTTTGCTACCTCATGTCAACATTTAATGCAGAAGTGAGATTGGATTAGTTTTGATACTTCCATGAATAGAATAAAATAAATAAGAAATAAGAAAACAAAATAAGGACATTAACGATAACAAAAAAACTCAAGGATAGACTAGAAATACCAGTTGAAATGAAATAAATTTGAAGCATACATTCAAAAAGGGAAATTTTAACTTACTTATCAAATGCAGCAACAAGTTTGATTATATCAGTTATTATGACTTCCGTACCGTGCAGGTGCAATCGTGCAAGATATATATACAAAAAGCACACATAAACGAACCTTATATTTGCTTCTCTGAGAGGGTTGCAATGTGTCAAGGCATATGATAATTTATGGTCAGCCTGCCAAATCACAACAGTATTTAGTAGGCGCAGCAAGTTTGCGTTATATTTAACTTTTAAATCTACTGCTTTAACAACGTGAAACCAGATAAAAGTAGTAGTGAGAAGCTCGGATGCTAGTTATAAAATGGGTCCTAAAGTCAAAATGATCAGTCATGCTAGGCAAACACAGGAAACACAATCACAAATGAAGTTTATATCAAGAAACGGAAGAAGTAAAGCTTTCTCCATGGAATTTAGACTACTTACAGCAGGAAAATTTTCATTGAAAACTTCCAAACGCCCAGTATAATACATATAGGTGACCTGAGAAAGGAGGTACCATTCATCAAACAGCTTGTATACATGGAAAATCCCAGGGGAAGAGGAAAAACATTACCTTGTCTCCTCTAGGAAATTCCTCAAAATCGAAAATACGAGCAGTTTCAATACTTCTTATCACACTTCGGCAGGGGTGTACTGTACCAAGCTGCAAAATAAAATACAAGCAGTTTCAATACTTTTGCGCTTCTCAACTCCAAAACGAAATACTCATAACAGATGTTGGAACTGAAAATCATTTTATTTTCTTTTGGTGTGGTGGAGGAAGAGAACACAATATCCTAGGCCGAGGGCTCAAAAATAAAATCTTAAACCTCCAAAATGGCTGGTTCTAAGTATACAATCCATTCGCCAAACCGAATTCATAATAAATATAGAACAGAAAACGAAAAGATTCTAACAAATCAGAAAGCAAAGATAGAAGAAACATAAATATCACCTTGAAGTAGACTTTAAACAGTTGGCAAGTCACATATAATGCTCCGACACGTTTCGGGCCTTTTCCCTAGTATCCGTGTGTCATAACGAATGATTAGCAAGAATGGTGATTACTAAACGAGTAAACGACTTGCTAACAGAACAATGATGAGTAATCCTAGAAGATTAAAAAACCTACAGCGAGAACACCAAATACTTTCATAAGGAAAGATCCAGCTCCCTTCAATTTCTCCGGGGATTTCCCATTGGAAGCCAACTCTCTATCAGCCTACAATTACAACATTCCCAAATTAACTGACATCGAAATCAAATTTTCCTTTGAAAAATTTTAAAAAAAAAACTACAAGGTTTTCCCATCAATATACCCTCTCTGCAAGAACCCTAATTTCATAAGCAATAACATACAATGCCTCCAATGCTCATGCTGATTCCCAATTCCGAAACTCCTGAATGAAAGCACTGGCAATGCGAGATTCCCACAATTACCACATAGCATAAACATCTCTAATTAATTATTAAAAAAGGACTAAAAAACAAAACAAATTACTTTGCAAATTTTTCAAATGCATGGTAGGCATCAACCAAGTTCCCAACTCTATAGCTCTGCAAAGAACGAAAAAGCGGGGCCAAAATCTCGCCGTACTGGGAAAACTTATCCGACTGCTTTATCAATCTATTAGCATCCTATCAAAATGAAAACAAAAAAAAATCAAAATTTGACAAATTTCTTTTGAATCCTTAAAACAACAGATAGACAATGGGAAAACCTGGAAAAAGTTGAGGGCATCGGCAACAGAAAGGAGCGATGGAGAGTTGGAGGAGAAGGAAAAGAGCAGAACAAGGGAAGCTACATCTATGGTAATTTGAACTATAAAGGGTCTAACACCTAACTCTTGAACTAAGTTTGAAATTTAGTTGAATTTTAACTAAATAAATATTTAAATTGTACTCTCAAAATAAATAAAAAAAAACTACATCTATGGTAATTTGAACTATAAAAATATTACACCAAAAACAAAGTGTTTAACCATTAAACTAAATAGAAAACTTGATATATACCCTCAAATTTAAATATTTAATTTAAAATATATTATCACTTTAAAATTAAATTAAATTATTATTAAAATCAATTGAGAATAAAAAAATTTATTTATTTTTATACAAATGTATTAAATCATTCTAAAAATTAATTAAATGTAAAATAATTTATTTATATACTTGACATTAAATGTTATTTAGAAATTATATTTTATCCTAAATATATATTATAAATTTAATTTTTAGATTTTTTATAATATTAGTTTTATAAAAATAAATATTTAATTATTGTTCTTTTATTTCAAAACGAAGTGATAAATAATTCTAGTTTGATCTTTCATTTTAATCACATTTCAAGCTAAAATATTTTTTAAAAAACTAAAATAATAATTTTAAATCTAAATAGTTATTTTTAAATAATTCAAAATTTATTTAAAATATTTAAAATGATCTAATACATGTTAAGAATAATAAATAAATAATTTTTTATTCCAAAAGAATTGAAAAAATAATTTTAGAAGTATTTTGATTTATTTGTTAGGTGATAATAAATCTTAAATTAAATATTAGATTTTGTAAACATATAGTAAACTCTTGACTTAGTTTAGTGGTTAAGCATAGATTTTTTTAATTCAAAGCGTTCTTGGTTCAAACTCCTATAGATGTAATTTTGCTTATTTTTGAAGTTGAAAAATATTAAGTTAAATATTATTTTAGATAAAACTTTAAACAAATCCAAAGCTTGGCAATTTTAAGTAAAAAACCCATTATAAATAATTAATTAAAGAAAGGACTCCCTCAGAGCATTATTTAGAAAAATGACCCTCAAATTTGCCACGTATGAAGAACTCGCGTTCTGCCTAAAGTGAGTTCTGATCTCACTTTATGCAAAAAGCGAGTTCTTATTACGTGGCATTGCTTTTCAGAATAACAAACTTAACAGGACCTCGCTTTCTGCAGAACGCGAGGTCCCCGAGAATTTGAAGAGCCGGCTGAATTTATCGCGGGCTGTTTAATGGAACGCTTTCTGAAGAAAGCGAGTTCTTTGTAAATCGGGGTGGCAGAACAAGGCGTCTATAGGCATGTTTGAGCCATATTTTGGGGCTATTAATCGTATAATTTTAGTAAACGACGAGTTTAGGTGCGTAATACTGGAACTTGTCTTTCATTCGGCACCAATATGGGCAAGTTCAGTGTGTTGTAAATCGGGTAAAATTCGCGTTGAAAACGGTACCATAGCTTCTTTTTGTGAATGACTGGAAAGTTAAAAGGGCGTGATAATCTTTTCCGATTATTTAAAGTTATAAAATAATAAATCTAAAACTATAAGGCAAAATAAATATAAAATCTAAAACTATGTAAAAATATAAGGCAAAATAAAGTTTTTATTATTATAAAATAATAACTAAAGTTGATAAATAAACATCCCCTCGTCCTAATGACGCCTATGTCCACCCGTTCCGCAGCTGGGTGCACGACGGTCTCGTGGTGGATTCCTCTGAGCGGCATGTGCTCCATCGTCATCGTCCTCATCATTGGTGCCATGATTGTCCCCAAAACGCAGACCACCGCTAACACCGGGCCGATGTAGAACAAACTCTGCGGCGGCGTCTGCTCGACAATGTTGTATTCGAATTGTGTTGTCAATGGTGGAACATCAAACACCAGAGGAAAATATACAAAAGGCGGTGTCGGGTAATATGGTGGAGGCACCGGCATAAAGGGACGAAAGTACGTCTGTCATGAAAAGCTCGGATGGATGCCTCGTCTGCTGAAACGTCTGAGGACCACCCATCTGTAAAAACGATGACGAAGCAGAGTGCATGAATGTCGGTCCTGGCGCTGGTGTCGAAGGCCCTGCCCCGGACTAATCTGTTGCTCGCGTTGTTCTAGAGGACGAGGCCCCTGCAGTGTGTGTTCGACGTCTCTAGTTTTCAGGCCTCATTATGGTACCGCACTGCATCGGCTGGCGCTGGGTGCCGTGACGTTGTGCGGGTGGGTCGTTTCGGGAAGGCAGCACAATTTCTCGCTGATGCTCCTCCGGAGTAGTATATGCGGCTTCTCGTTTTGGTAGTACCACTGCATATAGTCGAATGTGACGTCCTGGTTCACAATGGGTACACAGATGGACGGCCGCCTACCATACCTTGTCATCCATTGCCCGACCCAGTCAGCGTAATGATGGCCCCAATGGATTTCCGTCTTCTCTACTGCATCAACCGATGTAATTCGTCCAAATTGGGTGACGGTTTCGAAACCCCTTGGACGTAGCCAAATTGTCGCAGAACCTGGTCGGTAGGATGCCACTCGACAATTTCGTAGTTGATGAGTGGCATCAGCAGCAGCCAGACGTGAGAGCCGTCCGTGATGTCCTGCAGAATACAGTCCCGAATCAGAGAAGCATCGTACAGAGTCCACAGGAACTGAACAAAATTTTTTTAATGTGAGTTATATAAATTTATGGCCAAATTTTTTTTGAGGAATTAAGAACAAAATATCTGAAATTCTGGCCTCATTTTGTATCTTTTCGATCAACAGTCTGTAGTCTCGTTGTGTCTCCGGTAGTCCCTGGTGAGTGAGTGGAAGGCACCACCTGTAATTAATGAAAAAGAATTTAAAAAATTGTAATAGTTTAAAAACATATTCTTTAAATAAAATAAAATAATTTAAATTAAATTAAATTAATAATTTTAATAGTACCTTTGGATAAGCAAAAATAGGTATAAGGTAGGCTGTCTAGGTCGCAGGCTAAAAAATGCGTCTGAAACCAAGCCCAAGGCTGAAGCAGTAAGAGACATCCTCCGATTGCGACTCTATCTAGGTCGACGGTTCTGCAAAGCTCCTTGAACAGAAAGGCCAGGACCACTGCTCCCCAACATTTCTTGCTATATTCTACAAAATTCCGGAAATGGTACAACCATATTAGGTGGACTTTGTTGCGAGATTTGCCAGGCATCAAAATCCCTCCAATAATGCGTAGGATGTGGGCACGAGCATACCGCTACGAAAATAATAAGTACTGTTATAAAAATATTTTAATTATTAAAAAATAGAAAACGAAAAATATAGTAAAATAAGATAAATATATTTACCCGTTTTGTTTTGTCATCCGCATCCAGGGGAGGATTGTAAAATTATGCTCCAAAATATAGTAAAAAAAGTTTGGAACCACTCACAGCAGCTCAGCACACAAGTTCGGCCAGTCACCCTCGGCAACACCGGTAATAACCGCGCCGTTAGTAGGCAAGCCAAGATGATATGCAACATCTTCCAGTGTAATTGTAGCCTCGCCACACGAAAGATGGAAGGTGTGGGTCTCTGTTCTCCATCGCTCCAATAAGGCATTAATAAGGGGACGATCCAACTTCGTACCGCCAATGATAGTAGCGATGTGCCCAAAACCGGCTTCAGCAATAAATGGAACGATATCCTAGTTCGACGCGGTCGTGATACGATTTAGATAGCAAGTCAATGCTCGTTCGTAGTTCTTGAAGAAAAAAATACAAGATAATAATTTAAAAATATATACATATAGGAGGAGATAATTTTTTAAAAAAGAAATTAATTTAAAGTAAGAAAAAAATATTACCTCCTCATTCGCCCGCCAGTAGTCAAAGACGTGTCGTTCGTCTAGCCTCAATAAAGCCGTCATTGTATAGAAAATATATGATATGTATAATAGAATAGGAGAAGAAGAATGCAAAGGTGTGGGGTTATTGATTATGTAGGGCCCTATTTATAAGAGGTCTCGCACCGGTTGGGAAACGATTTTAATGGAACTCGCGTTCTGTGGAAAGCGATATACCGAAGACCTCGCGTTACGTAGGAAGCGAGTTTCATTGAAGAGACGTGTCCTTTGACTTTTCAGATAGCATCTTGAACGGTCATAAAGGGAACTCGCGTTACGTAAAACGCGAGGTCCTTTATTTCTCAGAAATCGTCTATTAATAAATTATTAGATAAATATGGTAAAAAATTAATTTTAAATTCCTATTTTCCTTAAATTGAAATCCTAATTAATGTCGAAACTTTGAAATCAAATAGTCATAAAGTAAAAGATGATATTTAAATTTTATAAGAGGTAGGAAAAAAGATGGTATTTAAATTATATAAATATATAAGTTGTATTATTAATTAATGCCCATATCTAAAAGTTTGTTAAAATTTTAAACTCAATTGGTATATAAATTAATTAAATATAGTAGAAGATAAAAATTTATAGTAATCTGAAAATATTGGACCTTGCTTTCTACAGAACGCGAGGTCCTATTTAACCGGTTTGACTCTCAACAATAGCATATAATGAACGGTCAGAATGGACCTCGCGTTCTGCAGATAGCGAGTTTCGTAGAAAACCGCGTTGCGTAGATTGCGACGTCCTCCAATTCTCAGTTACCGTCTAGTACATTATTTTTAATAGATGGTAATTTAAATATTTGATTGCAATTATTATATGGTAAAAATATTTAATTTCAAATTCATATTTTCCTTAAATTGAAATCCTAATTAGTGTTGAATCTTTGAAATCAAATAGTCATAAAGTAAAAGATGGTATTTAAATTTTATAAGAGGTAGGAAAAAAGATGTTATTTAAATTATATTAATATATAAGTTGTATTACTAATTAATTCCCCTATCTACAAGTTTGTTAAAATTTTAAACTCTATTGTTATATAAATTAATTAAATCGTAATTGTTAGTATTTTAGGAAGCATAAATTATGAAGAAAAATCCTAATTGTTAATATTTTAGGAAGTATAATTTAGGGAATTGGACCTCGCAAAAGCGAGGTCCTATTTAACTGGTTTGACTCAACAGTATGTCTCAACCCGTAGAAGCTACTATGTCCGCACTCACAGCGAGCACCGAACAAGCTCTTTGTTCACCGGATGTTGATGCAGTTGCCGACGAGTTGCAACTTTTTATGTACAGGCGCAGACAAAAAAAACAACAGCTGGTCGAAGAACTTAACTTAAGTTCAGACATTTTAATTGACTGCGATGATTTCGATTAACCTTCTATTCCTTAAATTATGTTTTATGAGTTCATCCTTTCATATTTTATTAATGTTCTAAGTATGGGCAACGTTGTTGTTGTCCTCCTTTATTTATGTGAAACATTGTTCAGTATAAATAATGCATGAAATGGACAATGCTATCGAAGGAAGTGTGGAAATAAGTTCCAGAATGGAAAACCGTTGCCGAAAACCTTGTCATGTTTTGAAGATTTTTTTTACATATTGCATACCGTGGCAAATCAAATCAGTAGACTGCAGCAAATAGTGCATGGAATGGACATTGCTTCTTGTAGAACCGAAGAGTATTCATGAATGAAGCGATAGACTCCGTTTTCTACAAAAAGCGAGGTTCATTAATGTACCTGCCACGTCAGAAATCTTAGGGGAACTCGCTTTCTGCGGAAAGCGAGTTCTTTCTGCATCAGTAATGTTGACAAAGTTTGTCCGACACGTCTGCAAAAGCAATACTCTTCATTATTTTTCAGACGAATATTATATTGGTCATTCACACATCTTATATCAGGGTTTTGGAATGAACCAAAATTGCAGACAAATTTCTCATCAACATTCGCAGTAGCTTATAGAAGCCAATGGAGAGCAAAGGATATTGCAAACATAATTTACGAGCCGTTTGAATCAGAAAAGTGTTTTAATTGTAAGTTTTGCCACGATTTCTGCAGTGCTTCTATTGTGTAGTTTTACTAAGTTGCTTGGTAGTAATGTCGGTTATTGTTACATGTAGATCTTTTATATGCAGGGAAAATGTCGAGACGAGGAAGTATTGGCGTTCTAGTATACCGCGATGGTGAGATAATTGTTGATGCCTCACTCGGCGTCGTTTTTTAGTCTGTAAATATTGTAAGAATAACGATTTCGAAGAGATTATCGTACAAAAAGTGGAAAACAATGTCTCGCATGGCCATGTGGAAAGGCTGGAGGAGTTGAAATATCGTATGCCAATCTCTATTGAACCGTTAACCTACTCATTATGCCGGATTGGGGACAATAGTGATGTGGAGTTGATGGTGGCCACCCACTTGGAGTATTCATTAGGAGGGCTCATCGAGTTGTTTCCGTTCTGATTCTGATGCTAGTATCGAAATCCCAAGCTAGAGACGGGCAAATTTTGACTTCGACCCTAACGCCAATGTTGATAGCCCTACGACGAGTTTACGAAGTGATTTCAACCTATTAACTACATACAGTCCACGCAACGAGTTGGGTGTATCGTCGTCTTTTGTACTAAGACATTCGTGCATTATCGACTTGAACCATCCCTCGAACGATGAATTCGATACACCATCATCTCTAATTCGAAGACTTGCAACATACAATCCGTATAGTATGGAGGACGCAACATTATCATCCCACAACTACATGAGGTCGTCCGACCATGAAACGTTCAACTCCTTCGTTGATTTCTCATATGGACGATACTCAACGTATGTCCCTAGTACGGAGTACGTTCAACCATCTATGGGGAGACATTCTTGTGCCGGTGCGCTCAATTTTGATCTTCATAATACAGTTCGTGAGCGGTCTCGCGATCGACGACAAGTCTGCTCGCCTGAAAGGGTACCAGTTCACGACGCAGAACTATACCGGTTCGAGGGGATATTTTTGACGAAGAACCGGTTAGGAAAGTCAGACCTGACGATGACGACCAAGGGCCTTTCTATGAAGAACCAGCTGACGTGAACGTTCCAGTAGGGTCTTTCGAAGATTTAGAAGGCAACGAAGAACACCCGACAGAAAGCAACATTCTAGTATAGGCCACACATATTTCTTATTACCAGCCACCATCCCACTTCACAACGGTTGATATAGATGCCTTGTACATTTCAGAATTTTCACAACCCTCAAAAATTGACGGATACAACCACCGTGCCGATGGTGAACTGGCCTTTGGGATGGCATTCTTGACAAAAGAACTGGCTATGGTCGCTATTAAGCACTACAACATTCGCCGGGCAGTTACGACGACTGTGAATAAAACCCAACCAAATTTCTACATTACAGAGTGTGCCCACAAAAAGAGGGATGTGAGTAGAGGGTTCGTGTATCATCCCTGAAGAATATTGAACGGGCTGTGAAGAATCACGAAACTGGATGAGCCTCATACATGTACTGTGAGCAGCCTAAGTCAGGATCACAAGAACTTGGATGTGCGCGTCCTATGCGATACCTTCATGCCACTGGTCAAAGCAAATCCGCGTGTGGCGGTTGCCACATGTATCACCGTAAAAAAAATTAGTATGGCTATATTCCTGAATACCCGAAAGCATGATATGTAAGGTGGCAGACCGTACAAAAACTATTTGGCCAATGGGAGGAATCTTACAACGAGTTGCGGTCGTGGCTAAAAATGATGCAGAAACACATATCCAAAATGGTTGTGAAACTTGAGACGACTCTAGCATACAAAAAAATCGTATCCTACCAAGTGTGTGTCAATTCTACTGGCTATTTTGGACATTTCCTCAGTGCATTAATACATTCATGCATTGCAAGCCGATGGTTCAGATCGACGGTACTTGGTTGTATGAGAAATATACACAGATCTTACTTCTGGCGGTTGTACAAGACGATAATCGGAAAACCGTTCATGTAACCTTCGCAATAGTCGAAAATGAGGATCTCGGGTATTGGCAGCTCTTCCTTAAGAACCTACAAAGACATGTTCTTTCTCATGTAATGCGGGCAAGGGATGATGGGATATGTGTTATTTCCGACAGATCCAAATGCGATCAAGTACGCAATACAAGGTTTGGGCCGGTCTTGGCAGCCTTCCCATATTTACCATCGTTACTGCTTACGACATATTGCGGCCAACTACTTGTAGATTTACAAGAACCAAGATGAACGTGCTATGGTGCTTTGAATGGGTACGTCTTTTACGTCCTATGCATTTACGATATCTTTGCATGTATTGTTCACCCCTAACTAGGTGTTTGGCATTCACTAGGCAACTCGCATTACGTACACGAGGTATACCATCTATTTGAAGAACTGAGAGCCAGGAATGACAAAGGCGCAGGCTACCTTGCCAAAATTCCGAGGGAAAATGGCTTCGATCATATGATGGGGGTAAACGGTATGGTCACATGACAACAAACTTGGCTGAGGCAGTCAACTCAACTCTCAAGGGAGTATGACATTTGCCTATCACTTCCGTTGTCAAAGCGACCTACTATCATTTGGCTACCTTATTTGCATCCCTGGGAAGGCAAGCAACTGATTAGATGACAGGTGGCCACAAAGTCCACCCGGACTTCCTCGAAAAATTGTAAACTTATTTACGTCATTCAAATACGATGACTGCAACTCTCTTTTCTCGAGAAGGCCATTTGTTTCGTGTTTCAGAATTTTTGAGGCTGTTGGAAGGCATACAACACAATGCGTACGTAGTAGATCTAAGGAAGAGAACCTGTGACTACGGAGTCTTCCAAACATTCAAATACTCGTGCACACACGCCATTGTTGCTTGTTCTTCCCAATGAATTCACTACATGCAACTGCTTGATCCGGTATACTTACTGGAAACGATATTGAAGGTTTATGAAAAAGAGTTTCCTCCCATCGAAAATGAAATTGATCCATATGCCGTTGATGATAAACCAACCATGCGCCCAGATCCTGCACTACTATGAAATAAGGGACGTCCACGATCGACACAGATTTACTGTGCGGAAGACATGGTCGAACATAGAGAAAGAACCAGACAAAAGAAACTTTGCAGTGTATGTAGAAATCCTAGGATATACGATTAACAAGTGTCCTAATCGCTCGGGTCCTCGTATGAACTAAGTGTTTGTTGTATTCCAATTTATTCAATTTGAACTCAATTTTTTATTTGGTTTTTATTTTCTATGTTTTATGTACGATTTGCTCATATCTATTTTGGGGTTTTATTTATAAATATCTTATGATATGATATATGTTATCTTCTAGTGTTTGTTATTATTCATTATTTTTTTTCAATTTTCAACCCGTTACTCGCTTGTATAGAACGCGAGATTCCTGACAAGTCAGGAATCATGGCAGAACTTGCGCTCTACAGAACGCGAGGTTCATGACACGTCAAGAATCTTGGCAGAACTCGCTTTCTAGAGAAAGCGAGATCCCTGCCATTCAGGAATTATGGAAGAAGTCGCGCTCTGCAGAAAGCGATATCCATTCTATAAATACCCCTCAAGTTGCAATCAGATAGCTTCAGAGATTATTTTGCTTCTATTGTAGCTACAAATAACAACAAATCACATACTCGAAAAATACTTTGGCTAAGAGATTTCTCAAGTATTGTGATTTGTTGGTATATGTAGTTGCATCTTGAGTACGTGCCCAGAGCTGCGAGCATTTGCATCATATTTGAACGAGGTCGAACCTACAAGTTGAACGAAAAATCACAATACTCGAGAAGGTAACTGCGGCCAAAGCTCCTACCATTTGCGCTGATGATGGAATCCTGGTGTAAAATGCAGCGTAATAAGGTATACCTCAAAATCCAGGATTGCCCACATCACGAAGAATGGGAATGTGTAGGGAAACATTGGTTGATGACGACCCCGGCGCGATATTGTACAAAATGCCCTCTTCGATGGGGGTGTCATCTTCGATCGGGGTCAGAACAGAAGTTCTATTCTAACTCGAACTTGACAGCTGATAATGCGCAGGGTTACAGCTTTTCGCGAGTGTGGGATAGAATATGATATGCGTATTCCAATAGCAACTTTGTACGAATGTAATATAAGTTTATGTTGAAATTTAATACTAGTAACGAGTTACAACTTTCTACGGATGTAATATAAGTTTATGTTGAAATAACAATGTCTCATTGGTTTTAAAAGTTGTCTTTCTGCCTTGTCGTTCCTACAGAAAACTACGCTTTCGAACCATTTTCAACGTAAATTTTATACCATTCTCCATGTATCGTACGTTCCAATGTTAGTCTCAAATGGTAGCCAAGTTCCTCCACAACACCTCCAAGGTAAAAAAAATACGATAATAAACGTACATTAAAAACACGATACATAAACCAGAAAAGATTATCACGTCCTTTTAACTTTGTCGGTCATTCACAAAAACAAGCTATGGTACCATTTTCAACGCGAATTTTACCCAGTTTACAAAGCACCGAACTTGCCTATATTGGTGCCGAATGAAAGACAAGTTCCAGTACTACGCACCTAAACTCACCGTTTACTAAAATTATACGATTAATAGCCCCGAAATATAGCTCGAACATGCCTATAGACGCATTGTTTTGCCACCCCGATTTACAAAAAACTCGTTTTCTGCAGAAAGAGAGTTCCATTAAACAGCCCACGATAAATTCAGCTGGCTCTTCAAATTCTCGAGGACATTGCTTTCTGCAGAAAGCGAGGTCCTGTTAAGTTCATTATTCTGAAAAACAATGCTACGTAATAAGAACTCGCTTTTCGCAGAAAGCGAGATCGGAACTCGCTTTAGGCAGAACGCGAGTTCTTCATACGTGGCAGATTTGGGAGTCATTTTTTTAAATAATGCTCTAAAAGGGTCATTTCTTTAAATAATTATTTATAATGGATTTTTTACTTAAAATTGCCCCAAAGCTTGGTTTAGCAGCGAGGCATTGTACCCCTTTTACAAGGGGTCCCTAGTTTGATTCCACTTAAATGCCAAAATGGGGGTATTTTTTTCTCCTTTAATTTGTTCAAAATTTGAAGGTGACACGTGTCACATCTTGGTTAGTTGATTAAAATAATAAAAAATATCATATAAATGCTTGCGAGGAAAGAGAATGCTAACATGGAAAATAAAAAATACCATGTCAGCGCTTTTATTAGTTTTTTAACGGAGAGAAACCAAAACGAAAAAGGTATTTAACTAGAGGGACGATTTTGACGAAAAAGTTAATTGGGTGACCAAAACAAGAAAAGAGTAATAGTTTGGTGACCACCAGTGTAGTTTTTCATTTTTATCAAATTTTCATTAGTTTTTTAACGATGTTATGACGTGAATGTTTTCTACCGTTCATCATCATCGTACACCACCATCGATGATTATAAATAGTAATCGTCTTGTTTCAATTTAACCAATCACTTCGTCTTGACCTCTTGAGTTTGAATCTTACTTTCATTTCACTAGAAAGTGTCTCGAAATTCATAAATCGAACAAAAAAAATTCGATTTCTTTTTCTCTTCAATATCCTATTATGTCGTCGAATAGAACCTATTTCTCAGCATATTTCTTCCTTTATACTGATGAAATTTTTCACCGTTCAAATCTTGAAAAAGTTGTTTATTCACCGATAAATGGGCGTCATCAAAAAATTAACAAAGAAATAATAAAAAAACGTTCAATGTCTAAACTTCAGTGAATAAATTGAACGTTTTGAAACCTTAGTAATCAAAATAAATTTGGGAATAAAGTTTACTGATGATTTACGTAATTACTTTTATGAAAGAAATATTTATTGTTTTTCCTAGAGCTACCAGGATTTGGAATTTCGACATCATAAACAACAACGTTCTCAATGTGTGGAAAAATTATTATATAGTCCCAACTAATCATGTTATCCGTTGTTTTTCCCATTAAAAATCAGTCAATTGATTTTTATATTTTTCATGTTATTTTTTTAATGATAAATTTTTACTTTTTTATCATATAAATAAATAGTGGGTGGTTACATAGAAATTTATTATGAATAAAAGATAAAAGGAAGAACAAAGATTAATTGACTTATTTTTCGTGGATAGAAATCATAAATTATGTGGTGAGTCGAAATGCCGAATATATATAATATTTTGGTTTAAATGAAAAATTCGCCCTTAAACAATGTCTTTTGTTTACTTTTAACCTGTAAACTATTTCTTGGTCAAAATAAGCTCATAAACAATTATTTTTGTTCACTTTAAGTCCTTAAACTATTTTTTTGTCAAAATAAGTACCTAAACTATGTCATTTTTCTTCTTTTAACCCCTAAACTATTTATTGGTATTTTCTTGTGATATGCCATCATCTTATTAGTCGAAATAGTTTTTTTTTACTTAAATAACTATCAAACTTAAAGTGATCAGAAATGATAATTTAAAAACTTCTTTTAACCAATAAATAATTTAAAAAGCTAAAAACAAATAAAAATTATAATACAGGGGTTAATTTTTCGTTTAAGCCTAATATCTTCTCCAACGTGGGTCTGTCAAACTTTACAAAGCGCCGACACTCGATCAGACAATGAAAGTTGTGTTGTTGTACTTAAATACATCAAAGCCACACACGTGGACTGTAAGTATTGGAAACCGTTCGATCGTTTTCCTAGTGGCCGGAATATTCTCAATAAGAAAGGTAGAAACTTTACCTTCCTTCCTAAGCAAAATCTTTCTTCTTCAATTTGCTAATTTCTTGTGTTCCACTCTTTACAATCTACTGCTTCGTAGTCACAGAGAACTTGATTTTCATACAAACTGTGGAGAATTGAGAAGAAAGAAACTATGGGTACTGATTCGCTGAGTCAAACAAAGCCGAGACCGATTCCAACTCAAGAAGAAGATCGTTCAACTCATTCCAAAGCTCTCCTTTCTTTCAGCACTGATTCTCCTTCAGATCCTTCAACAAAAACATCACCTTCAAAGCCCAGCACCACCATTATCTTCATTGCCTTGATTCTCTTCACTTGCATTGCTCTTTCAGCTGCCATGGCGTTTGCTTTCCTCTTCTACTCGTCTTCTTCATCTTCTTTTTCAGCTCACAACGTTTCTCGTCCTCTAAATAAACTGGAAAATCCGGTGGTTATTCTGATTTCCTCCGATGGGTTCCGATTTGGGTACCAATTCAAGACCTCATTGCCGAACATCCACCGGTTGATTGCTAACGGGACCGAAGCCGAGTCCGGTTTGATTCCTGTTTACCCTACTCTTACTTTCCCTAACCATTACTCTATTGTTACTGGACTTTATCCTGCTTATCATGGTATTATAAACAACTATTTTGTGGACCCTAAAACTGGTGAGGAGTTCACCATGGCTAGCCATGAACCAAAGTGGTGGCTAGGTGAGCCACTTTGGGAGACTGTGGTCAATCATGGGTTAAAGGCTTCTACCTATTTTTGGCCTGGGAGTGAGGTAAAAAAGGGTTCTTGGGATTGTCCTAAAAGGTTTTGTATGTTCTATAATGGATCTGTTCCTTTTGAGGATAGAGTTGATACTGTTTTAAGCTACTTTGATTTGCCTAGTAGTGAGATTCCTGTGTTTATGACAATGTATTTTGAGGATCCTGATCATCAGGGTCACCAGGTTGGACCTGATGATCCTCAGATCACTGAGGCTGTTGCTAGAATTGATGGTTTGATTGGGAGGTTGATTAATGGTTTAGAAAAAAGAGGGGTTTTTGAGGATGTTACCATAATCATGGTTGGAGACCATGGGATGGTTGGTACATGTGATAAAAAGGTGATTTTTCTTGATGATTTGGCCCCTTGGATTAAAATTCCCGCGGATTGGGTTCAGTATTATTATCCGGTTCTTTCGATTCGTCCACCTCCCGGTCATTCACCGTCAGACGTTGTTGCAAAGATGAATGAAGGGTTGGAATCCGGGAAGGTTGAGAATGGGAAGTATTTGAAGGTTTATCTTAAGGAGGAGCTACCAAGTCGACTGCATTATGCGGCAAGTGACCGAATTCCCCCCATAATCGGGCTGGTTGATGAGGGCTTTAAGGTAGAGCAGAAAAAGACTCAGCGACAAGAGTGCGGAGGAGCACATGGGTATGACAATGCGTTTTTCTCCATGCGGACGATTTTTATCGGTCACGGTCCTCAATTTGCAAGGGGAAAGAAGGTGCCGTCGTTTGAGAATGTTCAGATATATAACTTGGTAACTTCAATTCTCAAGCTAGACGGTGCTCCCAATAATGGTTCTTCATCATTTCCTGAATCTGTTCTATTGCCTAGTCAGTAAGTTCATCTCCGAAGAATGTTCGGAGTGATCTTAGCCAAATGATTATCTGTTCAGCCATGCAGACAATTGGGAATACATATATGTTGAGTCGCAGGTGTTTGTAATTTGTAAGGACTGAGCTTATGATGTTTTGCGCAATGCCCTTATTTATAAGCTAGTTGTTTCCATAATGCTGCCTTACCTGGATAGAAAATTGCATCTTACGTTTCGGTTTCATGGGATAAATTATATCTAAGATTCTTATAGTAAACAGATTGTAATCTCTTCTCTGTTATTCGGAAAAGGTTTCCGAGATTTGCTTCGTTCTTTTTGAGAGGGGAAAGGGAACATCAGATTGTAGGATCTTTTTGGAACTCATGCAAACTAGGAGTACATGTTATTTGACATGGAAATGGTTTCCTGAGATTTTTCAAAGACAAATCTAGTGATCTTTGTTTCTTCTCAAATGCACTAGGTTTATATATCATTTGTCCTGCATAATTGTTGAGTTCTGAGATTTATGAAAACAAAAATTGATAATATTTTCAGTTTTTCTATTTGCTTGATCATTTTTACCCCAATGCATAAGTAGAATGATGAGTTAGCACCTTTGCAGGCCTCATAATGATGGGTTAACAATGGAATCAGCAAGGGTACAAAACCATAGGTGAAGAGGGCAGATTAACTAACACTGTCTAAGTTGTAAAAGGTAGGTGTGAGCAAAACTCAACTCCAAAAGTTGAATTTTTAGTTTGAGTTATAAAATAGAACTCGAATAATTCAAAAATTTTAGTAATTAATGGATCGGTTTTTTAAGTTTGGGTGGAGTTCCTCAACTTTGTTTGATATATGTATATCACATAGAAAAAATATGAAGAAATATATATGTACTCGTATATGGTTATAGAAAGTTATTTAAGTCGGAATCAATTAGTGTGATAACATTATAAATATTTTCGACATCTTTAAATAGCCAAGGATGTTCATTCGCTTTTACCTTGGAATTCAAATCCCGACATTAGAATTGAAATTATAAAATAGGATCCGTCCAACTCAACTTTTTGGGACTATACTCGAGTCGATCTAATATTTCCCTGCAAAACTCGGTATAAAACTTTTTGATGGAGCTCGAAGGGTAGGAGATAGTCTTGCATCTTGTGGAGGGGCAATCTGGATCAACACGGCCCTTGGAAGAGGGGGTTTTCGAAGTCTATTGGTGCGTGTTCAGTAGTGGAAGCCGAGTTGTGTTTTTCATGGGACTTGGGTTTGTGCCGGATTATAGTTGAGATGGATAGCCTTGATGCTCTTCGGCTTATTCAAGGTAGCTCGCCCCAGCAAGATTCTCCTAGTATTGTTTATGATATTGCGGATCTTTGTCGTCGTCATTGGGACATCCGTTTTAGCTGCGTTCTCTGGGCCAGTAATGCAGTAGCAGATACGATGGCGTCTAAGTTTATTGTTCGCAGATAACAGTCAGTTGAATGCTTGGTTGCCTCCGTCGTTGCCCTTACCTGCTGCCCCGGGGTAGATTTTGTGCTTTGTAGGGGTTAGTTTTACATGGTTGTTCTTGTATGCATCGGTTTTGCTTTGTTAAGGGGATTCATACTAGAAGACGCTTCTACATGCATATTTAGGCTTCTAAACTTGCATGTATAGATGATGAACTTCCCATGCATATCACTTGCACCATATTCAAGATAAAGTGATTATCCCCATTTCCTTAGCATCTGCAGTTTCGAAAAATAAAGAACGCTATCAAAACGCCTAGACAACCGCATTGCAACATCGGACGTCAAAGGGAGTTGAAGACCTGCATCTTGAATCTGTACCCGCTCCGATCGAAAAGCCAGCCATGTCAACCTAAACACGGGGTTCGACATAGGACACGTCTCCATGTGTGCATTTCCATGTATATTGCACATCCGGATGACCCTAATTTTCAGCTCATCTTAATAGTATTCTTGTATATTGTCATTTTTCTCAGTAAAAGAATCCTAAGTAGAAATTGTTAGCTTTGCAGCATTCTTTTCCATGCATATTCTGCCTGTTATATATGTAAAGCTTAAAATTCAAGTGGAAATAAAAAATTCCCATGTTTAAGGATAACTGTGTGCCGATGTTCAGAATTCAGAGGTTGAATTTATTTGGTCTACGAGTGTAAATGAATTGAACTTGAATAAATAAGGTTTTATTCGTGTTCGTTTATTTATTTTTAAAGGTGTTAGTGTTCGGTTTGTGTTCGTTTAAATTTTCAATATTATGTTCGTGTTAATATTCATAAACATATCTGTTTAACGTTTGTGAACATGTTTTTATTATTTAACGAACATAAAAAATGGTCTGCAGCCATTGATAATGAAATGAAGAAACCATGGACTTTTGGAAACAACTGATGATGATAAGGATATCCACGTAACCCCAATGTGAATCACTAAAATAAGATGACAAACCAAATCATATAAACCACACCCTTGTCCGAGTACTTTCACTTGGCAACCTTGATCCAACGGTTGTGAATGGTCCACGTGCATGCTATCATATCATATCATATCCCATGTAACAGCATATAAAAGTCCAATATATATAAGATGAGATGAAGTCAAAGATGGCAATCCTTGGACTTCAACTGCAACAAAGGTTCCCTGTTTTGTCTGGTTTTAGTTATTCTCGTTCAAGTTCTGCTACAATTCATGTTTGGCCTGTTAGTTCTGTTTCTAGTAAGCTGAAAAAATGGAACAATGGCGGTAGGCTGCCACGTAGACTGGTGGTAGGCATAGGGGTTTCATTTTGGGCTCAGAATATGAACATGGCAGGCAATAGCAAATCTTTCATTGCTTCTGCAAGGCAAAAGAGTACTGTTGAACAGGTTCATTTTTTCAATGTTTAACAATTCTTCTTTCATTGATTTGGTTTCTGGGTTTAGCAATTTCTAAGCTTTTGAAAATGGAAGGTATATACTTTATATGATTGGGTTATAATTTTGGTTAATTTCTGGGTTGTTCTTCATATTCTGCACATAGGGTTAAAAGGTAGGATTTATATTCAATACACCGGCATGATTGGATTATCTTAGGATGTACGGTTTAGGAGTTTAGACATAGGAGTTTAGAATTTAAGGATGATGATTAGAATTTAGGGTTTAGAGTTTAGAATTCAAGGATGATGATTAGAATTTAGGGTTTAGGGTTTAGAATTTAAGGATGATTAGAATTTAGGGTTTAGGGCTAGAGTTTAAAGTTTAGAGATTAGGGTTTAGTTGTAAGGTAATATGATGATAATTTAAATTTTAACCTATAAACCCTAAATTATAATCATAATCATCAAATTCTAACTATCATCCCTAAATTCTAAACCCATATATCCTAAAATGGATCCCTAAACCCTAAAATTAAGGCACTGGATCACTGAATGAAATCAATGATGTTCACCTGTTCTTAAACCAGAGATGATTTTGAGCTGAGTTTACGAACCAAATTAAGGCCTGCGATGCAATCGGTAGTAGTGAATAGTTTCATTCGCTCACATGCACGCATAAAAGCGGCTAATCTATGAATCAATGCACTTGGTAGAGTTTAATAGGCTCCATCATGTTTTCTTGCTTTTAGTTCTTGCATGATTTTAGTTAATTTCTAGAGATTTCAGGGTCACTACTGAACCTATAGAATTCATCAATGTCCTAATGCTGTATAATTCATCACTAAAACTTAAATGGAAATTGCTGTTCTTTCTATTGAGATATCGAATATCCTTGCTTTACTTCACAGGCATTGCAGAATGTGGAATGGCCAGAACAGTTCCCCTTCAAGGACGAGGATTTCCAGCGTTTTGATGAGTAACGAATCGAAACTATATTATGCTGTTTAGTTGAACACTATTTTAAATTTCACACTGCTTCAATCATTATTCAATTCCGTGTTTCATCCTCAACGATAAGCATATTGACCGGATTCCAGGTTTTCATAGCTATAATACAACTTTTGATTTGTTTCAGATCACCGGATTCATTGTTCTATGAAGCTCCACGCTTTGTTACACATATTGATGATGCAGCCATTGCCGCGCTTACTAAGTACTATTCAGAGGTTTTCCCTCCCAGCAATACTTCAGGAGTGAGCATCTTGGATATGTGCAGTAGTTGGGTAAGATATTCTTAATGTTGACATTGGCCTCTCTCTTCTCTATTGCATTCTCATGAGGCCGGTCTCGGTTTCATGTTTAGGTCAGTCATTTCCCCAAAGGATACAAGCAAGAACGAATAGTTGGAATGGGGATGAATGAGGAAGAGCTCAAGCGAAATCCCGTGAGTACAATATTTCTTCTCGTGTTTTTAATGGTTTGATTAAAGCTGGTCATCCGAAAGCTGCCATATTTGATGGGATGAGGAGATTCGTACTACCTTACATTATTGTCTTTGTAGGTTCTAACAGAGTATGTTGTGCAAGACCTAAATTCGAATCCTACACTTCCGTTTGGAGATAATTCCTTTGATGTCATTACCAATGTGGTGGGTGTTTTCTTTTGCATTAGCTAATCCGTTCGTTCTTCCTTTGTCAATTGTATATGACATATGAACTACAGGACCTTTTGCATCTTTTCTCTGAGAACTACGCTTTAATGGCTTATATTGCTGCTAAACACGACTCGCTTAGGTTTTGGATCCTTGCATCCAACCCCTTAACAAGTATGCTTGTAAAGATGACATTTTAAGGATGTAATCTTGTAGGTCAGTGTTGATTATCTAACGAAGCCTCTTGATGTTTTCAAAGAGATGCGTCAGGTTCTTAAGCCTGGTGGATCGGCTATTATGAGGTGATCTTAAGTTTTAGATCAAACTTTATTCTACTTTTCTTTCTATTTTACAATCCGCTTTAAGAAATATCTGTTCCCATGAAGTGATTCTTGACAACTACTAAAAGGTGCATGGATTTTTCATCATCCATAGGCTCATATTTTGCCGATTTCTGGCAGTATTTCTTGTTGATTCTATGACCTGTGTATTTTTTGCCTTGACTTATGCTGCTTATTCTTATTACATTTGGCATTTCTTTGTTCCACCATTTTTATTTATCCAAAAAAGTTTTATCACTTCTTTGAACTTAAATGTAACTCGTTTTGGAAACAGCTTTTCGAACCGATGCTTTTGGACAAAAGCAATCTCCATTTGGACATCCACTGGCGACACCGACCATGCTCTGATCGTTGGGTCATATTTCCATTATGCTGGTGGATTTGAACCTCCTCAGGTAAATACCATTCGACATTATAGGCTCTTCACCCCGGAAGTTTTTCTTCGACAATCATTAGCTGCAAGCTCTTAACTCTATATGTTGTTGTTATATAAGATATCGGCTGATGTTGACTGGGATTACATGTTGCATGTGCTTTCATTAAGCCCCAAAGTTCCCAAATTGAAACTATTAAAGTACCCAAGTTGATGGTAGACACTAATCTGAGCCTTTCATTAAAAGGAAAGTTCACTTCTGTTTTGCAGGCTGTCGATATATCGCCTAATCCGGGACGATCAGATCCTATGTACATTGTGTACTCTAGGAAGCTCTCTACTGCTTAAGAAGCTATCAGGCTGAAGATTCTGAGGATTTTCTTAGAATCAATGAGTTTCTTTTCTTTTTGCAATTTTAAAAGAGGAAACATAGAATGTCTGAGGTACAAGGAGGTCTAAAAGTTGATCATTTGAGATTGTATTCTTGTTTTCATAAATTACAGAGTGAAATAAGCACCCGTCATCACTGTCTTTCTCTCTACCGTCTCCCGACACATTCTGTTTCATTTATTTGCAACGCTTACTCCCCTTACCGATAGAACATCTACATAGCCTAAACACCAACAAAATCAGAAATGGAGGTTCTTTTGGTGTTTTTTAAGTCCAACCGTGTTTGTAGCGGCGGAAGAGGTCCTCCTTTTGGACATTCTTGAAGGCACTGCAAGCAATGATATAGACACATATGAGTACCACCACTGCCACAATGAGAATTATGTTGGCTTTCCTCCATTCTTTCCTCAGGTTCCCTAGCAGATCAGCTTTGCACGAGTTGCAGTTGTAGCAGAGTTGGGTCTGGTCATTGCTCCATAGATTGCAGTCAGGGTCCCCGGTCGGGTTTGCCGGGTTCGTCCACAGTGTCGGGTTCACAAATGTGTAGCCACAGATTGTTGGAGGCTTACAACACCCTGACTATCAAACATAAGAACAAACAAGAAAGACAAACTAATCATAAAACAAAAAACCAAAAGGCAAAAGGAAAAAGGAAAAACAAGCCATGGAAATCTTAAAAGGGCACTGGTATTGTCATAAAAAACTGAGACATATGACCGTAATTGAAATCTAAAGATCCAAAACAGACAGAGTTTGGACTTGCCTGAAGAGGGGACACATGAGAAGCAAAGAACTGATCAGCGTTGATAAACTGCTGAGTCAACTTAGGACATATATCGTTGTCCGACAAACAAGCCCTGATCTTATTCCAGCTCCTGGAGTCGACAACGTGGTTCCTAAGCCAACCAGAGTAGCCATCGAGCCTATACTCCTTGAAACCGCTTCCGGGCACAGCGTAGCTCCCATCAGATCTTGTAACAATGAAAGCAAAAACCAGCAGTATGAGGAGGAGACCAATGAGGATGGCCATGCAGCAAAGGTAGAAGGCCAACAGGGTTTCCTTGTACCTGAAGGCACCAACAAAGCCAGCAAGGGAGACGAGGAGGATGAGGAGACCAAGGAGAAGGACCGGCCACCGGAAAAGGTGGATGCAGCCGTTGTCGGGCTGTTGGGCGAGCCAGATACCGACTGCTATGATGGGGATGGAGCAGATGATGGCTATGAAGTTGAGAACTGCTGTTACATTATTGGCTACTCCCATAGTTTGGTTCAAAGAAGGAAAGATAGTTTTTGGAGGATTTGAGAGCAACTCTTTTAATGACATAGAAGTTAGAAAGCAGTAAACATCTTGATCTTAATTACTTTCATTCCCAGCAAAATGTGATTTTAGCCATGTGATCTCTCTTCTTTTCCCATTTTCTAAACTGGGGAAGGTGTTGAAATTCCCTGTCTTCAGTTCCATACTGTTCTTAATATTGTGCATAGGGATTTAAATTGCGACCGCGACCGTATTTTTGGTCGTCTTCTGTTTATCGTGGTTGCAAACATAACCGCTATATAACGGCCGCTATAGTGGTCGCGAACCGCTATTTAAATCCATGTGGTGTATGCCTCGTATTAAAATTTGATTTAGTTCACAAATTGTTACTCAACTGTAGTAAAATGTTCATTTTGGTTACTTAGTTTTTAAATGTTACAAAATAATAATTAAGTTTGACATTAGTCCTTCATATTTACACATTCAATTAATTTAGTCTTAATTTAGAAAAAAATCAATAAATTTACCCTCATTGTTTACATATTCTATCAATTTAGTTTCATTTTTATAATTTAGAGCGAATTTTGCACAAGTTCATTAGAGAAAGCGATCCTCTTGATTCGATTTTCTTCACTTACATTACTAGGAGTGAATGCTTTACAAGTTTTGAGTTCGATCGAGCCAAGGAAGACACTGCTCCGGTGCTAATTTCTCATTTCTCGAGCGGAGACGAAGACGAGCTTGATTATCCAAGTCAGGTTTTCTGCTCAATCGTGCTCCCCAAGTTATTGTTCTAGCAGAGCCAGCTTCTCTCGCCTGCTACTATCTTCGACAATCGAGTACTGCAAGCTTCATCAGAGGGCTGCAGTACACGGACCATTGTCTTCGACAATTGAGTGTTGCGAAAAGAGGGTATCAATAACCCAATCTGTGACGTGATTACTAGGATTGTGAAGGAATGCCTGTACCGGGGTCAGGTTTCTGCTTTCCGCCACACGCTTCTTTGCAGAGGGGAGGAGATTCATCTTGCTTCCATGTCACTAACCTCTTGTCTCGAACGAATCGGTACGGCCGGATTCGTTGTTTAACCTCTTACACAACATCATAAATCATAATGTTCACTTTACTCGGGATTCCGTTGATCGTCTTGTGTACCGTGTTAGGGAAATAGCAGAAAGATTTGGAAAATCTTTAAAATTTGGAAACTTCGTATTATGTCTGGTCACTAAATGTTCTTCGTGGCTCGAGTCGCGTAAGAATTTATCGACCGAAGCAGTCGAGTGCACCGATACCCTTGTTACAAAGTCCATATTATTAAGTTAAGAATAGCCAGTTAGTAGACTTTATGGCTTTGAAGTACACTGATATCTTCTATCACTATTAAACTGCTAGCAGCTGCGATATCTGCTAGTGAACTGCTAGCTAGCTCATAAGCATTGTCTTCATGGACTCAAATCTCGGACCCTTGTCCGAAAACATTGTGGTTCAAGTCATAATCGAATATCGAGAGAAGTCAAATTCTTAAACTTAATATAAGAGTTTATTAAGTATTTGAACTATTGAGGGTAAAGTTTAATTTATCTAATATTTAAATTTTTGGGTACCTAAATTATTATTAGACAAAAAAATTTAAATAGGGCAAATTAAAATTTTAGAGGTTTTCATTTTTTTGATAAAGTATGATTTCATAAAATGAAAAAATCATACAAGAATTATTATCGTATATTTTGTTAAAATTTCACTAAATTTAGACCGAAAAAAATACAACACGATAATAAAAAAAACTCGTAACAACGACCACCAACGGAACATATCTAACACACGTGGAATTACAGTTAGAACAAACACCCAATAAACTACTACACGCACAGCAACCATCCAGCACAAAGCCTCCTTTCATGGCAATTCACTTTCCACCCTCCTTTGTTGACACTAAACAAGCGCATGCAGTCATGAGGAGCGACCGACACCTTCCTTTGCAAGTGCATCGAGTTTTTTATTTGTTTCTCGATAAGTATAATAAAAACAAACACTCGACAAATTCCGACATACATCATTAATTTGGCCAAAATAACATTATAAAATTATGATCTCCTCTCAAAATGCAACACCCATGTAATCGTCACAATAAAATCAGATTTAGCAATAATAGACGACATTAAATATTTAAAAAAATTAAATTTTAATTAAAAATGTTTAAAAATTATACTGCTTAATATGAATTTTTAAAAATTTAAGTGACAAAATATTTTTTAAAATTAAAAAGTTTATTATCAATTTTTTAAATTCTTGAGGAGCTAAAACCTCTTTATATGAACAAAATTCGACTCTACTTGAAAAAAGTAAAATTTTTTATTCCACTCAACTTACTCAAACGACAATTTCATAAATTTGATTCGAAAAAATTTGAAATAAAATTTGAGTTATAAAATGAGACTCGAATAACTCGAATTTGCATTAATAAGCGGATCGATTTTTATGTTCGAGTTGAGTCACTCAACCCAACTCTGTCTGATATATATATCACATATGAAAAAATATAAAGAAATATATTATAAATATTTTTAATTAAAATTGGACAAAAATTTGAAAAACTCAACTCGACTCAACTAAAAAATCAAATAAAATTTGGTTATAAAGTAAAATTCGCCAACTTGATTAATTCAATTTTTTTAAACTTAACTCGATCGAATAGTAACTCCTAAATAGAAATCTTTTACTCTTTTATGTGCTCTTATGTATGTCACATACTAAAAAAATTAGATTTTATGTTTATGCTTTAGAGTTAGAGTTTATAAAATTAAAGGTAAAGAATATTTTTTAAAGCTTAAGATTAATGGTTTAAGATTTAAAATTAAAATTAAAATTAAAATTTAAAATTTAATTTTTTAATATTAAAACATAAAAATATAAAAAAAATGACCGATGATTTTTTTTTCTTAACCAATGATGGCTCATGGAGCCGGTAAAACTGATAGTTGTGTATTATTTTTGTGATATGCTTGAAAAGAATGTGTGCAGCAATCTTCCACGTTCACACATACGATAACAATGCAAATTAATGGTCTGGTGGTACGTTTCATCACAACGCCACATTTTTTTTAAATAATTTAAAGGTGAATTACAAACTAATTTGACAATATGCATATTTTATAAATAAAGCAATTGAATTAAAATTTTTTAAAATACATATTATTTATTTTTTATTAAGACTACTTATTGAGTTCGTATCACAATTTTTTATTTTCATTGTTTGTTTTATCATTTCCTTTTACATTTTATGCTTTTTTTTGAATCTAACAAAAAAATATCACCGACATTAATCTTAAGTATAGACGAAGTCAGAATCGAACTATAAAGATAATAAATTGATTAACTTTAAAACAAATAAGGTCTTAAAAAATAATTAAATCATTACACTACAAGCCATAGGCAGAACATGTAAGGGACTAGAGGGACCATGCCACCCAAAATTTTGGGAAATTCGACCCCTATAATTTTAATAAAATTCAATTTGGCCCCTTTAAGATTTTTGAAAAATTCATATTGAGTTTTAAACTTTTGAATATTTTTAATTAAATCTCCTCATATAATTTTTAAAAGTTCTTATTAAATCTCTTAAAATCATTAAAAATTTTAGTTAAACCCTCAAATTTTTAAAAAATTTTAATTTAAACTTCTAGAGTTTTTAAAAATTTCAATTGCTCCCAAACTCATATCTCAAGTTTCGCCACTACTAAATGCACAATTAAATAAAAAAAAATTGAAGTAATCGGAAGAAGAGAATGGTTATTTGTTAATTAAATATTAATGAAATCATTAACTTTTTTGGTAAATAAAAGGCAATAGAAAAGGTAAACAAATCATATAGTAAATGTGTATTAAACAAATTCATAAATTAATATATCATGTCTATGTAAACTCACTTTCGAGATAACCACATGTTTCATATGACAAGAAACTACAAATGAACCCACCAAACCTATATGCTACAACCTATGGTCTATATAACTATAAGCCAATGGTATTTCTCAATTTAATCAACCCTGCCCAAAATCATGTTAGTTCTATAATCACAGCTTGTTTTATTTAACATTAGTGTCATTACATCTTTAGGGCACATATGTCATTATATGTAATTTCAAAAATCACATCATTAGGTCATATATATATATATATATATATATAATTTAACATTAGTTGTAACACCCTCGACCCGAATATCACATTTGGGTCTTAAGCTCAAACCAAAAGCCATAAAATTCTTAAACTGGGTTTATCCCAAACAAGTTATTTCTTAAAAGCATTAAAAGTCAACAGTTGAAAATATAGATAAATCATTTAAATAGTTACAAAGGAGCTCCACTTTAATTTAAAACATTTAAATACTTGAAATGATTAATACAATTTCAAAAGTAAGGATTACAACTCAACCACGTAAGGTCCTATGAATACATAACCCACAAAATACAAGTATCGTACTCTTGAGATCACCATATGCTAAACCCTCGTACTGATAGTGTTGCACGATCCCACGAACCAACGATCAACCTATGCACGAAAACAACGATTCTGAGCGCTGAGCTTATAAAGCTCAGTGGTACACATCTACTCTATTATACTTCATGCTAATCATAAACATAAGCATGCAAGCTAGTACGAGCAATAAAGAGAGATAAGTAAACACGCGGCGCTACTACTAGTCACCTAAACACATGGTCTCATCATACCAATCATCATACATGTCACACAAGACCCAACCATATCATCATACATGGCAATATAACAACAAATACATATGGCGCTACCTCTAGCCGCCTATTCGTGTATCAACAACAAGCACATATGCTTCACACATCATATAAGTATAATATCACAATATAGGAATGAGGCCCAGTCACACTAAGCATCGAGATCATACACTCTAAGTGAAACCCGATTCCACTAAGCATCGGGATACATACACTCTTTAGGTGAGGCCCGATACCACTAAGCGTCGGTATACTTACACTCATGCTCAGAATATCTCATCAAGTATCTTCGAATGAGTCCCGGTCCCACTAAGCCTCAAATTCATACATTCAGGAATCTTCAAACATAGTGTTGCACCACTCTTTCTCTCACTGGGTATCCGAATCCCATCAATCAATGGTAACTCAACCAAAAAGTGTACATGCTTGGAATACAATATCACATAATCCACCAAGGATCCCTATAGTTGCTATTAGAAACAAGCCACTCAACATTTACCGAATTATTACTCATTAGGCTTGTATATAATTAATCTCATTCATTAGCTCCATTAATCCATGTTATCACATTTATTCAAGGTGTAATTCAATTTTTAATATTCACATTGATTTCCAACCTTAACTTGCATTTATAGATTATTTATCGTATCAGGTACCAGTACTCGCACGCTAGTATCGATACGGTACCCTCGGGTATCGATATTCACACGCGCACTGATACTAAAACTGCTGACTAGAAATCTTAAATCTCCATAAGTATTGGTACGAATCTACCCGTACCGATACGACACCCAAACGCGTACCGATACGACCAAAGCTCGTACCGATACCTTATACACAAGTTCGCACCATTTCCTTAAATTATGGTCTTAACATACTTTATTCGACCCCTAAATCTTATGAAAGTCATTAGAGTTTGTTTACTAACACGTCTATTCGATTAGTATTAATTACCGACTTCATAATCATTTATTTAAATTTTACCATTTATTAGCCCATTTAGTGTAATTTTCATCGAACAAGCATATTCATATCTCAAGCATCACAACATGTAATTCAATCAATCAAACAATTATATGAATAGTTAAACGACCCTACACGGTTTCAAAAGCTCATAACAGTCTCGAATATTCTCAACTTATCATGCATCTCAATATTTACTAAGTCTTGTAATATCGGTCTCAACACATGTTTATCTATCATCAACCTATTTTGCAACCACTAACAAGCAAGACAATTACACTTATGATGCTCATAAAGCATTTTAGAGTTTGGTGTACTAACCTTTAGCCGATATCGCTAAAATCCTCATCCAAGATTCTTGAATATTCTACTTGATCCGATATTCGTTTCTGAATAATCCTCGTATACCAATTAATACCATAAACATCACTTAATCACATACTTTAATGAATTTGAATGGACAATCGCATAAAAATAGCTTATCGGGTTTGAATTTAGCAAAATGGACTATACCATTAGATCCGAAACGTCGAGAAACCCTCAGGTAGGGTCCTCTGGAAAAAGTCAATAGTGGTCAACGATCAATGCCAATCAACAGCGGCGAGTCAACGGTCAATGGACTACACACAATGGCATATGCGAAATGGTCAAACATGTCCCACAACCCTATTGTGCCAAACGATCAAACATGTCCCACAACACTCCTCCAAGGGCAACAATTTAATGTTCTCATTACCAAGGTTAGGTTCCCATGAGGTCTTAAAGCCTCGGGTACAACTCTCGACATTACAGGCTAGCGTCGCGCTTGATTAACCAAGTCAATTTCCAATGTGCCACAGCTCACCAGAAGGTAACTCTATCAAACCCGTAAGATGTCCAACTTCGATCACACTCCAACGAACTAGTGGATCCCGAATCCACTATCTCCAAGATGTGCCTCTAAGAAGGGTGATGATACTTTCCAAGTATCCACAAGATTTTTTTAAGCGAACAAGGGTCCTCCAACCAACATGCATCCACTGATTGACTTCGAGAGCGGATTATCCATACCTGCAACACAACTACTATCCACGTATAACGATGAAGATTCCTTGCCACAAATTCTCATAATGTATCTGAAGGCTTCGAAACAAACATAACTCACAATGAAGACACCATTTAGGTGGAGGGAGGATGACATATCTTTGACTCTGGCATCATTCAACTAACTCGCATCTTAACAATCCGGGGCAACCTCAACCCCAGAATCACTCCTAAGAGCGGCTCAACACTTAACTCGGCCCTCTCAGCCACGATCGCAACCATCTTATCGTCTCAACATTGGACGTACCATCATGATTCCAGTCTTAAAGAGTACGAACTAAACTTAAGGGCTTGTATTCACTAGACACCTTACTAAAATACCTATACCACCCGGGGTATTCTAGAACCGGCTAAACTTAAGCTTTGATACCACTAAATGTAACACCCTCGACCTAGATGTCACATTTAGGCCTCAAGCCCAAACCAAAAGCCATGAAATTCTCAAACTGAGTTTAGCCTAAAAAAGTTATTTCTTAAAAGCATTAAAAGACAACAATTGAAAATATAGATATATCATTTAAATAGTTACAAAGAAGCTTCACTTTAATTTAAAACATTTAAATACTTGACTTGATTAATACAATTTCAAAAGTTAGAATTACAACTCAACCACATAAAGTCCTACAAATACATAGCCCACTAAACACAAGTACCGTATGTTGGAGTATGGCCAAAGACCAATCATGAGATTGTTGTAAAAGACATACTTATTTTATCATGTTTATTAATATAAAGCCATTATTATTTTTCAGTCTTATTCTGTGCATTTATAAATAAACTGAATTATAATAAAGTTCTTAGAATAATATAGTTATTCTTGAATGTCCTTAGTCGAGTATTATTGTGGGCATGGATAACAATAATATATTAAGACAAATATGTAGTTGATTGGTAACAAAGTGTTTTTATTGACATGAAGATGTCAAAATCAATATATAAGTATGTGTTAAAGAACGACATACTGGATTGACCCTCTATGAGCAAATTTCTTGGATTATTATGTGACAGTCACAACATTGCTAATAGTGATAACTACATGTATAATCCTCAGACTTGAGATCATCATTATTTCAACATCATGCGTGACATATTTTGATGCAGTCAAACGTGTGTCGTAATTGACTACACTATAAAGACTGATATTGGATATGTCACAATCTATGTAGCGGAATATGGTTGATCAAGATAGGATTTGTCCCTCATACATAATATGAGTAATATCATAAGCCACTTGATTAAGTGAGACTAGAAATGCATGACCATGCTTGAATAAATTGATATGAGATATCATAGTTATTCGTTTATAATAGTCTACTCAAGATATCAAGAAATATTAGATGGACTATACAAGTGTGACTATTCCATGACTTGTGTCCGATCTAGATATAAGGACAAAAGGATGTAATACATAAAAGAGTTAATCACGAAAAAAAGTTATGTCGAACCACGACTTCTTGTAGCTTAGGTAGCAATGATTCATTGCTAGACGCCACTCATTGCTTGTAATATTAGAATTGTTCTAGATATTACTGCTAACATTACATGAACCTACAAGGGTCACACCCTTATTGAAACAAACAAATATCGACTAGATATCATGTGTACAAACTTGTTGTATATATAATAAGTAAAAACTGAAATTATTATAATTATTATAATTATAGATAATCTCATTTATATATATTTTAATACTAGATAATTATTGTAATTATCAAATACTATTAATATATATATCTAAAGAAACCTAATTAAAGTAGAATCGGATTCTACATATTTAATTATATTCGGTTAAATATATTGTATATTTAAATTTAATTAGAATTAGGTTTTTGAATGTTATATAAAGGCATAAGGTCTAGCAACCGAAAATATGTATTTTGAGAAAAACCTCTCTAACAGATAGAGAAGTAAAATATTATTCGTTTTATTTGGGTGGATTGTGTAGAGGTCGGAATACTGTTGTGACGACTTGGATTCGATATCATGCAAGAAGAATTGGATTCTCCTAACTCCCTGCAGTTTTTCAGTTTTATTTAAGGTAACGTTTCATCCCTTTTTACCCCGAATTCATTCCTCGTACATGGATCACTGGCATAATACGCCGGATAATTTTTTCGTTGTGCCATGGGGTGTACTGACGTTTTCCAACACCATACTCTTGAGATCACCATATGCTGGAACCTTGTACTGATAGTGCTCTACGATCCCACGAACTAACGATCAACCTACGCACAGAAACAATGATTTTGAGCGTTGAGCTTAAAAAGCTCAGTAGTACACATCTACTCTACTATACTTCGTGCTAATCATAATCATAAGAATGCAAGCTAGTACGAGCAATAAGAAGAGATAAATAAACACGTGGCGCTACTACACTTATGACGCTCATGAATTTTTTTTGAGTTCGAGATGTCCTAACCTTAAGCCAATATTGCTAAAATCCTCATCCAAACTTCCCGAATATTCCACTTGATCCAATATCTAATCCCGAATAATCCTTGTATACCAATTAATACCATAAACATCACTTAATCACATAGTTTGATAAATTTGAAAATGTATAAAAATAGCTTAATGGGTTTGAATTTGGAAAAACGAACTACGTCATTCGATACAAAACATTGAGAAATCCCCGAGTAGAGCCCCCCCAGAAAAAGTCAACGGTCAACACTGATCAACGGTAGCAGCGGCATGACGACGGTCAATGGCTGGCGGTAGCTCGACTTGGCAGTTGGCGGCGCGGCTTAGCTTGTGGCTGGAAGGCTGGCTCGGGCTCAGCTCAACAGGCCGGCTTGGCATCTTGGCCCTGCGGCTTGGGCCTAGTGGCTTGGCTCAAGCAGGATATAGCTATAATCACTAATTTTGTCCGGGGTAGACTCGTTTTATTTTATTTTTGTTGTTACAATAATCGGCTTACATATATGTGTTACTAATATCTAAATAAGGTGTTGTGGGCTATTTTTGTTAAAAAAACAAAAAAAAATATTTCTAGTATTATATATATGTATATATATATGTTGCTATCTTGTTATCATGCTATGTTATTCAAAACCCAAAACAAGAAAAATATTAAGTGATGTACATATGTATTGCTATCATATTATTGTTATATTCCGTTATGTTATCCAGATTGAAAAAAACCCTAAATATTAATTAGTATATCATATTTTCTTTATATCTTGGTTATCATCATTGTTATCTTATTATATGATATTATCATCATTATTATCATTATATGTTACTATTATTTATATTTTTGATTGTTACTAAAATTTTGTTATTATTGAATTAAAATCAGAAAAGAAACTAAAACTATTATCAGCCTATACATTTTAAATAAAAGGAGAGAGCTCATATTATATTTACATCGGTCCATTTACATATTTCAAAACCCAAAAAATTTATTATTATTACATATTATTGCATTAAAGCCCAAACACATGGCCCGTTTTGGCCCAAAATAAGCCCTAAATCTAAATAACCAAAACATGATTGATCTGTTTTCCCCTTTGTAGCTACACTACAGCTGTCAGATCTGATCTAGATCTGATGGTCCAGATTGCTTGGATGGAGGAAACCCTAACTGCCCCTTTAGGTGGTATGGCGCTGCATCATCCTAGGACATTGGATCAAGGGTGATCGTGCGGCTCAAATCAGAGCCAAGGTGTCCCTTTATTGTCCGCGTGAGGCACACGCGCCGACCATTCGATCGTCCAACTCCTCACTTGTACGACTAAGCCCACGCACCCGTCCTTCCAGTCGTTCATCCACATGCAAACAAACAAGGCAAGAATGTCAGAGAATGAAGGGCATATCCTAACAACCATTTCAGAGGCAAATGGTATATCAGAAATGCACAAAAAATGCCAGGGAAAAGCATCCAATAGGGATTTTCTGATTTCATTTACTATTTTATTAAATTCATATAATACTTGGTTATAAAAACCAAACCCAAACATTTGTAACCCCAAGCATTAATCAGGGGAAATTCTGAGAGCAATAGAAGCAACAAAAAGCCTCGGTTTTTAGATGTATATCATGTTCTTATTTGCATGCGAAAGCATAAAATACATAGAAAAAAGGGTTTAGGGTTTATTTAACCTCTGTCGTTTCATCTTCCCCGTGTTCGTCGCCCTCCTCCGCTATTGATAAACCACTCGTCAAGGTCGTACATGGTGAAATGTTGGGAGTGGTAACCAGAAAAAGGTTTGGTTTTGGTTTCTGGTTTTCAAAAAGAAAAGAGTTTCCGATTCTGTTTTTTGAGTTTTCAAGTAAAAATGGGCTCAGTTTTGGAAAAAGGTTTTAGATCTGAGTTTAGAGCGGGAAAATGAGGGGTTTTCTGGGGTTAGTTTTGGTCTCGCCAGCCACCGTCGTATGGCGGCTGACACGGCAAAGCGATGACCGTTTTCTGGAAACTACGACAGTGGGTCATCAAAATCTAGGTTCGTGATGAACCCAGATGAGCATAGGAGGGGGATTATAAGAGCTTAAGAGCTCTGTTTTTGCCAAAATAGGAGCGGGTCATTGGAATCTTGGTTAGTAATTAGGGCCTTTAGTTTTGGGTTCTAGTATTGGGCCTAGTTTTAGTGGTTTGGGCCATAGGTTTTGGGCCTAGCTAATAGTTTTTGGGCTTTAGATTAGGCTAAGTGAATTAGTTTAATTAATTTAGATCGTGTGCATGTCTCATAAGGGCACGATTCTTAAATTAATTAAGTTAATTCTAGGCTTAATTTCTTTAGAGACTTAGCTGGATTAGAGTTCGAATTGGTTTAGTGAATTTAAATTCATTCTTGGCTCATTTGAGTGAATGTTAAATTCATTAAATTAATCGAATATTTCTTAATAACTTTTAGGATAAAATGAACTTCAAAGTTGGGATTAACATTAAATTAATTATCATAATTTATTAGAGTTTTAGCCTTTTAGAGTAATTAACCTATGATTAAATACTAGAATCACCTAATTAATAATTAGATCATCCTTTGGGCTTTCTATAATTTGGGCCTTTATAGGTTAGGTCTTGGGTTGGGACTTTTGTGTTTATTTTTGTGTCTTTGTTTGTCATTCCTTAATTGTCATTCATACGACCCATTAATTTTGCATTAATTAATCTAAATCATAAAAGGGGAGATATTTATTAATTCTGATATTTGTGTCTTAACAGTCTGAGCTTAAAGGATGTTGACCAAATGTCTGAATTAATTCTTACCGTCCCAAGGTAAAGTTAAAAGTTGATAAAATCATTACATCATATCTTAACTGTTTGCACCATGCATAAAGGTGACGTGCGAGATTCGAACCATAAATTAACACGCAGTCGGGCTTATTCGATGTCGATTTAATCTACGGTCCGATGTATCGTCAACCTTATTAATTAAATGTCCAATTAATTTGAACCCACCAATTCGATAAAGCCCGTTCAATTAAGGTTAATGTTCAATTAAGGTCACCGGATTAAAATCTTTTCAAATTCTGACAATTTCCTTCGATTAAAAGCAACAAATATTTTGGTACCAATTTTCGGGCGTAATGGGGGTGCTAATCCTTCCCCATACGTAACTAACTCTCGAAACCTCCTTTCAAATTGAATCTCTAGTTTTGTGGTGCCCGACCTACCTTATCCAAGTGGCCAGTGGCGACTCCAAGTTTTCAATCATTTTTAAAGGATTATGATTTTTCAAAAGAAATTCCCCTTTTAAGCAAACTTTCTCCAAAAAGTGGGACACATTTTAGTAGCTTTCAAAAAAACGTCGTTATAGCATGGCAACTCCGCAGGGGATCAATTTGTTTTTACAAAAAAAAAGAGAGTTAAGCCAAGAAAATATTTATTGTTTTTAAATGATCGAAATTATTGAGAATTTAATTTGATTTTAACGAGGTCGATTTTTTCTTGAAAACGTGACTAAGATTCATGGGTTTTGATAATTGGTGGATTTCGAATTAATTTTTCATTTAATTTCTAAGGAATCATCAACATGTGTTGCACCTTACCCGAGTTTCGTCCCTTAAGCGGGAGTGAAACGCCACATACCCACGTGAGCAGCCCTCCACGGGTAGGGAATTCACTTCCAGAATCCATGCCTTTTAACACGTGAGTAGCCCTCCACAACACTAGGTCGTGCTTTCCCTCGAACCGAAACCAATTCGCAAGTTTATAATGGGCCAGAATTAGGGTTCTTGTTGCCTTAGTAGGTAATAAGATAGGTTCGAGTACCCTCAATTAGATCCAAACCCATGTGTGAGAACTTAAGTAGCCCACCCCGTTAGAGCATACGGATAATCGTTGCGAACTAGAATTCATGATGTTAGGCCTTTTTGTGCTACTCCGCTTTTATGTATTTGTTTTTTTTATTATATCTGTTGCTAACCCTTTTTTTTTCTTGTCTTATTTTGTTTATTTGTTTTGAATCTTCTGGACATTTCTCAATGAAGTGTTGATCCGAGAACAATCCAAAGTTTAAGGCTTTCATAATGGGAGAAAGAATCCATAACAATGGGTTGAAGAATCCTGAAGTTCAAAGTTGATCAAGAAGATGAGCAAAGGCTACCTTAGATTTTTAAGCCATGACCTATGCAGAATTTTTTCTTTTCTCGTTATAATGTGACTTGATCTCCGTTATGGAAAGTTGTTTGATGAGGATGTTCGTCGTTCAACACTCATTTGCTTTTTTTCTCTCATAATAGTGTTATCAATTTTTGTTTTATTGTTCAAATCTTTATTAATGTTTTCTCGTTTATTCAGTTCCATCAACATCTTTGCATTTAGACATTATTTTTGCATTTATTGCATTTTACGTTTATTGATTAATTTTAACTTGTCTTCACGCGTTTTACACATATAATGCATTTGCATTCATAAGTGAGGAACCTAGATTAATAGTGGGAATCTCATGGCAGTAAACTCGAACTGCAACCATTTTGCATTCGTACGACACGCGTTCTCAGACGAAGGTTATGGAAGATAGGTTGGCTAATGTTGAGAAGTCACAAAAGGATATTGAGGAACGTCTGGACGGTATCGAGTCAAGGATCGAAAGGTCTCAAGATAAGATCATAGCTCGCATCACCGCGTTGTTAGAGAAGACTGACCATGGGAAAGCCAAAGTTGTGGATGAACATTCCAATGTGGAGGACCTAGGTGGAGACACTTCCCGCACAAAGGCTCAACCGGAGGGGTTAACTCTAAAAAATGTCCATATAGCCGAGGCATCTCTCAACACTCCACTCGATGTGGGTCATAAATTCAAGATTGATGTTGGTATTGAGGTCCCAGACTTGGACATAATGAATGAGGTAGAGATAAGATTGAGGAAAGAGTTTGAAAATAAGTTTGAGGAGCAACGCCTCCAGATGGAAGAGAAGGCCAGCTCGATGCAAGTGACCGACAATTACATAATAGATCCCTATAAGTTAAGCTTGATATCTGATTTGGTCATCCCGCCCAAATTCAAAGTACCCGACTTCGAGAAGTATGATGTTACCACTTGCCCTTTCAGCCCACTTGGCTATGTATTGTCGTGAGATGGCGACACACTTGAAGAACGAAAATCTTCTTATTTTCTACTTTTAGGACAGCTTGACTGGGGCAGCTTCTCGTTGGTACGCTCAGCTAAGCCGTACCAATGTGAAGACGTGGAAGGATTTGTCGAGAATCTTTTTCGAGCAATATAAGCACGTGAATGATATGGTCCCAAGCAGAATGTTGCTTCAGGGTTTAACTCATGGGTAAAATGAAAGTCTCAGAAGGTACGCCCAGAGGTGGAGGGACATTGCAGCACAAGTTCATTCGCCCATCTTGGAGTACGAAATCACCCGCCTATTTGTGGATACACTACAGGGTCTACTTTATGAAAAGACGATCAGCAAAATATCCTAGGGATTCGCCAAATTTGTGAACACTGTAGAATCTATCGAGGCTACTTTTAAGAGCGGCAAGCTCAAAACCGGGGAAAATCTGCAAAAGTACCCGAAGCAAAACAATGAGGTGAGTCATGTGAGTACTCACCACCCAAGAAATGTCACGATTGTACCAAAGTCGTCGGCAACAAGTTCACAAGGGCCCGACCAAAGGGAGAAAGAGGAGGTCTTCACTCTTTTACCCATAACTTACAGTGAGCTATTCCCCAAGCTTTAAAAGGCAGACTTGGTTTGTCCTTATCACCTCACTCTAATACAACCTCCTTATCCAGCATGGTTCGACCCTAAGGCTAAGTGCGAGTACCATGCGGGAATCCCTGGCCATAACATCGACAACTGTAAAGCCTTTAAGAGGGTGGTTCAGAACCTGTTCAATACCAAAGTCCTGCAGCTTGACACGCAGGATGTGGCTACCAATCCTTTGCCTAATCATGAGGGCCACTAAAAGGTTGTTCTTTTTTTTTGAGAAGTGGAAAAGTCAAGATCGGCCCAAAGTCGCTGAAACTGTTAAATGCATCTCATATTTGTCTTAGATGTCACTTTTCATGTTTTCCTTTGCATTTTCAGTCTTTCTTTTTATGTTTAATCAACCTTGTCGTTTTTGGCCCGAAGGTAGCAATGATCTTTTGTAAATGGCACTTGTTTTCGTTTTGTTCCAATGAAGAGATGCTTTTCTATATATATATATATATCTTCTTACCTTCGAGGATCCTTGGGTATCATGTGCCTATTGTGACCTTGATTTGGATGCAAGGATCAATCGTGTATTGTGATCACGATGGAGTATGATTTCTTGCTCAGATTGCTCTGGTCGGAAAAGCGCAAGAAGCAACACTACTACTACTACTTTGATGATGTTCGATGATAAGAAAATCTCCTAGAAAAGCCCAATAGAGTCGCTTAAATGTGCTTCCAAATAAAAAGAAAATAGAGTGCTTAAAAATAGAAAAATAATAAATAAAAAAAATCAGAGGGGTACTCCGCTATAGCAAAAAGGCTAAATAAGGATGCGTTGCTCCACTTACTCTAAAGTCTTAGCTGTATGAGTAAGTTTTCAAATCATGACTATGCCGAGTAACTCGGGGTATTGTTGTATGCTCCATCATTATTCTCGAGACAAATGACTGTGATGAGTTGAATTCCCCTAAGAAAAAAGGAAATGAATGAATGAATTGAATAAGTCCCGGAGCATCTTGATGGAGCTGTGGGAGGAGAACAAATCTAATAAGGAGATATGCTCCATCCGTTCATTACCCTAGCGTCAGTGACGAATCCTTGAGGAAACTGACATATTACTAATTACAATCAAATGTACACTCTTACAATTAGAAAATGATCTTTTCCACGCTCCATGGGTTAAATAAAAGTCAGAGAACTCATTTTTTAAAAAAATAGAGAGAGATTATGAGAACTAGAAGGAGTAGTTTTCGAGTCGATCAAGCAAGTACCATAATCATGAGGATGTACCAAGCCATTTGAGAAAGTTACCACAACTTCGAATATCGCCACAACATTCAAAGGCATGCCATTGATCACCAGGTTTGAATCCAGGACACTCTCGCATTGGATATCCATGGAATCCTAGTCTTGTTCTGTTCTTTTCAAATCTTTGAGCTTTCAAGCATTGAATATCATTCTAAAAAATGTATCACTCATGAAAGTATCAGTTAGCAAGCTGACCGTTTTAAACAAAATTATTTTATTCAAAAATTGTTTTCAAATCATAAGGATTTCAATGCAAATGACCATCTTAGGTTGAAAAAGATTGATAGGGCCTGAACTTGAAAGGGCTATGCGAGGCTTGATGTAATGAAGTGGCCATCGAAGAGAACAGAGTAGCCCTGTAACAAGAACTTTAAAACTTGGGATTCCGAGTCAGAGTTGACAAGAGAACTTTTGTTCTAGTTTTTGATGAAGAAGCCGAAAACTTGCTAGCAACAAGAAATCTAGAGTAAACAACAAAATTTTTGGGGCAAAAATTTTGTTGGGGCATGAAGATAACAAAACAGTCGAGACCCCTCCACAATAAATTAATCATTTGAGTGAAGTTCAAGAAAAACCATCTAGAATGGTGGCTTTGAAGATACACATTGAGAAGTTGAACTTAAGTGTGAGATGGGGCACTCTAGCCATTTTGAAGCCCTAGTGAAGAACAAGACCGAGATTTTTCAATCAACTTCCTTGGAAAAGAAGACTCTCCCAAGTGGTCTTCAATCAACATTTATTCATGCATCACACATAGTTAGACATCCCTAGGAATAGGGACATCCTAATTTATGCATTCTTCATTTTATCTTTTTCACGGGTTTACAAAAATCTCAATCTGTAACTTCACAATAGAATGAGTTGATTTCAGCGATATTTCAGTCCAAACTTTTGCGAAACCAAGACAAGACTCCGATCCATCTTGAAAATAGGTCGCAACAAAAATCGAGAGTTTCCAACATGAAGAACTCATCCAACAATAATCAGGGGTTTCCATGAAGAAGAAGCCATCCAGCAAAATTGCAGTCAGGCCTCTATTGCATGCTTGATCAGTCAGCCTCCAATATCATACGTTTGAGCTATCAGCAAAAGCCTCAAATGCTTAACCCTTATTTCTTCAAACCACCAGTAAGACTTTCAGTGCGTGATAATTTGAATTACAGGAAAGCCTCTAGTGCTTGATCTTTATTTTTTGGCCATCAGTAAGACCCGTAGTGCTTGGTGAGCCAGATCGTCAGTAAATCCTTCAGTGTATGACATCATTTTCCAGCCATCAGTAAGGCTTCCAGCTCTTGGTGAGTTAGGCTATTCATAAATCCTTCTGTGTTGGACCATCATTTTCCAGCCATCAGTAATACCTCCAGTGCTTGGTGAGCCAGATCGTCAGTAAATCCTTTAGTGTTTGACATCATTTTCCAGCCATCAGTAAGACCTCCAGTGCTTGGTGAGCTAGGTTGTCCGTAAACCCTTCAGTGTTGGACCTTCATTTTCGGCCATCGGTAAGACCTTCGGTGCATAATGATCGGAACCTCACAGGGAAGTAAGACAAAATTAGTGATTTTAGTCTTTGCTCTATCCATGTTAACACAAGAATGAGCAAAGAGGGTGTTGCGCGTAATAAGTGCTACGCAATTGTGCAAGTATACACGTCGCAAGTTATAGTATAAAAGATATCGTCTCCACAGGGATTGGTGCCACTTCAAGAATCTAGTCTCTTGCACTGTAAAAAGTAAAAACACAAGTGAAGGATTATAGAAGTTTTAACTAATAACTAATCTAGAAAGCAATTAAGTAAAAGAAAAGATGAATTCAATTGAGAGAGGTAGGCTAGGTTATCGTGAGTTGAGGTGTGATAGCCGATTGGATTGTCTTGGTAAAAGAGTGCACGGGCAACTCAGTTGCCGTGGCAACTTGCACGACGGGGTTGCCGTAGCGACTAATTGATGGTTGCTTGGGCGACTAGTTGGGCAACTACTTGGGCGATCGGGCAGCAACTTCAAGGTTGGCGGAGCGTTCTTCAATGGTTTCTTTTATCCCTAAGTCGAAACTCTAGCTATTTGTGCATGCCTTGATAATACATCCTGCGTGAATCAAGGGTGAACAACAACCAATCTTGCGCTCCTCTTAGCCGTTGAAATCCTTAACTTATTCCTAAGCCGGATTAATCTTCACCATCATTGGATTGAATAAAGATCATATTCATTCGTTTCTTGAATCTAACTCTCCCGATATTAGATAAATGGATGAAATCACGAGATCCTCTCCCAATTCACTCGCAAACAATAATAAGAATCAAGAATGAATAAACCTTGAAATAGAAAAGTGCAAACTCTTATTACCTAAACAAAAACCAATAGTTTCTCACAATCTCAAAACACAATAACCATAGCCAAGTAAATTTAGTTCATGGCTAGGTTCCAAAGAAACACAAGATAATTAATCCCTAGCATGAACCCAATCGAACAAAGATGAAGGAAGAGGCTTGTCGAAATCCTCCTTGCCCTTGATGCTTGTCGAAAATTCTCTCCTCTTGCCCTACTTGGACTTGCCGAAATTTCCCTCTTGCTCTCTCTCTTGGAGTTGTCGAAATTCCCTCTTGCTCTCTCCTTGATATTTATAGGGCTAGGCCAAAGTCCTTCTTTGAGGAGGAGTTTGAGTTGGAATTAAATTATCTTTAAAGAATATAATTCTTTATTATAATTTTATTCCTATTAGAACTTCTCCTATCCTCTTGGAATTTAACTCTTCCTTAATCTCTGCATGGCAATCAAATTCCTTTGGGCTTGGGCCTTGCTCCATGTCATCTTGGGCTTGTAAAGTCATGAATTTCGACATCCATATTGCTTTTAGTCTTTGTCGACAAATGCCATGGCAACTGGCTCGGCGTCTCCTTCATGCATTGCCCTGGCAACTAGCTCGGCATATCCTTCATGCATTGTCCTGACAACTAGCTCGGCATTGCTTTGGCAAGTGATCCTGCACATACACACACAAAAACACACCAAAGCAGCATCTATTTCCACAAAAATCACCAAGTTATGTAATCAAGCTCAACGTTTGAAGGAAACATGGATTAATGCATGAATGGCTAACTATGCGACTAATATGAGCCTAAGTCTAACAATAATATGAGTAAAAAGGGTAAGAAAAATAGTACTTTTGAACACTTATCAGAGGGGCAGCTGTAATCACTAATTTTGTTCGGGGTAGACCAGTTTTATTTTATTTTTGTTGTTACAATAATGGGCTTACATGTATGTGTTACTAATATCTAAATAAGGTGTTGTGGGCTATTTTTTTAAAACAAACAAAAAATATTTCTAGTATCATATATATATATATATATATATATGTTGCTATCTTGTTATCATGCTATGTTATTCAAAACCCAAAACAAAAAATATTAAGTGATTTACATATGTGTTGCTATCATATTATTGTTATATTCACTTATGTTATCCATATTGAAAAAAACCATAAATATTAGTTAGTATATCATATTTTCTTTATATCTTGGTTATCATCATTGTTATCTTATTATATGATATTAGCATCATCATCATTATTATTATTATTATCATTATTATCATTATATGTTACTATTATTTATATTTTTTATTGTTACTATATTTTTGTTATTATTAAATTAAAATCCGAAAAGAAACTAAAACTATTCTCAGCATACACATTTTAAATAAAAAGGAGATAACTCATATTATATTTACATCGGTCCATTTACAAATTTCAAAACCCAAAAAATTATTATTATTACATTAAAGCCCAAACAAATATAAAATATATATTATATTACACATGGCCCTTTTTGGCCCAAAATAAGCCCTAAATCTAAATAACCAAAACATGATTGATCTGTCTTCCCCTTTGTAGCTACACTACAGCTGTCAGATCTGACGATCTAGATTGCTTGGATGGAGGAAACCCTAACTGCCCCTTTAGGTGGTATGGCGCCGCATCATCCTGGGACGTTGGATCAAGGGTGATCGTGTGGCTCAGATCAGTGCCAATGCGTCCCTTCATTGTCTGCGTGAGGCACGCGCGTCGACCGTTTGATCGTCCAACTCCTCACTTGTACGACTGAGCTTACACACCTGTCCTTCTAGCCGTTCATCCGCGTGCAAACAAACAAGGCAGAAATGTCAAAGAATGAAGGGCATATCCCAACAACAATTTCAGAGGCAAATGGTATATCAGAAACACACAAAAAATGCCAGGGCAGAGCAACCAATAGGGATTTTCTGATTTCATTTCCTAATTTATTAAATTCATGTAATACTCAGTTATAAAAACCAAACACAAACATTTGTAACCCCAAGCATTAATCGGGGGAAATTCTAAGAGCAATAGAAGCAACAAAAAGCCTCGGTTTTTAGAGGTATATCTTGTTCTTATTTGCATTCGAAAGCATAAAATACATAGAAAAAAGGGTTTAAGGTTTATTTTACCTCCGGCGTTTCATCTTCCTCGTGTCTGTCGCCCTCATCCGTTGATAAACCACTCGGTCTTTCAACGTCGTACATGATGAAACGTTGGGAGTGGTAACCGGAAAAAAGTTTGGTTTTGGTTTCTGGTTTTCAAAAAGAAAAGAGTTTTCGATTATGTTTTTTGAGTTTTCAAGTAAAAATAGGCTCGGTTTTGGAAAAAAAAGGGTTTTAGATATGAGTTTAGAGCGGGAAAATGAGGGGTTTTCTGGGGTCAGTTATGGTCTCACTTGCCATTGTTGTATAGCGGCCAACACGGTAGAGCGGTGGTCGTTTTCTGGAAACTACAGCAGCGAGAACTGGAATCTGGGTTCATGATGAACCTAGATGAACATGGGAGGGGGATTATAAGAGCTCTATTTTTACCAAAATAGGCAATTTATCTGAAATAAGGGGTATTTATAAAGTTTCCGTGTTTTAAAATTGGTCTAATAGCCATTTAAGGACCTCTGCATCTTCGAAATAGCGTTCGCGGCCCTTCCCCCCTTTGTTATCGCAGCATCAGTCCTCCCGCGCGGTATAATCACACTCCCAAGCCATTCCGTGTTTTGGAACCCCGTCCATGGTCCTCCTAAGTTTGAAGCATTTTACGATCTGGTCCCTTCTTCTTCTTTCAATTAGGTCTTCAAAGTTTTTATCTGTCCAATTAAGTCCATTTCCAGTGTTTAAACCCTCTTTAATCATGCATATTTAAGTTCAATTCAGTATTTAAATTTCTTTAAGTTCAATATTTTATTCTTTCCATGTATGATAAACGTGTGATATGTGGGTGCTTTATGCTTTTTTGTGTTATATGGTTGTGATATATAATATATATTTAAAGTTTTACATATAAAACACAGTTTTAATGTAATGTATAGTTTTATGTACAATGTATAGTTTTACATATATATAATATAATATATATAGTTTTTTTTAAAAGGAAGGGTGTAACATATAGTTTTTTTATGAAATATATATAATGTATAGTTTTTTTTATAAAATATATACTATATAGTTTTTTATAAAATATATAATATAGTTTTTAAAATATACAATATATGTAATTCTATAAAAGGATATGATATATATTTTCCTTTAATATACTTAATTTTTTAAAAATAATATAACATATATTCTTAACATAATAGGTGTTCTTGTTTTTATGGGCTTGGCTAAGTTTTTAGTGTAGGCTTAGTTAGTAATTTGAGCCTTTAGTTTTGGGTTCTAGTATTGGGCCTAGTTTTAGTGGTTTGGGCCTTAGGTTTTGGGCCTAGCTATTAGTTTTTTGGCTTTAGAATAGGCTAAGTGAATTAGTTTAATTAATTTAGATCACGTGCTCGTCTCATAGGGGCACGGTTCTTAAATTAATTAAGTTAATTCTAGGCTTAATTTCTTTAGAGCCTTAGTTGGATTAGAGTTCGAATTAGTTTAGTGAATTTAAATTCATTATTGGCTCATTTGAGTGAATGTTAAATTCATTAAATTAATTGAATATTTCTTAATAACGTTTAGGATAAAATGAACTTCAAAGTTGAGATTAACATTAAATTAATTATCATAATTTTTTAGAGTTTTAGCCTTTTAGAGTAATTAACATAGGATTAAATACTAGAATCACCTAATTAATAATTAGATCATCCTTTGGGCTTTCCATAATTTGGGCCTTTTTAGTTTAGGTCTTGGGTTGGGCCTTTTGTGTTTATTTTTGTGCCTTTGTTAGCCATTCCTTAATTGTCATTCATGCGGCCTATTAATTTTGCATTAATTAATCTAAATCATAAAAAGGGAGATATTTATTAATTCCGATAGTTGTGTCGTAACAGTCCAAGCATAAAGGATGTTGACCAAATATCTGAATTAATTCTTATCGTCTCAAGGTAAAGTTAAAATTTGATAAAATCATTACATCATATCTTAACTGCTTGCACCATGCATAAATGTGACGTGCGAGATTCGAACCATAAATTAATAAGGCAGTCGGGCTTATTTGATGTCGGTTTAATCTACGATCTGATGTATCGTCAACCTTATTAATTAAATGTCCAATTAATTTGAACCCACCAATTTGATAAAGCCCGTTCAATTAAGGTTAATGTTCAATTAAGGTCACCGAATTAAAATCTCTTCAAATTCTGACAATTTCCTTCGATTAAAAGCAACAAATATTTTGGTATCAATTTTCGGGCGTGATGAGGGTGCTAATCTTTCCCCACATGTAATAAACTCCCGAACCCTCATTTCAAATTGAATCTCTGGTTTTGTGGTGCCCGACCTACCTTATCCAAGTGGCCGGTGGCGACTCCAAGTTTTCAATTGTTTTTCAAAGGATTATGATTTTTCAAAAGAAATTCCCCTTTTAATCAAGCCTTCTCCAAAAAGTGGGATACATTTTAGTAGCTTTCAAAAAATGTCGTTATATATAATATAGCTACCCAGCGGCTTAACTCAAGCCGAATATAGTTGTCCATCGCAGATGTGTCTCGCCCACGCGCAGGGGCGGCGCGTGCAACGACTTATGGCGGCCGGTCGACGATGGCGAACACCCAAATCGGTTGTCTTGACAGCAGTGAGCACAGTGGTGGCATCCGTTCTTCATTTTAAGCACTTTAACCCCTTCAATTCAACAACCCAAACTTCCTCATATTCACTCCTTCCGACGGCAACTCCGATGATGATACTGTTGGTATCGATGAACTCGTCTTGACGAGATGAACCAAATTGCAGTGAAGGTGTCGACAACGGACGACCGAGTCTCTGTAGATCAGAGTTTGAAGTTCAAGAAAGATAAAAAAGAGAGAGAAAATAATGATGGAAAAAGGTGTAAAAGATGAGAGAGAGGGGAAAGATAAAAATCTAATATTCCCCCCTCTTTTCCCCTTTAATTCAAACATCCTCTTCCTCTTTTCTACAAGGCCCAAAGCCCGGTCCAAGATCCAATGTGCGGTACCCAAGTTTTGTCCGGGTTCTTATATGTATATAAATATCTATAAATAAGACCTAAAATAATAAATAATAAATATAAATAATAATTATTTCAATGAAATAATCCCAAAATGTCCAAAATATGTTTTAAGTGTCCATTTATATAGAATATTCTTTTTACAATTTCAAAAGGCCCATTTATAAAATTCCAGGCCCAATACATATTGTTTCCTTCATCCATTTACACTTCAAACCGGTCAAAGAAGCACACTGGGCCCATTTGTGTTTCTTTTTCCCACCCAATAGTGTCACGTGTCAAAACGGTATTGGTCGAAATGCCCTACACAAGGATCGGTTGCCCCCTCTGACCGGTATAAATACCTGCAAAGAGAGAGAAAAATAGTTAAAAGGGCCAATCATTAAGACATCATTAAAGTCAGTAACAATTGAGAGAGAGAGAGAATTGGAAAGGTTACTAGAAGGGAAAGCGGTACCTGAAGACCGAATTGGCACTGGAGAAGACGATCGGGGTAATTTCACCATCATAGGAGTTCACCAGAAGGTACATTCCTCCTCCATTCTTTGTTTAACTGTAAACAAACATGAAATAGGTTAGATTCGGGCCCCAAATTCATAAAAACGGTAACAAAACAGTGTCTAAAACCTAGAAAATCCTAGATCTAAAACAAAAAGAGCAAAGCTGAAGTATAAAGGGTTCTGATCACTTATCTGAGAATTAAGCCTGTTCGAACATTGCCGAAATGGATTTTCTGAGTGTGAAAGGTTTAGGATTCAAGGCTTGGTTGAAAATAATAGAAAATAGGTTTCTGGTTTTGGGTAGGTAGTTTAGGTTGGGTGAAGAGGGTTGATTCTGTTGAATTAGGGACTAATTTAGGGTTTAGGATGAAAAAAGAGTTTTTTGGTGATTTTAGGGTTTTGGTGGTAGCCGAAACTCGCTTCGGCAGCGGAACACGGTGGTTGAAAGGAGGTTAAAGATGACTGGAATGTTCAGGCGGTGGTCGGAAGGTCTAAGGTTCACCGGAAGGGATGACCGAAAATGACGGTCGGTAAACATGCCGGGATTAGAAGCCAGTGGGGGCTGAGGATCAAAGTTTGGAAAGTGGAAGAACATGTGAAGTGTTTTGGGAGGTTTTAGGGTTTTGATCGAAAACAAACAAGCAAAAGAAGAGATTTGGTGTTTGTGATGGATCAAAATGAAGAAAAATGAAGAACATGTTTGAATCTGGGTGTTTTGATCGAAAAAGCAAGGATTTTCTGGGTTTGTTTTGTTCGAGTTGAGAAGATTAGGAGTGAGAGAGAGTGGAAGTGATGAAAATGGCCGGTCCAATTCAGTTTATCCCATTTTATACTGAGTTGGAACGGTGCAGTTTCGGTAAAGCGGGTCAAAGAGGATTCGCGCCTCTTGAAACGGAGCCTCAGTTCAACCTGGAGCCTGTTTGTTGGGCTAGATGGTTAAATTTGGGCCGGTTATATAGTTTCTAGGCCGTCTGGTTAATGGGTTTGTGTCCAGGTTTTAATAGGTTTAGGTTAGGGCTCTTTAGGTTGTCCATTCTACAAATTGGTCACTAATTCTTTGTAATTCAGCCTTTCAGTTTCCAATTCAGTGCAATTTGATCCTGAGCAGTTTAATTTCTTTATTTTAATTTCTTTATTATTCAATTGTTTGAATGATGCATGCTCTAAATAATCATGTAGTATATTTGTTTAGGGAGGTTAAAGTCACTTAACATATTTAATTAGAGCCTTTTTAGGACTAAGTTTCTTTAATTAGAATCAATTAACTTGATAGGATAAATCATTGTAGAAGAAAAATAAATATTAAATGATCACTTTAATGCCCTAAGTTGATTAGCGTCACATTACACTGTGATGTTATTCAATGGGGTGTTTTAGTGAAATATTTAATATTTCATTTTAACCTAGAATATGATAATTAAACATAGTTAGTCAAATAAAATTAAAATTAAGGTTAAGTAATTAGTGACATTAATATTAGGAATATTATTAATTTAGGGCCTAAAATGGGCAGTGCCCAATCGTTCGGGTGTTATCACATAAACCCTAAAGTTAATAATATTCATAGTCCTTTTAATTAATTAATGAATTGGAACCCTAATTAGGTTTATGCTTAAAATTGACAACAAAATAATTAGTCATGCATTTAAACCTTTTGTGTTAAGATACATTTTTGAATATGAGTTGAAGTTTCCTAATGTAACTGGATATTTCAAAAAATCATATTCGTATAAGAATGTATTTTCTTACAAAAGAATACTCCCATTCGAAATGAAATCTAGTTAACGATTAATGATCAAATTAAATTATTGCTCGAAATGCCAAAATGCCACGTGAAATTAATATGGTGCCGATAATGGGCGTTTGTGGGGGTTCTGATCCTTCCCTACACGTAATCGACTCCCGAACCTGAATCGTTTTAAAAAGAATCTCTGGTTGTTTTTATGGTGCCCGGTCTACCAAAGTGATCGGTGGCGACTCCTAAATGGTTTTCAAAATTAAATAAAGGATTTAACATGGAAAACCCTTAATTTTCAGGATTTAATAAATTAAAATGAATAAAAACCTGATTTTCAGAGGAGTCAATCGCCAGGCTATTTTTTTCCACACCTTTGATTTTAAAAATGGTCGCAACAGCTTGGCGACTCCGCTGGGGATTTAAAATTGAGAGCCAGGCCTATTAATTAATTTCAAATGTCATTTTGGGCAATAATTTGAATTTAATTTTTTTCGGGAATTGTTGGATGAATTTTCAAGAGGAATAGGGGTAGTTCTTATGTATGATATATCTGTCATTCATGCATAAGCCCTCGACCCGGGCTTTTCACCCTTAAGTGGGAGAAAGACATTATTCAACGTGATGATCTCCAGCTCTGAGTTCAGATTTTTGTCTTCTTCTGGCATTACTAACCTTATGTGTCATGGGGCTCACACCTCCGTTACAAGGGACCTATGCTACCGATTCAACGTCTTGCTGTTGTAGTCGACAGTAACGACAGTTTGGGAACCCAGAGTCTAGAACAAGCACCACATGTTGTTTTAGAAGCCTACCCCGCTAGAGCCAGACATGGACCTAGGACAGGTGCTACCGATTTAAATACTCTTCTCTGGTTATTTTTCTCTGCTAATATTAAATGTTTATTTTGTGTTAATATTTCTATTAGCTTGTTTTCAATATTAATTCACCGTACTGAAACAAGTTTTTGTTTTCTTTTGTTTTTGTCTGTCTTATTAAATTGCATCATGCTGCATCATTTGACATCGGTTTAGGAGTTAGTTTAAGCAAGAAGTGTTCATAAAAGGGTCCAAGAAATTAGGAGAAGATAATACTACAGTTTGGGCGTGGTTAGAACAGATTCAACACGAGAAAGGGGATAGTTTGTGCAAATATGATGTTTCAGTAATGAAAAACAAGGTAAGGATAAACACCAATCAGAATGCTTGTTTGCCGGAAGTTAGGGAAATATGGGAGCATTGAGATAAGGAAATGAAAGAGTTGTTTCAGAGAGAGTTCGGGGATATCGCCTTTATGTTATTCACTCCGATAGATCAGGGTCTTCTCAGAGCAATGGCCCAATTCTGGAATCTATCTTATAATTGCTTTACCTTTGGACAAGTAGATTTGACACCGACGCTTGAAGAGTATGAGGCCTTACTACATTTCTCCAGGGTTAAGAGCGACATGGTTTATACAAGGCCAAGAAATAATTCTTGATTCATAAAGAAATTACGAATGATCACTGGGAAAACTAAAGAATGGTTGGAAAGAAAAATGGCCAATAGTGACAGCATTGATCAGAACGAGGACAAACATCGTCTGAATTGGAGGGTTTTGAAAGAATTAATTTTGACAGGAGATGAGTCTGGTAGGATGCGAAGTTTATATGCTTTGTGCATATACGGGTTAGTATTGTTCCCTAGAACTCCTGGGCACATAGATCCATCTACAGTGGGACTGCTTGAAAGGCTAGTGAAGGGGGTGAATCTTGTGCCAGCTATCCTTACTGAAACATACAGATCATTGATTGCATGCAAGAAATTTGGAGAAGAGAAATTTTGGGGTTGCGCGCAATTACTTGAGATATGGTTTCGATGACACAGATGGGACACGCCATACAGAGCGCTCAAGTATCTCATACAACTTGGTATGACATTACTTGTTATATCATACAACTTGGTTAATATCTCGGCTCGACCCATTGAAATTTTTGATGGAAGCGCCAACGTTGACTGGGAGATTGGCTCGTTGGCAAATGTTGTTGTCAGAATTTGACATAGTATATGTAAGCCAAAAAGCAATAAAAGGAAATGCTATAGCAGATTTCTTGGCTAGTTGTGCTTCAGAGGATTATGAGCCTTTGAATTTTGATTTCTCAGATGAAGACGTGATGGGTACTCCACGGAGGAAGATAGAACTCTAGAGAATGATATTTGGAAGTTATATTTTGACGGGGCCGTTAATGCTCCAGGACGTGGAATTGGGGCAGTGCTAATTTCCCCGAGTAACGTACACTATCCTTTCACAAGCAAGTTGGAATTTCTTTGCACCAACAACATGGCAGAATATGAAGCATGTGTAATGGGTTTGCAAGCTATTATTGAAAGAATGATAGAGAATTTGAAAGTATATGGAGATTCTGCACTAGTCATTTACCAGCTCCGTAGAGAATGGGAAACAAAGGATTATAAGTTGATCGAATACCGAAGGTTGATCCTTGAGATAATAAAAGAATTCAAAGAAATAACTTTCACGTATATTCCTAGAGAAGATAACCAAATAGCAGAATGCCCTAGCTACACTGGCTTCGGTATTCTTGTCCAACAAACCTGAGGATATGATGACAATTCGAATGCAAAGTTACGACACCTATGTTCATTGTTACAGCATAGAAGACGAAGCAGATGGAAATCCTTGGTATTTCGACATTTTATAGTACATCAAATACCAAACTTATCCTGAAAAGGCAAATGATAATGATAGAAGAACCATTAGAAGGATGGCTTCAGGATATGTGCTTTATGGAGAAATCTTATATAAGCGGGGCAAAGATCAAATCCTGCTAAGATGCGTCAATGCTCGGAAAGCCAAAGAAATTGTAACAGAAGTGCATGATGGAGTTTGCGGGACGCATGCTAATGGCTTTACGATGGCTAGGAAAATAATGAGATATGGCTACTATTGGACCACTATGGAGGGTGATTGCAATGAATATGCTAAGAAGTGCCACAAATGCCAGATATATACTGACAGAATAAATGCTCCGCCAGTACCTTTACATACAATGAACTCACCATGGTCGTTTGCAGTGTGGGGTATGGATGTTATTGGGCAAATTCACCCCAAAGCTTCCAATGGACACCGTTTCATCCTTGTGGTTATCGATTATTTTACCAAATAGGTAGAAGCAGCTTTATATGCCAATATCACTAGATCTACAGTTTGTAAATTTTTAAAGAAAGAGATTATCTGACGATATGGATTACCAGAAAGAATTATTACTGATAATGCCACCAACTTCAACAACAAGGTAATAGCAGAGGCATGTGAGCAATTCAAAATCACTCATCACAACTTTGTGGCCTATCGCCCTAAGATAAATAGGGCAGTGGAGGCAGCAAATAAGAACATCAAGAAGATCATATCAAAGACGACAGATACTTACAAGGATTGGCATGGGAAGCTGGCATTTGCTCTGTTTGCATACTGAACTTCAGTACGAACCTCTACTGGGGCAACACCTTATTCCTTAGTCTATAGAACAGAAGCAGTGCTCCCAATAGAGGTTGAAATTCCATCTCTTTGGGTGTTGACTGAGGTAAAGCTAGACGATGCAGAATGGGTACAAGCTTGATTTGACCAATTGAATCTTATTGAGGAAAAAAGGTTGAAAGCTATCTGTCACAGCCAAATATACCATAAAAGAATTGTAACATCCCTTTTCCTGTATTTATCACCAAATATGAGTCAGTGATGTTATTAACCAATTTTAAACCCTATTATTTCTTTTCCTTAAGAAAACATGCAGCATGCATTACTTTACTTAAAAATTTATAAAAAAAAATTATAGACATCGAAAGTTCATTCTGAAATTTCTAATTAAATTAGATTCATTAAGCTTTCTAGCCATATAAATTATTAACCTAAACTCATTAGATAGAAATTCAAATAAATCTTTGAATTCACGTCACAGCCCCAAAATACTGAAATTCTGCTGCCCTGTTTTCTGACCTTCCATCGAATAAAAATTCATAACTTTTTACATATAACTCGAAATTAGTCACTGTTAATTTTGTAAGAAACTAGACAAAATTTCCAGTTCATACATATAAGATTAACTGTCTAATTCCAATTGTGGGATTTATGCTGATTTTTCAAACACACTGCTTTTACATACTTTTTTCTGGACAGATTTTTAATCTTTCCATCTTAAAACCCATATTCACTAAAACTTAGTCCATTATCATTTATAGACATAATAGGACTCACTAGGTTCATTATCCACATTATAACAACTATTAACCAACCACATTTGGTAATAAGTTATTACAAACCCCACTAATTATACATGCCATCTAGTACATTTCCAAAAGGAAGGATGGATGTCAATACATTACTATGAGTATTGGAGATATACCTCCCAAAATAAGCAAGTGATGCTCGGCTACTCTTTCTTTGCAGCTCCTTTAAAACCTACATATGAAATTCATCATACGCTAAGCATATTCTTAGTGAGGCAACAACATTTAATTCAAATACGACTTAACATGGATATCAATATAATAAAATAACAATGCATATAACCACTTTCATTTTATGCTTGCTAGCATATATGACATGCTATGTATAATAACAACATATTACATGGTAATGACTTTAATTCTTACCAATACCATTGCCATATTTATCATCGAGCTTTCAAACTTTTCATCATGTTTTCAATTCATTTAGCCCAAGTATAGATTTAAGAGAATTTTATGTACACGAGTCATCCCCCATACCCAACCTTTATTGAGTATGTGTATTATTTGCACCGTAGTGCTTAGCACCCAAAGTGCTCCCTCAATGAGAATTTATGATATTACACCGAAATGTTAAGCACCCGAAGTGTTTTCTCATTGAAATTGATACACTGTAGTGTTTAGCACCCAAAGTGCTTAAAATATTTAGATAGCTGTTTATGACTCTATGGATATCCAACTATAATTTTAAATCTAAATATCATACATTGGGCTTAATATCATCACATGTATCATCAATGGCAACATGTAACATTTTATATCAATATGGGACAGTTCATACCCGAAATAACCTTTCAATCCTCACCAATGTAATAATCAAATAATCAATAACATAAATAATACTATGATATGTATGCAATTGTACTCACCTTGGCACTTTACAGAAATAGAATTTTACTAGCCTCACTAAGTTCGGTTTACATTTTAGATCTTCTTTCTTCACCCGGTTGATCTCGTAATTACTTGTTATCTAGCTATGGAGTTCACGACAAGCTTGGAGAAGATGAACCAAATATTTCAACTTTTCTTTCTTTTATTTTGATGACAAATGGTTATAAATCCTTAAATAAAAAAATATCTTTAAAATAGTCAAATGACTACTTTACCCTTGGATTATAACCAATTACCATCCAATACCTATAATTTATCTTCTTCCATAATCAATTATACCTTAAGCGTATAGGTGAAATGACCAAATTACCATTAATGAATCTAGATATCTACCAAAATGCCATTCCATCACCTATACAAAATACTAGATAGAATCGAATCTAAATTGATTCAAAAAGATTGGATTTATTCAAATTTTAATTTATCTTTTTAATATATTTTCCCTCCAATCAGGTGGTGACACGTGTCATCACCCAATCAGGTGGTGACACGTGTCATCACCCAATTGGATTAATTTATTCAAATTTTAATTTATCTTTTTAATATATTTTCCCTCCAATCAGGTGGTGACACGTGTCACCACCCGGTTAAAGGAAAATTAAAGAAGAATGAAGAGAGGCGTTGTGGTGGTTCAAACCTAGGACCAAGAGGGTGTATTTTTATGCCTTTACTACTAAGCCAAGCTAATTCTTAATGTTACATGCACATATTTATATACGTATCTTATACGGCGATAAATGTTAAAGGAAAATTAAAGAAAAAAATAAAGAATGGCATTAAGGTGGGTTGAACTTGGGACCAAAAGGGTAAATTACCACATCTTTACTATTGAGCTAAGCTACTCTTAGTGATATATATTGCACACTTTTATATACATATCTTATATTGCAGTAAATGTTAGGGAAAAAGAAGTAAGAATGGTTGAAAGGGAACTCGAACTTAGATCAATTGGGATGTGCATAATCATACAAACATTCGATTTAATTTAAATATGAAAATTATTAAATATTTGATTTTTTAAAATATTTGATTTAAAAGAAAAGAAATTTGATTTAAAATATTCGAATAGTTTTTTCATATTTAAATTAAATCGAATATTTATTAAAATATTAAATATTCTATTTTAAAAAATATTTGATTTAAAAAAGCAATTTGATTTAAAAAAGTATTCGGTTTTTTTAGATCGAATTTAAAATACTTTAAATATTCGAATATTTTAAATATTTGATTTAAAAGAAAAGATATTTGATTTAAAAGAAAAGAAATTTGATCTAAAAAATATTTGATTTAAATTAATTTAAATATTTGAATATTTTAAATACTTTTTTAAATCAAATTTCTTTTCTTTTAAATCAAATATCTTTTCTTTTAAATCTAATATTTAATATTTTAATAAATATTCGATTTAATTTAAATATGAAAAGGAGAAAAAAATTGAATATTTTAAATCAAATTTTTTTCTTTTAAATCGAATATTTTTAAATTGAATATTTAATAATTTTCAGATTAAAATTAAATTGAGTGTTTGTGTGATTATACACATCCCAAGTGATCTAAGTTCGAGTCCCCTTTCAACCATTTTTACTTCTTTTTCCCCTAACATTTACTGAAGTATAAGATATTTATACAAAAGTGTGCAATTTATATCACTAAGAGCTAGCTTGGCTTAGTGGTAAAGGCATGAGAATTCACCCCCTTGGTTTCAGGTTTGAACTACCCCAATGCCACCACCTGATTAGAGGAGAAAATATATTAAATAAAATAAATTAAAATTTGAATAAATTAACCCAATTGGGTGATGACATGTGTCATCAACTGATTAGTTGACTAATTTTATTTAATTAAAATAAAAATAGGATCAAATTGATTTAATAAGTAAATAATAGGGACTAAATGTGTAATTTTACAAATTTTAGTTAACTGTCACGTCACCCCTCCATTAGTTTTTTAACGATAGTGGTCAAAATATGTCAATTTAATAAGTTTGGTGGTTTGATTGACAAGTTCGATAGTTCGGTGGTCAAAATAGGTACACCCTAATAGTTCGGTGGACACTGGTGTAGTTTACTCTTTGCTTTATTATTAATAGAGATTAACTTTTTAATTCTCGGGAAATACAAAACGTTTTAAAATTTTGAATCAAAATTTTATGGATAAATTATCTAGCAATTCACTGAACTTTTCTAGAGTTTTCACCTAGTATTTAAAACTTCTTAGAACACAATTTTTTAAGGTAGCTACCAAAAAATCATAAAAGATTTTATAAAAAATGACAAGTTGCTCACAAATTTATCGAGTCAAATTAAGCTTTGCAAAAATTTGACTCGCTAATATCTTGAGTCGAACTCGATTTTGAGTCGAGTCAATTCTAATCGAACGTTAACTGAATTTTAACTAAATTGACCTCGAGTTATTTGTGAGCTGCTAAACTCATTAAACACCCGATATATATAGAGAGAATAGAATAGAATAGAATAGAAAAAGTGTTGATAATGTTGCTGTATATGAAGAGTATATAAGATATATAATGAGAATATATACATATAGATAAAGGGTTTATGATATCCATAGGATTGAATTACAAAGAAAAAAAAACAGATGGAATAGGATGTGGACGTAGCCAAAACAAAAAGCTTCCAAACAGCTGACACCTCATTGATTTTACAGCTACCCAGTAATCAAAATCTAAACACATGCCCTTGTTCGTTGAAATGTCATTGTATGTTAAATATCATCGCATTTTTATCTTAAAAATTTATTTTAAATAATTATTTAAAATTTTGACATTGACCTAAAGTTATTTAAAAAATAACTCTTAAATCGTCTACGTAAGAAGATTTCACGTTTTACAGAAAGTAAATTTTAAATTCGCTTTTTGAAAGTGAGTTTCATGTTAAAAAACGCGAAAAGTTGTTTTTTTATCAACTTACTCAACAAGGAATTCGTGTTTTGTAGAAAGCGAGGTTTAAACTCGTTTTCTATGGAAAGCGAAGTGTTTATACGTGAACGATTTAGGGGTTATTTTTCAAATTAACTTTAGGTGGGGTCAAAATTCTAAATAACTATTTAAAATAAATTTTTTAGATAAAATTACCGATATCATAGTAAAGTCGAGTGATAAAAAATTATTATTTTTAGTTCGAGTAAAATCTAATTATAATCGAGATTCATGTAAATTTTAAACGCGGGAGAACGGATAAAAGATAAGGAAGTACGTATATATGTATGTAGAATCTCAGTTGGTTTGGTTTTTCCTGTGTACTATACGGTATATTATTACACAATGCGTACAGTTAAGATAATGAGAGAAATTATGTAGTAAGATTCCCAGGTAGAGAGGTCCCCCCCACCCTCTAATACAATCCTTTCAATGGTTTCCCAATCAGCAGCAAAATGGCAAATTCCAATGCCCATACTGCTCATTAATGCTTTATATATCTATTATTATTATTCTAAGTTTTTAAGATTGTGGACAACCTTCATTTCCTTATCCTTAAAAGTCTTTTAAGAAGTCCAGTCGAACTCATTGTTTATCTTAGAAAATGTTGAAAAAAATAATAATCGGTCGAATCAATATTAAGTTATGTCACTTAGTGAATAGACATGTCAATAATAAGTCGTATCACTTTATGAATAACTCATTAATTTTCAATTTAAAATTGCATCTATTCAATCGTATTTATCAATCTTTTTAACAAATTTTTTCATTAAAAGGTCTAATATTTTCATTGAACGGTTTAATTTTTACATCCTCTATATAAAAGATAGATTTCCAAAAGATTTTACACATCACAACATCTTTGAAACAACTCAACATTATTTACAATATCCAAAAATACATGCATGAAAAAATGTTTTTAATTCCGGTGATAGAGGAAGGCAAGATTGTATTCTATTGTTCACTGCAATTGTGCTACTGCTGTGAATGTTTGTTGTTGTATCATGGAGATAGACGTCCAACGTTACTCAAGCATCGAGGAGAGGGAGAATCTGTCTTAAGAAAATTGTTCATACATGCCTCAACAAAAATTCTTCTGGTTTTCAACTCTGCCTGATTCAGGTTCTGTTTTTAATTTATTGTTATTTATTTTTCTCACAGTATTCTATTATATTTGGATTATTACTACACTATTTTTCTAACAGATAATTCATGTTCGAGAAGTTTGTTTGCACTGCATATACACCTTATTAAAGAACTAAGATTAATAAATAAATAAATGATATCTTATCATCACACCAACCAGAGACGAAGCTAAGATTTGGGATGAGGGCAAAACATAAATTTTGAATGGTGGGGGGCAAATTCATAATTATTCTATTTTTTTTAGAAAAAATAAAGAAACAAAGAGAAATTATCATATGTACTCAGTTCACCACATCATCCATGGTTCCCTCCACTAAAAGTCAACCAACTAATTTTTATTTTCCGTGTGATTTTTTCATGGGTAATTATACCATGCACTGGTGGTGGAAACATATTGTTTCCACAAGAGCCCTAATTTTATGGGTTAGAGATTTAGTTTAGGGTTTATAGTTTAGGGATTTAGGTTTATGTGTTTAGAATTTAGGGATTGTAGTTTGAATTTAGAGTTTAGGGTAAGAATTTAGGGGTTATAGGTAAAAACCTAAATCCCTACCATATTGCCCTAAACCATAAACTCTAACAAACCATAAATTCTAACCACAAAATCTAGATTTTAAACTTCTAAATATAAACTCCTAAACTATAAACCCTAAAATGGATCCTTAGCCCCTAAAATTAAGGCGTTTGTGGAAACAAAATGTTTCCATCGCCAATGCATCATATATTTTCCCTTTTTCATTCATAATTAATTTCTATATAACCAAGTGACCTATTTACAAGATAAAAAAAGTAAAAATTCATCCTTGAAAAAAAAGACATGAAAAATATAAAAATTAATTAACTATTTTTAGTAGATGAGACCACGAATAACGTGATGAGGCAAGATCATATAATAATTTTTCTAGCACTGTCCTGACACCATTCCATCCCGTTCAAAAAAAAAGTCTGGTTAGAAAAAATGGGGAAGTTCCCTTCAAGTTCCTCTACTATGAACATGTGAGCAAATAGGTCCTCAAAAATGGAACAATCGAGTTCATTTGATACTATCAAAATGAAAGCAAGTTACCATAAAAGATTCCATTTAAATATACAATTTTAGGTAATTAAATTCAAATAAAACTATTTATTAAATTACTTAAATTATATTCGAGCCTACTTGTTTGTGAAGCTTCAGAAACTCTACTGATAATATACCAAATAATTCAAAAAAAATATACAACATACACAAACTCGAAAAAAAACGTATGCAATTATAACATTTATATAAAATTTTAAAATATGTAACCACTAAATGTTTGGATTAATTGACACATTATTTTGGTTTAAATAAAATTTTAGTTGAATCTATTAAGTAGTCCTAGTGACAGAAGGTAGAATGTTCCTCCTAAGTGATCTAAGTTTGAACAAACTAATATGTAAGTGTGTGTAAGTTTATCTAGATATAATACCATATTAATATACTATAGGAAAAATATCTCATGCACGAGCGGCGGAAACAAAAAAATTTCACAATCGCCTTAGTTTTAGGGTTTAGGAGTTTGGTTTAGGGTTTAGAGGTTTAAATTTTGAGATTATAATTTAGAGTTTATGATTAGAATTTAGGGTTTATAGTTAGAATTTAAGGTTTAGGTTTTATGGTAGTATGGTTAGGGATTTAAGTTTTAACCTATAAACCCTAAATCATAAATTTTGACCACACCCTTAAATTAAAAACGCATACACTTAAAGCATAAACGTTAAACCCTAAACGAAGTCCATAAACCATAAAACTAAGGCGCTTGTGGAAACTTTTTATTTCCACCGCCTATGCATGAAATAATTACCCTATACTATATTGTAATCATATTAAAATATTCAATAAAAAAGTAAAGGCTTAAATGAAAAATCAACGGGGTAATTGGCCAAATATTCCCTTTGAAAATTTATTTGGCCAAATACCCTCTTTGAACAACATTTGAAAAAATACCTCTCATTTGACTACGTAAGGCGAACTCGCGTTCTGCAGGATGCGAGTTCCATATTGAGTGAATAGGTAAGAAAAAAAAGTTAAGTTTTTATTAGATGGAATGGCCCAAATAGGGGGTATTTTTCCAAATATTGTTGAAAGGGGGTTATTTAGCCAAATAAATTCCCAAAAGGGAATATTTGGCCAATTACCCCAAAATCAACCCCTAAATTATACTTTTTGTTTGTTTTTATCCCTTAAACTATTCTTTGGTCAAAATAAGCCCATAAACTATCATTTTTTGTCACTTTAAGTCTGATAGTTATTTAAGTCAAAAGAATATTATTTCGACTAATAAGATGTTGGCGCATCACAAAGATTTTTGGATCAATAGATAGTTTAGGGACTAAAAGAAAAAAATGACATAGTTTAGGTACTTATTTTGAACGAAAATAGTTTACGAACCTAAAATGACCAAAAATGATAGTTTATGGGCTTATTTTGACCAAGAAATAGTTTAAAAGCTAAAAGCAAACAAAAGACATAGTTTCAGGGCTGATTTTTCATTTAAACCAAAGTAAAATATTAGTTCAAACCCTTAAAAATACAAATTTGTCGCTTGGTAAACGAATGATTTTTTATTAAATAAAAATATTTACATTTCGAATATAAATATCAAAATTTAAATTTGTGATGTCGGTTTTGGATGACTCTAGACAAGGATGTGGAGACGGTTGTTAGAGGAATGAGGAGGATGACAATGGGTGATTCACCTGTCGTAGGACATGCAGAGAGCCACAAAAGGTGGAGGTCACCTATATAGTTGGGCGGTTCACCCCTGGTTGACTTGGGGCTAAGGGCCGCGAACAGTGTAGAATTGTTAGTCGGAGCCATGTCGAAAAAGGATAGGGGAAATCGGAGTGATCGGAAAAGAATGGTGTAGAAACACCCCATTTACCTTTAGTCTTGGCGGTATTTGTTTCCCCTTAGAGCTGTAGACTGAATGATGAGATTGTGCTACGCCTAATGATGGCTATTGATGGGCTGGTAGATGGTAGCTCGGCCGCTAAGTTGTAGGTCGAGCTGGCGAGTTAGAAGAATTTGAGGGTTGTCTTTTCGTGGTGCAGTAGTTGAGTATGGGGGTTAGTATGGAGGATAGGGGCTCCGAAGACCGTAGCAGAGGCTTACGAATTCGGAGGCTAGTAGGTTTCGGGGGTGAGCCTTTAGGGAGAGGCGGACATCGAATACTGCTCTGGGTGACTTTCAAAGGTCTGGGTGTCGGTTGATGCTGGAGTATAGTGTGGAGACAGTGGTATATTCCAGAGAGGAGTATTTTAGAGGCGCTCGACGGAGGTATAACACTAGCCCCCTATGGTAGAAAGAGTGCTAATAAAGTGGCACGAGCTAAGACTTTCCTGTATGGCATTTCTTACCTGTTGGCATGAGGGTATCGCATTCCCGGCGAAAAATCTTATCATTTTTGTGGGTGTATGATGGATAGTGTTTTCGAAGGTAATGGTTTGAAAGGGCAATGGCGGTTTACCCTAATTGACTTGATGTCGAGAATACACCACCGCCTCTACACTACACTCCGACATCAATCGACTTTCGTGCCTCTAAAAGTCACCCAGAGCAGCACTCGATGTTCGTCTCTCCTTAAAGGCTCACCCCCAAAACCTACCAGCCTCCGAATATGCAAGCCTCCGCTACGGCCTTCAGAGCCCCTATCCACTGGACTATCCCCATACTCAGCTACTGTACCACAAAAAGACAGCCCTCAAATCCTTCTGACTGGCCAGCTCGATCTACAGCCTAGCAGCTGAGCTATCGGCTGCCAGCCCGTCAGTAGCCATTACTAGGCGTGACACAATCTCATCAAACATCATTTCGTCTACAGCTCTAAAGGATATAAACACTCTCAAGACTAAAGACAAAGGGGGCGACTCTACACCATTCAACTCTAACCACTCTGATCTCTCCCTCTCATTTTTGCCATGGCTTCGACCAACCATTCTACACTGTTCGCAGCTCTCGACCCCAAGTCAACCAGGGGTGAACCGCCCGACTCTATAGGTAACCTCCACCTTTCGTGGCTCCCGGCCTGTCCTACGACAGGTGAACCACCCACTGTCGTTCCCACTCCTTCCTCTGATAGTCGTTTCTACTTCATTGTCTGATGTCGCCTAAAATCAACATCAACAAAATTCATATAAAAATAAAATAATATAAACATCCTTACAACTCCATCCATTAGTTGATCTTAGGAAATGGATGGTTTCTGTGGTTCATAATATATAATGATAGGATTGGAGGATAGGAGGCGTGTCAGTTTTCTAGTCACGCAATTATTTTGTTTTTGTTTCGTCGCTAAAACTTTTGCTCAGATTTTATCGAGTCATCTCATCTAACAATATCCATACATATGGTGGACCAGCACCAACCCAAGGTTTTGGTCCCACCTCCAATCACAACAAAATTGGAAGAATTCTTTGAATGATATCAAAGCTCTTGAATTCTTATATAGTTATGCATTTCATTCAACAACCAAAAACATTTTAACTTTGAACAATGTTTGAAGCCTTTCAAAGTGTTTGACAATTTCTTGAAGTTTTCATCCAAAATGTTTGATGGTCACATAGAGTCCGTTATATCAGGAGTCGAATCAGATCAGATCCTTAAATAGAAAAAAAAAACCCTTCTAGCACTATTCTCATACCTTAAATCCCATTCGAAAAATATCAAACTACTTACCACGCAACCGAACATACAATTGTTGCTTTCGGGATTTGATTTGATGATTAGCATAGGCCATATGTATATAGTGACATTATATCAAGATACTTTGAAGTTGTTAATTCATTTGCTTTTAATTAGATGAAAGATGGGGTTTTGTCTTAAAGGCAAGGACTGAATTTTCAATCTATGCAGCATGGTCCCTAGTCCCTGGTATAGGACAACATACACCTTGTCCTTTCTCGTGTCTTTATTCACCTTATGTTCCATGAATATACCTTTCATGAAAAAGTGCAGTCTCTGCAACATTTCCTCCAAAATTTGTAGAGGAAAGGGTATATGGACAAGCTGTAAACAGTGAAAAAATCCACAAATTTACACAATTTTCTTGTAGATCATGTAATGGAAATGAAGAAGCTAAGCGTAAGGTTTTGAGTTCGAGTTTTGAATAAAATTAAAATTAACTATGAGAAAATTATCTCTCGTTTAAGGGTCTGATCTGACTTGACTCCAGATATAATCAACAAACGGACTTACAAGTTAATACAACGCTAAAAGGGAGGAAGCTAAAGGTCCTTTATCTTCAATGATCATTTCACTTTGTTTCTTTTCCACAACTGTCGCTTTTAAAACAGCTGCGAATCATCACCTTATATAAATGGACAAGAAAACATGAAAATCAATAATTAGTTGGTCTAGTAGGATGGAGTGTTGGGTTTTTTAAATAAAGTCAGGTGTTCGAATTCTGACGTTGCGAATGAAAAAAAATTGAGTCGGGAGTGTTATCACCAATATTGAACCTCTGTAAAATTCTATCTTGTCGGACATTAAATTAGATACCAATGGTTAAACAAAAAGAAAAACAAGAAAACGTAGTTTGGTATGGGCATTGAAAATGATACAAAATTTGTGGGAAAGATGCCTTAATTTGTTACCATATCAGTAATACAATGATAATGTATATATAAAACTCAGCACTTGCTGCTATTTCTGACCTTAAGCCCTTGCGATATTGTAATTAACTGAGTTTATGGACAATGAATGAAAGGAAGATTCTACAAATTATGATTAACAAAGGAAGGATTAATTAATTAATTACTTCTAATAACAATGGTGTTGTGTTCCTTTCATCTCTATCAAGTAACACTAATAGGTCTTATTAGGAGGGTTGTTGGGGATGATGACTTGTTTTCTTCTAAAGCCGGCCTCGGTGCGGCAAGCCTGAGCTCGAGATCAGGCGCCGGGTTCGTAGACATGTATTCATCGTCCGGCATGGGATGATGGTGTCCATGACGATGCGGATCGAATCGAGGAGGTCCAGCCATGCCACTGCTTCTAACCTGTCATGGGATCAAAGCAAGAAAATCAAAAGTTGAATCTCAGCATATATCCGGACCGATCCGCGACGCAGACAACCTACCATGTCGAACAGGCTGGAACGTCGGTTCTTCTTGTTGAGTGTCGCCTGTCGGAGAAAATACTTTTGAGCATGGCTTGCAACTTGTGTCGGAGTTCTTGTAGTAACAAAGTTTCTGGAGATGCCTCTCCAGTCTCCTTTCCCTAGCTTCTCAAGCCCTACTAGGAAGATTCTGTGTTCCTCTTCCGTCCATGGAACTCCTGATATTAAATATCCAAAAACCTTTATTAGAACAAATCATATATAATAACTGACGGTAAATAGAATAACTTGTATAAGTACCCTTTTTTCTCTCCGGAGATCGGCCCATGAGACAGTCGGATAGATAACCGACGGAGATTTTATCGGAATTCTCGTCGACAGAAACTCGAGATGAAGACAAAGACGAAGGAGAAGGAGAAGGAGAGGTAAACGAAGAAGACAACAAGCAATCCATGCTGAAACTCTTCTTCATATGATTAGCAGCAACAGACGACGTCGGCGACGACGGAGATGACGAAGGTATGTCGAGTTGCAGATTAACACCAAAGAGCCTAAGTCCACCACCGGCACCGGCACCGGCACCAGCACCAGCAGTAGCTCTGAAAGTGGTGCAGGTCCTAGAATTGTGGCCTATATTCCCACAATGGGAGCACTTCCTGCCCATTTCCGACAAACCTTTTCCACTCAAACCTCAGACCAACAACAACCAACAGATAACAAACTCACAGACAGAGAGAGAAAGATTAGAGAAAAGGGAGCACAAGAAATGAATATGTTTAGTGAAATGTGATATGATGATATAAAAGGTGGGGTTCGGCATACCTAGAGGAGATGATTGGATGGACTTAATTTCTTGTCATTTTTATTTGGATATCATTTTTCCAACTTGGGTTAAAATATTTTCTTTATTTTTGTTTGGTATAACCAGTTAACCACGAGTATCTGATTCATTGACACATTAATATGGATCGAGTGTTACATAGACTTATTATGGGAACGACCATTCCAATACAGTTTTCTCCAACAACATTTGGATTTAAAAATCTGATCTTACTTAAGAGATCTAGTATCTCATCCCATAATTTTTTTCAAATATTTTGTTTTTTAATATAATTTAAGGATCTACACCCAAAAAGTATTAATTTTCGATCTAGCACCTATTTTTGGAACTCGTCTAACTGTTATGACGAGTTCTTACATTTTTTTATTGAGCTTTAAGAACTCATCTAGCCGGTACGACTAGTTTCATAAAATATTATTTTTTTAATATTTTTTTGGTGTCAGAATTGAATGAGTTTCATAAAAGCTCATTCAAAAAAATTCAGAGAACTCGTCATACCAGCCAAACGAGTTCTATAAACTCATTAAAAAATAAAAACCCAAAAAACTCGTCATACCAATCATACGAGTTTTAAAAATGGATGCCAGATCGAAAATTAATACTTTTTGTGTGTTGAATCCGTAAATAATATTAAGTTTAAAATATTTACGTAAAAGTACCTCTTAACATGCCGTCGGTATAAAATCTTTTATCTTTTATATAATATTATACTATGTCATGTTCCTTCAAATATATTATCATTGGTTCAACATTTTTATCGACAAAGAAATATTATAATAATTGGCTTGGTGTGCTTTTGAAATATACCATATGATGTACGTGTAATGTGACATGGTATCATTGTACATATACATACGTATATATAATATAAAAAAAATTCTCTGATTGCTGACAGACAAATAGTGGTATCTACACAAATCGATACTGTTTGTTTCTAAATATAACAAAAAGAAAAGAACAAAATAAAATAAAATAAAATAAAATAATAATCAAGAAATATAAGTGAGAGTGAGGAGGAGGATCTTCCAATAGTTTGGAGGTGGCTGGTAGTTGGATGACTTGATAACATAGAAACTCATATGTTTGAGGTTGATCAACTACCTATATATGAAAAATATTTAAATACACCATTTAATTTATATAAATCTGTAAATTTTGGATTTAGAAGTCTTATTTAATATTTTAAATTTAGAATTTAGATTTAAAATTTAAAAGTTAAATATTAAGGAACAAAAATTCTCTTTCTATTTTCGGTTCCCTTATATATGTCACGACGTTAAAAAATTAAATTCTACACTCTAACTCTAAATTCTAAATCATAAACTATAAACTTCAAACCTTAAGCACTAAACACTAACTCTGAACCTCAATTCTAAATCTTAAACTCTGGACTTAAATTTTTAATATTAAAGCGTATATATATATATGTATAACTCATAGTTTTACACGTTTTTTATCGTTGGATGAGGAAAATAGATGACTTACTTTTTTCCTAAAATATCCTAATTTTAATCTCAATTCTAAATCCTAAACTATGGACTTAAATTTTTAATATTAAAGCTTATATATATATATATATATATATATATATATATTAGGATTCACTTACACAGAATGTACAACTCATAGTTTTACACGTTTTTTGGATCGTTAGATGAGAAAATTAAATGACTGAAATTAACTCTTTATTTTTCCTCAAAATATCCTACTTTTAATCTCAACTATTTGTTTCACCCATCCAACAATCCAAAAAACATGTAAAACTTAAGAAAAATTACATTGCGTAAACGGATCATATCCCTTTATATAAGGACACCAAAATAGGGCAGAAGAATTCTATTTATAATTTAGGGTTAGGATTTTAAATATTGTGATTTAAGCTTAAAATAGATTTACTCTGCAAAATAAATTTTGTATTGTCTCTGTATAAAAAAAAATAACTTTCTATATATTTTCTCTCCGAACTATCTTATAACAATCTTACTCATTACTTACAAATTCAAAATTTTAAAATATTTAGTTAAATTTCGTGTTGACAAAATGTTAATAATGTAGAGAAGTGTATCCCTCATTGTTAAGATACTTTGTGAAGGGTTCATATGAACCCACAATCTTTTATATTTTAGGAGTTATGGATTTTATTTAGAGTTTAAATGTTTAGTTCGTGGGGATTTAAAATTAGGGTTATAATCAGAACTAATTTAAACTTTATTTATTTAATTTTTTAAATATACAATGTGATTATAAGATAATATATGTTCATTTTTTTAGCCTTATCACGCACACACTATGTATACATGGTGCTCGAACTCGGATCACCTGAATAAAATACATCATCATTTACCACTGAGACCACTCCACGAGTTCTTTAAATTTTATTTTTAAATAGTAAATATGTAGACTTGTGTAATTTTTTACATACATTTATATAAAAAATGGTACTTTTTAATACATTGTTTTACCAAATCATGAAAATAAAATCATTAAATATATGTTTTTTAACATAATCATTAAATATATGTTTGATTTGTTTTTATATAGAGAGTCTCACCAAATTGTCCTTCCTTTAAAACAATGGTTCAAAAACAGTGGCAGCAGACAGGAAGAGGGAAAACAGGACAATCTCAAACTGTTTGAAATGTCTCACATATATCTTTTATTATTGTTTATTCTACAATTGCAGCCCCTTTTCATTGGCAAAGATACCATTTGGCACTAATTCAATGAAAAATGAAAGAATAGTATATTCCCTTTCCCGTATAAGTAAAGTTTGAAAATTTAATTAATTAAACACTTGGATGGTTATCATTCATATTATTTATATGTTATTTGGATTTGAAGATAAATATTAAATTCATGTGGTATTTATTATTGTTTTGTTAGATCGAGTAATAAAGAGTCTGATGTCCTTTAAAGAACATTTGAGATTTTGAATATTTTGAATATTATAGATGAAAAAATAACATCAAAAAATTTAAACTCAATCTAATTCAACTTCAGATATAATCAGAATCATGCAACTATCGGAACCAGAGGATCTCAAAACAAGAAAAACTATATATGTAAAAATTTTGCGACTGGAATTTATGTTCAAATATATAGAGAGTACATAATACAACTATAATTTTTATACAATGAGTAAACTACGCATAATCTTAGATGGGAGGTAATTGCACACTTAAAAGAAAACTCATATGCAGGAATAGACCCAGGGGTGTTGTGACGTAGTCGCACCTCCAAAAATTTTAAATTCACATATTTTGCATGTATTTTCTATTGATGGTTTATTTTTCCACCTCCTACAATTTTATAATTCCGCATCCTCAAAAAAATTTAATACATTTTTTAAAAAGTTCACACTCTCTAACATAAAATTTTACATTCGCCCTTGTGCCTACGACCTCTAGATTGTTACAACAATAACCGTATCAATGAAATTAAGACACGATTGATATAGTTTGATAAATTACTTTTTTATTTAAACACTCTTATATTAATAAAGCTAACAATAGTAATTAATTTGATAATGCTTTATGAATTATAAATAATGACTTATCTAATACGATAACATAAACTAAAGTTAGGGGAAAAACCCATCATATAATAATGGATGTATATATTACCCCAACTAGCACTTGTGAATTATATTATGCTTATATGATGATGGACCAAATTGTCATTTTAAGGATTTTAAGTTAATAATGGAATGGGTAACATCCATAGGCCAAGTTGAGGAATATATTAGTCCCTTGTGATTGACATAGTAAACAACACCATCTACATAGTTCCAAATACACTTATTTGGCTTGTATCATCAAAGTGGAATCTCTCTCTCTCTCTCTCTCCTTGTAAAAGATATGATAATGTTTTTAGATAATATATTTCTAATCTAATCTTGTTTGACTACACACTACTTAACTTTTTATAGTAAGTCCATAATGTTATTATGATGACTATGTGAGATGTGAGATATCAATTATTAATTTCATTCCAACCCAATAAGTTGTCTCAGTAGAAAAGCAGATGATATTCATCTGAAGAGATTTGGGTTCAACCATTTTGTCTACAAGGTGTGTGTGCATTGTCAAAGGGTTAAGAATATGTATGAACAGATACTAACTTGTAATCACATTTACACTATTAACAAATATTAATTTCATTGCATTGCATTTGGTTTAATTATTTGTTTATGTGAATTACGGGAATTTAGAGGCGGAACTTGACGAAAGAGTTCGGGGGTCCACATAAAATTTTTAAAGAATTTAGAGGCTTAAACTAAACAAATTTTAAAAAATTTGAAGGGTTTAGTTTATATTTTTCAAATAATTTGGGTATAACTAAAAGTTTTACATTTTGATAGGCTTAATGATAATTTTCAAAAATTATGGGAGATGACTTAATTTAAAATATTCAAAATTTATGAAACTTAGTAAAAATATCTAAAATTTTGAGGGACCAAATTATAATTTTTAAAAATTTTGAAAAACTAAAATCTATTTTTTAAAAAAAGTTTTGCTAGGGTCATGGCCCTACAAGTCTCCATTGTCTTTCGCCATAGACTAAACCCTAATTTACTCTAGTACATGTATTTAATTAGAGTAATTTTGTCGATCAGTTTTAGTTCGGTTAACACTATCATCAGTACAATATACAAGACGATATTTAATTGAACATATTTAAGCACTCGATATTTTTTTTATTTATGGGTAGAAAGAAATCTGCCTAATATAAGAAGGGTAAAACTTTGATAGACAGACTGTGTAAAATTAATTTTACACAAGCATGTGTATTTACACTATAAAAACCCAAATCCTAAATTCCTAACCCTAAAAAACTAAACCCTAAACCTTAAACCCTAAACTAACACCCTAACCCCTAAAACTAAAAGATCAAAGTTTTTCCATATAAGAATAATGATAGGTTGTATGTTAAAAATTGTAATCGGATATAAACTTTTTTATATTTTGGTTTAATTAGAAAAAAGTATATTTTGGGTTAATTACTCAGTTCATACATAAACTATATTAAATTCTCAGTTTCATACAAAATGTTTTAAAATTTTCGGTCTCATACATGAGGTTTTTCGCCATTAACGAGTTTGCTCACTTCTGTCACGGAAGCTGATGTGGCATGTACGGAAGCTAACATGGCATTTTTTAAAAAAATCACAATTTATTTAAAGGCATAATAGCCTAATTAGTATTTCATAGTTTATTGTTTTTAAATTTCAACCTTAAAAGTTTAAAAATCCTAAACCCTAAACATAAATCATAAACCTTAAACCTTAACCCTAAACCTAAAACACTAAACCCTAAAACCCCTAACCCCTTTCCAACTATCAGCTTCGATCACCCACCAGCCGTTACAACCTCCAGCGATCATCCCCATAGCTTTCCCACTTATGTCAGACTTCGCTCGTACCCATAACGTCTTCAGCTGTGGTCTCCATCGACCGCTTGAACCCGTTCAAGTTCCCGTCACCACCCAGATCCGCCGCAAATCCTATCATTCGACGTTCGATCCTTTTACCCAGCCCTGTGCATATGCCCCGTATCTCTTTGCGTCGATGGAAATCGTCAAACGGCACATCTAAGAGCAGTGACAGAAACTTGAACGGCTAAGGGAGTTTCGAGCGGTCGATGGAGGTCACAGCTAAAGATGTTACGGGTATAGGCGAAGCTGGGCGAAAGTGGGGAAGCTATGGGGATGGTCGTCGGAAGTTGTAACAGCGGACTCGTGGGCAATCAGAGTTGGCAGTTGAAAAGGGGCTAGGGTTTCTAAGGGTTAGGGTTAAGGATTTAAGTTTTAGGGTTTAGAGTTAATGATTTAAGATTTAGAATTTTTAAATATTAGAGATTTTGTTTAGGGTTTAGAATTTTTAAACTTTAAGGTTGAAATTGGAAAAAAATAAACCTTAAAGGACTAATTCAACTATTATGCCTTTAAATAAATTGTGTTTTTTTTTAAATGCTACGTGTTCAATTTTAATTCATTTGTACATGCCATGCCAGCTTTCGTGACGGTAGTGGGCAAACCCGTTAACGGCGAAATACCCTGTGTATAAAATTGAGAATTTTAAAACATTTTATAAGAAACTGAAAATTTGGTACAGTTCATGTATGAATGGGGTAATTAACCCTTATATTTTTAACTCTTTTCAAATAATAATAATAATAATAATAATAATTCAATCTACTTTATTTCGATAAAATTTCGTTTATTTTAACCCCTCTAAATTTCTATATTTATATGTTGACCCTAACAAACCTATGTTACAATGGAACATGTTGCAAGTCTCAATGGGCACTTATGTACATCGAATTTAGATATTGCCTACCAACTTGATCATGAGAATTGGATTTAGACCTTACTTTACGAACGGATTATTCCATCGTTATTATTTTAATCTATCTTTTCAATAGTAAAATATTTTATAAGTGTCACACTGTTTTTTAATAATTTTAATTTTAAAATAATAAAAAGACATAATATCTTTGTATCATGTATTCTTTATTTGATAATTTTTATATATAAACCTGTAAAGTTTAGACTATTTAATTATGTCTATTTATTAATTAAGGTTTAGTCGTTTGAAGTTTAAAATTTATGATTAAAATGCCTAAAGTTCTATGGTCTAAATTTATATAATTTTTTGGTTGTTCTCAGATTTTTAGGGTTTTACCTTGACTAATTCAGATCGACTTGTGTCGCACAGCTGATTTTGGTAGGTAAGTCTTTCAGTAGGGATTTTTGGCATATACAACGCCTTGAACCTGAGACATGGTTAAGCGATACCAAGATGCTTAATACTTGGACCAACAGTTGGTTGTCTAAATTTATATAATTAATCTGTTAGAATTAAACCATAACTAAATATGAAATCTAAACCCAGGATCTATCATGTCAAATCATCAAGAACAATAAACTGAATGAACTGAATTGCGGAAGCGTACCTGAATTAATCGATAGACTGAAAACCTTGAACCTTGATGTTTAAATCCAAATCTTTGGTATTGATCTTCCAAGAATATAAGTTTTCTCTTTACGTAAAACTCTCTGACGGGGAAGGAGAGAAAAACAAGTTAACCTATTTCTTGGGGACCACTACCTCTTTATATAGTTGATTATTAAATCAACTATTAAATATTTATAACTCTGCCCCTCATTGAATTATAAATATATCTTACGGTATCTACACTTTTATTTCCATGACATTTTAATACCCATGACATGCCTAACATAATTGGTCACTTAATTTTGTGTCATACTTTAAAATAGCAATATACATTATACATATATGCCCAATATTACGGATTTTAATCCAACAATCTCCCACTTGGGCAACATATGTTTCCTGACAAATGTATAACCTTATGAGCTCAAAAATTTGCTATTATATAATAGGTATTCTGTAACAATCTCGTCCATCAACTATATCCATATAGGATCAAAGCAGCCTTTGTCGTATCAATCATGACAAGACCCATCAATGGTCACGTATACAAATATAGTCAAATGACATAGATCAATCATGGATGCGTAGCATGGAAAATTACATGAAATGTGAACCAAACATGTCTATTTCCAACTGGTCCTTCTAAACCTTAGTGAGATCAAACTTTACTGAATTCAGAGTGTGCATAAACCAAAAGAACTTTATTTCTGCAGAAAATAATCTTAAAATAACTTTAAACTGAAGTAACCGAAATTGTGTCTAAACCAAATGAACATTTTTCAAAATTACAAACTCCCACTAAAACTGAATATCTTTATATAACATTACACCCACATGAGTAGTGTGCTCATGAAAGACCTAGGGTGATAGTTTCTTAATAAGCGCGCAAATATGGAGTTTGTACCAACATGCTCTATAGACACACAATCGCTCTGAATTTTCTTTAACAACTAGGAATTTAATATTTATGTGATTCAAATTTGAAGTGTTCCTATTGTTCATAGAATAAATGAATGCATATTTATTGTCACAAAATAACCGAAGTGGTCTTTCTATTCAATCTATAATTAGCAGCCCATGTGACAAAATTCTTTTGCATCAATATTCTAATAGAATCGAAGTCTGTAAACTTGATGATCTCTAACTTACCAGAACTTCGATATGTGAGCATGTAATTTTTGTTCTCTAAAGATATTTCATAACCCTATTGGCTGCTATTCAATGGTTCAAACTAGAATTGCTTAAATATATGTCTAACATTCTAACAATGTACGCATAATATCCGAACGCATACATACTTGAGCATAAATTAAATTCTCAATAGATTATGCACTTGGAATCTTTTTTTATTTTTTTAATTTCAAGGTTACTTTTAGGGCATTGAGTAAGACTAAATTTGTCTTCTTTAGTAATATGAGTATCACTTGGTTTACTCCCCTTTGAAATGTAGTATATAGAATTGTGAACCAAATTTATCTCAAAACCAAATGAGATAAACAATATGAAATTTATAATTTCGTTAATGAGAGTCCAACTTAAGCTCATAGATGAATTTCTTTAATTTACATATCATTGATTTTGTATCATTAGACACAAATCTATGATTTTACCATATAATTTGTTTCTTCAATGTCACCATTGAAAAACACAAGCGTAACATCCATCTTATGTAGCTCAAGATTAAAATAAGCAATAAGCGTCATGATTATCTTAAAAGATTCTTTCAATAAAACTTGAGAGAAAGTCTTCACAAAATCAATGTATTCTTTTAGAGTATATCCTTTAGATACAAGACATGCCTTATACTTGTCCACATTATCATTTGCATCCCTCTTGGTTTTAAATATCCATTTACAACCAATTGGTTTGCACCTTCACATAATGAGACAAGTTCCGAAACTTTATTGTCTTGCATAAATTTATACTCTTCTTGAATGACATCAATCCACTTTTGAGAGTCAGAACTTTTATGATTTGATAAAAAATGATTGAATCATTTTCTATCATTCCATTATTATCCTTATTTTCTTGAATAAATACAAAGTAATAATCTAGAATAGTATTTCTCCTTCCTCTCGTGGATATCTTTAATGACACTTATTTTTTTAAAAGGTTGTTGAGTTTGTTCTTTTGAAACAATTACCTTATCTTGAATGGGAGTTGTTCAACATTGTTTTGCTGAGGTACTTGATTCACTTCTTGATTATGATAGGTGTAAAAACCTAAACATCATTAAAAGTGATAGTATGAATTAAATTATAATTCAACTTCCCCTCAATAGCAATGTATCTAACCTTATTTTTCCCTCCAAACTCAACATCCTAAAAATGTTAAACATCTCCTTAAAATAATCCTTATTGTGGGATCATAAAATTTACAGCCCATGGATCACTCAAAATAACCGAAGTAGTTGCTCACTTTTGAAGTTTAATTTCTTCACATGTGTCCTAAATTATACAAAAGAATCAATACTTTGTAACTTATTGTTGTTTCTTTTGATTGGGACCTTTAGCAACTTTATTCTAATATTTTTTTATTGCCCTTATTCTTAGAGACACTAACTAAATGAGCACTAACCGAATGAGTACTTTTACACTTATAACGCTTCAACTTTTCTTCCTCTTTAACACAATGAGAAATAAGCTCATTTATAGTCTATTTCTCCTTTTGACAGTTGTAACTAATTTTGAATTGGTTAAACTATATAGGAAGCGATACCAAAATCATAAGAACAAACAATTGTTAGAAGGTTCGATCTTATGTACCTTAAGTTTTGAAGCAATATTAAATATTTTCATAATATACTCCCTCACATTTCCTTGATCTTTATACTTCATAGACATCAAGTAAGTCAAAAGTAACGTCATAGCCTTAACATTTTTTAATAAAATATTTCTCAAATTTATCAAGGAAACCCTTAGTATGAGTAATATCTTTAGATTTGTGCTCCTAAAGAATTCTAGAATGTTGTACTTTATGATCATTAAAATCATGCAATTTGAACGAACTCACCTCTCAAAATCCCTTTTATGGGTGCTTACCGCCATGAGAGGTGCGAGTTGTTCTTCCTTAGTGCAAGGTCTATGTTCATACAACCAAATACTTTATGTAAGTGTCTTTTCTATTCCTTGAAACTAGTTTCACTAAACATAAGTGTAGAATGTATTTAACAGATATTGTAACAGTAAAGATAAATTACCTAAATATAGAACAAAATAAACAAATAAAATAAAAACAAGCCCACATAAATATTCATAAGTAAACAAATAAATTCAAAATAATGGTTAGTTCCCCTCAAGATACCAAGCACAACATTAATATCAAGTCTTTGGACAATAATATTAACTGTAAGCGGTACTCTTGTTGTAGCAATCAAACATTGACAATAAACTATGTCAAACAATAGATTAATCTTTGGACTAACGTATTGCTTACATAAAATACCTTATAATTGTCACACATTTATCGCCACAGTTGTCGTTGTAATTCTGTCAAATATTAACTTTCATTTGGGCCAATTAATAAACGCATGAATTACAAAAACCCATAATTATCTTAATATTTTAAATAAACTAATATACACAAAAGCGGTCACTTTGGTGACATTATGTTTCAATTAATCCATTAAAATATTAGACATCCGAAACCAAAATATGAATTTAATTGTTTCAAAATATTTATCTTAATTTTATCTTTCAATCAAATTAAAAGATAACCAAAATAATAATAAATTTGAATAAAGGTAAACCTCATATCAAGATACCGGACACTCCATTAATATTTCATCTTTGGACAAAATATTAACATGTAAGTGATATCTTGGTACAGTAATCAAACATTGATAATAAGAACATGTCAAACAGAAATCTTCCTTTGGGCTGATTTATTGCTCACATATAAAACTGAATAATTATCACATGTTTATTACCACAGTTGCACATGTAATAATGTTAATTATTAACCTTCCTTTGGGTCGATTAATACTAACATAATCCGACTTACATGCACAAAACCTTCTATATATTAAAATAAAATAATTTCTACAATAGAGGTCACTTTGGTGACTTAATGCTTCAATTAATTTATCTTAAAATATATAATATAAATATACCGATATCCAAATTTAAAATTATGCAACAGTCAAAACTGAAATTTTTTATAACACTTAAGTTTCCGAAATAACCCAGAATAAGGTTGTCCAAATGGGGCTATCAAAAATCGAAAAACCGAAATCTTTGACTGTTTCTCAAAAATTTCTTAAACATGCATTTACCAAAATAAAAGTTGAATTCAAAACAACCAATCTTTAACTTAAATTAAAAAGTATCATATAAATGAACAATTCATAAAATGATCACATGAAACTTTAATATATCCATAATAACCTAATGATCAAAATTGAAATTCTTGTTCAAACTGAATAAGATATGAATTTTATAAGATTAATGTCATGCTTTTCAAAATCAAAACTAAATATATATATCAATACCAAACATAAACACGATAATAATTTAAATAAAACTAATCACATGTTGTGGTTTGCACAACCAATCCAAACTGTAACTATGTTAAGCATAACATGAAAAACTTCAAGTCTGGCAGCATGATGACTAATTTTCATTATACATCATGAACATACATGTTCTTGATATCACTCGGACCGTATTCCTAATTCCATGATAACTAGACAACAGTTTAATTTTCGAACATTACTTATTTCATTCGCTTTCAAGATATATGCATATCAAAAAACAATTATTTTTATCGAACAACTTAAAAAACTAATGTCAAAAATCAGGTTTTGTACGATCTGAACTACATAAAACAACCAAGTTTTATAATTCATAAAAAATATAAAATCCTAAAATTTATGAATAAGTAAACTAAATATTTAATTATCATAAATCATAAGAATATATATATATACCAACTGAATCCAAGTAATAAGAAACCGAAGTGCACTGATGCTCGTGCAATAAAATCTTAAGCAATATATACACTGATAATGCGACTTTTTATTACTACTATTGATATTTAATAATCAAACATGATTGATATATATATAAACCAATGAAATAGAAAACTAAGATTTCAATCTTAACCCAAGGGATTCGAAGAATAACCATCGATAAACCATATACAAAACCCTAAAAACTTATTAATGAATCAAATTGCCGCAAACACCTAAAACCTTATTAACGAATAATTCCAAAAATAAATAAATTTATTCTCAATGATTCAACATGACGAGGCACTGATGCCACTTGTTAGAATTAAACCATAACTAAATATGAAATCTAAACCCATGATCTATCATGTCAAATCATCAAGAACAATAAACTGAATGAACTGAATTGCGGAAGCGTACCTGAATTAATCGATAGACTGAAAACCTTGAACCTTGATGTTGAAATCCAAATCTTTGGTATTGATCTTCCAAGAATATAAGTTTTCTCTTTACGTAAAACTCTCTGACGGGGAAGGAGAGAAAAACAAGTTAACCTATTTCTTGGGGACCACTACCTCTTTATATAGTTGATTATTAAATCAACTATTAAATATTTATAACTCTGCCCCTCATTGAATTATAAATATATCTTACGGTATCTACACTTTTATTTCCATGACATTTTAATACCCATGACACGCCTAACATAATTGGTCACTTAATTTTGTGTCATACTTTAAAATAGCAATATACATTATACATATGTGCCCACTATTACGGATTTTAATCCAACATAATCGTCAAATAGTTTTTCTTTTTTATTTTACAATTTTTTTCTTCTTTTCATATTTATGTAATTAATTTATCACCAAACACAAGCAGATTTAACCAAGTTTGAAATTACAAATATAAGTGTGCTTCAATAAAAGTGTAGTATTTGTTCATACATATCTTTAACCTTTGATAATGCACACGCATCTTGCAGATAAAATGGTTGAACATGAATCTCCTAAGATAAACATTATCTATTTTCCAGCCGGGACTATTTATTTGGTTCATCTAACGTCATATTTTGTATCAAATCTGATTTAAACATTACATATGATATTGATATCATTGCTGATTCGGTCTAACAGTCCATTCCATAAATACCTCTTAACCTAGATTCATTGAAAAATATATCTCCACTTCTCAATTGACCAATACCTAAAATCAAATTCAAAATGATGTAAAAATCATAACAAATATCATAATATCCTAATTTGATTTTCAAGAAACAAAGGAACACATGAAAATCACCAAGCAACTTGCAAGGAGAATCTCCAAATATGCCCCCTTCTTTTATGTACTTAAAGCATGTATTGGCTAAGCTTTGTACTGAATATTGTACTGAGTTTTGAGGGTGAAGTTTGCTTTGAAATTGCAATCTTGCTTTACACTTTGCTTTCTTCCTTACTAACTCAAAAGGTTGCAATCAAAAAGGTGATCGAACAACCTCCTCGTTTGGGGTGAGTATTCGATCAAATTAAATAAAAAATATTTAAATAAATACTAGAAAAAAAAAAGAAAAAAATGGTTGAGACAAGACTAGACTTAGGTTATTTAGGATGTGTAAAGCACACAAATCATTAAATCAATTCAAATAATCAACTTAAAAATAAAAATATTTTAAATATATTGAAAGTATAGTTAAAGCAAGATTTAAAATGAAAATAATATACTTTTTTATTTTTGAATTAAATTGAATATTTTTTAAATTTTTTAATAATTTCAATATATATAATATTGAATTGAGTTCTTTAATTTAATTAATAATTTTAATTCAATTATTATATTAAAATTTAAAAATATAAAATTAAATTTCAATTTTAAAATTATATAAAAAAAAATATTAATTTAGTTATTATATATATTAACTATATTAAAATTTTTGAATTATACTCAACTTATTGATAGAAAATTCTAATTATACTAAAAAAATTAATATAATATATGCAATTACTAAATCAAGACATTTAATAAAAATAAAATTATTAATTAAATTAAAAAACTCGATTCAGTATTATACATATGAAATTATTAAAATAAATGTAAAAAAATCAATTTAATTAAAAAAATCATAAATCTATTTTTATTTTAAATCTTTCTTTAACTATAACTCAGGTTTGAGTATCTTCTTAATCATTTTTTAATTCTTTTTTTCCTAGGTTCAATACCTGCAAAAGCCATCACTTTTTTTTAATTTTCCTTTAATCAGGTGGTGACACTAATCGGAGGAAAATACATATATTAAATATTAAATCAAATAAACTAAAAATTAGAGCAAATTTATTTAATCAAGTGATAACACATGTTATCGTTTGTGGTTGCTTAATTTTATTTAATTAAATTAAAATTAAGACTAAATTAATATAATAGTAACTAACAGAACCAAATGTGTAATTATACACGTTTCCATTAACTGTCACTTGGTTAAAATAGGATCACCTTAAAAGTTCGATGGTCAGTTTGACAAATTATTTAGTTGGGTGGTCAAAATAAAAACGACTCCATATTTCGATGGACACTTGTGTAATTCACCCTATTTTTTTTAGAAAAAGGATTTGCTTTAAACAGCTTTGAATTCTTATGTACTTGATACTAATATAATACTACTTCTTTTATAAATCAGTTAGTAATTTAAAAATTATAAAACTATTAAAAATTTCAAAGAATTTGTTTTGAAAAATACCAACTAGATTTTATTAATAAAAACAATGGAAGGAATCAGTATTACAACGCACTCAAGCGTAGAAAGAAAATTATGGACAATAGTCACACAAAAATTCATACATAAAATAATATTGAACCTAACGATACGAAAAAATGAAACATGGCGAGAACCAAGTAACCTTCATAAAAGTTTATTATCTCTGTCGAATAAGACGTTTTACGAAGTGATAAAAAAGTAGTGAGCGAACTAAAGTATCTGGTAGGTTACTTTTCAATACAATTTTAGTTATATCAACAATAACTTGTTACCAAATAGGAGATGACAATATGCGACTGTCGACAAATCAATCAAAAAATAAAAGTTTTGAGGGTCTTTGTGTGAGCACCAAAACGACCGCAAAGGCAAGCAAAAAACGTACCAAAATCATAAAGAATGTGTCACAAAAACAGTGAATAACGTGTCACAATGACATATATTCTTATGTAAAATTGAAAAAGAAAACTAAAAAAAATAAAGAACATAGCATAAAAAACAAGAAGAATAATCAACTTTGATGTTAACAACTAACATTAAAATCAGTACTACTGTTGACTAAATAAAAATTAAAGAAACAAAAAGACGCACAAAAAAATTGAAAAAAAAATATATGCTTGGAAAAGAGGAAAGCGACGAGATCCCTTCTAAAGAAAATATGAACTATAATATTGACTGTCATACGAATTTTATTATTTTTCAAAAATTAAGAGTCAAATTTATCTAATAAATAAATTAACATTTTACTCGATATTTCTGTTGAAAATTGACGATGTTCCTAATTTTGAAAAATTGAGTCAAACTTAACTCAATAAATAAATAAATACCAAGTCGATAAAAAGTATACACGTTAAGGACTAAACTTATCATTATACGTCTCTAAAACTAAGAGTCCAAACACTTTACTAATGGACCACATCAATGTTGCCTTTTTTCTATGATTATTAAAATTGAAAAAGAAATCAAAATCAATTGTAATTTGAATATATTGGACAATAATATATATATATATATATATATTTTTAAAAATAATCTATGGGGACATGACCCCCACAAAATGTCACATACAAGCACTAGCTGTAGTTAATAACATAGGAATGTATTATATGGACCACATATTCATTTTGTTTGTAGTACTCGTGCCGAACACATATTCAGACACAAATACGAGGATACGGATATATAAAATATTTGGGGTGGGGGGATTGAATACACCCGTGTTGGACACATCCGTATCCGACACTCACTCCCTGGTCTAGGTAACATAGGTTAACCCAATAGCAGCCCTCAATCAAATTGTGTATGTGTGTATATATCAGAGAACCACAAATCAAACCTTCATGAAACAAGCTAAAGCTTCTTGGATTGGCTCATGACATTACATGCTAGAATACAAAGGTCAAAAAGCTACAGTTGTCGTAAAGATCTGCATACGCACGCCAGAAAGTAAGTCCGACCGCATCCGTTCTGAAGCAGTAACCAAATGTTGTAAACTAAATAGATGTCTAGCGGAGGGTCTCGCTCTAGCTTAGACGCCATTAAAGACTTTTACAGGGCAAACATATAGCTAGTGGTGAATAAAAGAACAGATATACAAACATACAAAGGTTAAACTGAAACTCACTCCGGCAATGCTTTCAAGAACGGCTCCACTGTCTGAATTTGCACATTCCGCGACGATTTTCAGTGAAAGAATCGCGAATTGACTGGAGCATGGAACTTACAGCAGGAATGCTGCCCAAATCTTCATTTTGTTCCTATAAAGTTAATACATAGCTTGAGTAACATGAATCTAAGTTCGTATTTGTCTGCGTTCGTGTGACAGAAAGAGATCGGGATAGAGAGGTAATACCACTTCATAGAGACGCGCATCGAAACCCAGAGAATTTGTGTCGCTAGGCATGAAAATTTTTCTATAAGCTGTTCTCAGACTCTTAATCTAGAACCTTGCACAAAAGGAAAAAAGAAGCAATTTAAAAATCCAGAAGAAAATACGAGTAGAAGATGACATTAACAAAAACGATATTTTTACACTAAAGTCTTTTCTATCCTACAATAATAAATAAAACTAAACTGTTAAGCAATTAGAATAAGATTTGGATTTTCCAACAACCTCCATGACTTGGAATCCACAGCGCCGAAGACCCTCCAAATTCAAACCACGAAGCTCAGCTCTATCTCCTGAAACCATCATGTACTTCGGGACATCTTGTGAAACCTTCATGCATGAAAATGAATATGGGAAACAGAGTTAAGTTCTTTTGTAAATGAAAAGGAATGTTTAAAAGTCTTCAGCAATATGATCAAACTGTCCTACGGGTGGATTATGATACTAGTGGACTTAATGCATCTTATTTAGTTAAGGGCATTTATGCAACTAAAAATCATACCGCAGATCCACCACCGAGGAAAGAAAACGAGCCAATATGACAAAACTGATGAACAACAGTTGCTCCTCCAGTGTGCACATAGTCCTACATTATATCACTTGGATCAAATTTTAAGCACAGACCATCGTATACGAGAGAGATATACAAAGGACATCAACAAACATTAAGAAGTCTTACCTCCACGACGACATGTCCTGCCAGGAGAGTGGTATTAGCAAATATGTTATTGTTGCCAATTTTGCAGTCGTGTGCAATATGACAAGACCCCATGATAAGATTGTTATCACCGATAACCTGATATAATAATAGCTAATTAGAGAAGGGAATAAAACGTCCATATAATGCATACACGTTTCTGATATTCTTATTTACCGTTCTATCGCATGATTTTGAAGATCGGTGGATTGAAGTAAATTCGCTGATCTCATTGTTGTCCCCGATATCAAGAAAACATTCGTCCCCTAACTAATAGCACAGAAATAACAAGAATTGGTCGTCTCTTTCATAAAATTTAACATTTGAAGCATAGCGCATTGATACATCAATAATCATGCACATGTAGGATGCTTCTAACCGATGAAAAGCCGAATAAGTTACCTTGTATTTCATGTCTTGGCATTTGATACCAACCACAGCATGATGTCCGATGATGTTATTGCATCCAATTACAGTGCGTCCGGGAATATCATCACCGACCACCGCACCACTGCCTGATAAAGTTGACTACTTACATAAATTACAACATAAAACATGCAAATTTGATATTTCTACAGAACCTCATAAAGTACGAAAAAGGAAGACAACCAAACTAAACTCACGTCAACAAAATGCAGTGGTTCCCCAATTCCGTATTTCCGAAAATATGGCTGGAAGGATGCAATTGGCATCCATTTCCTAGTTTTGCAGAAGAACCAATTGTACAAAAAGGACCTACTGAAACACCCTGTGCCATCAATTTTGAAAATTTTACTCTTGAATACAAATCATCACAACAGAGTACATCAATCTTTAGCCTAATGAAATAGCAATTAGAGATCGATCTGTTTAGTGCTCGATAAATTAAGCTGCTTTACTCTTCTGGGTGGATTTCACATTGGAATCAAATTGATTGAGAGGGAAAATCCAACAAAGAACTTAGCTTTAACAGTCAAAACAAGTCAGAGAGATTTCAGATACCCGTGAGGGATTTAAATAGCTGTCTGTGACTGCTATAGAAACCGTTATATAGTGGTTTCGGCCAGTTCCGAAACCGTGATACAGGGGTTTACAGTCGAGAGTTGAAGAGAAGCGTTGCAAAGATAATGAGGTGAAAGAAGAGCTTAAGGGGTTTCGAAACTTGAGCAGAGAATTCATAGATTGCAGGTCTCAGTTTTTGCCAATGGCTGATCTTTTTTCTCCGCCCTTTATTTAAAGTTGTCTTCTTTCCTTTTCGCTTTCCTTGTTTTTCTTGAACTTAAACAGAGTTGAGAAGGGAGAAGATTCAGGCTTCAGCCGCCACGACCGCCACGCTTCCAGTTGTGTAAAAGAGGTTTGACTTGTCTTATCTTCTTCGACTTCAACCCAGATTTTCTTTATCTGTTTGTATTGTACCATTACTCGGCGTTAATCTAGACCGTTCATTTATCCGACCAGATTCTCGATGTACGGGTGCAGATATTCTTCAATTTATTTTAGGCCCAAAAAAATATATAAATTTGGGCCTCTCACATAACTAGGTTAATTAAACCCAATACATATCTGACTACGGCCCACAAAAGGCCCAATAAATTTTTGACATCAATGTTCGGTAATCACATGAATTATAACCCTTTTCGATATCAAATCGAATCAATCAAGAATTGATTCAGATTGACCCGTTGTACATTTAATTTTAGTGGGTGAGTTTCTCAACCAACGGAAACTTTTTACATACACAATGCTTCGAATTCAAAATTTACTTAAACGATGTCAAATTACTTACCACGCAGACCGGTCTTGCTCTACTTAATTGATGTTGATTATATATAACATCCTTAATTAAAATGTTTGTGTAAACCAAACTCGTGTAAGCTACACAAAGTATTTTAGATGATATAAGCGAAGCAGAAAATGATGAGAAAATATGGTTCAACTCAAAAAATTTCGAGAAAAAATATGTAATTTACAAAATAGTCACTCAAATTTTACAGTTTTAAGAGTATGGACCTTAAAGTAAAATCTATACCATAGATGAAATAAAAGGGTGGCATTATTTCCAAATAATTTTTGCCTCGGGCCTTCTTCAATATTCAAGAGTGGGCTGTCTATCTACTCTTTGTACATAGTGTAGCTACCAATATCTTCTGCCAAGATCATGATGCTGATATTCAATCTAATTGCTTCGGCAGCTCGTCGGATGCGCTTTAACGATCCCCAGATATTCATGCACCGAAAGTTGAATTTGTGATGACATCCCCCTCTAACATCCGAAGTACCTGCACGGTGTAAACACACTGAGTTAACTGTAAACTGCGAAAGGTTAACATATGGTGTTTTTAAGAATCATAGAGATGACAAGTTATAGGCTTCTAACTGTCAAACGCTGCAAAGAGAATCAACACTGTGACGGAGACTCGGAGCAGATAAGCTGCACATGAAACTATAAGTTTGGCACACACGGTGCACCGTCTAGAAGTTCTCTTCAAAGTTCAAAAATCATTGAAACAATGATGATAGAATAAATGTGTTCTGGAAAGGATTTTTATTATGTAATTTCTAGTTTTCCAACCTGAGACATGCGAGGCCGTGTATGAGGGTTCCGCCTGATGCACAAGGAAGCGCATTGCAGCATGCCATATACCTCTTGCTCCGCGTAGCTGTTCCCCAAGCGGGGGTCAACAAGTTCCCGTATGGCATGACTTTCCAGTAAAGGGCGTGCCTGCTCCAAATTTGAATCGATGAGAAAATCAATTCAGACAATTTCTACAGGTTCCTAATCAAATATAGCCAAAACCTTACCCATTCTGTGAGGCATTGCTGTCCCTTTGGCAGACTGATGTCCATAGCTTTTCGTCCTGTGATCAGCTCGACCATTACCACCCCAAAGGAAAAGACATCGGCTTTTTCTGTGATCCGGCCGCTTTGGGCATATTCTGGAGCTAAGTACCTACCAAGAAGGGTATTTTCTTGAATAAGTTCATCCCTGCTAGATAATATAAGTAGCAAGGAATTAAAAAGCTATTACTTACCCGAATCGTCCGATCACTCTAGTTTCCACTCCCCTGTCTCCATCTGGCTGCCACCTTGCCAACCCGAAATCTCCTACCTATATGGTCAAGAAGCAATAGTTAGTTCACAGTTTGTCATGTGCTATGTGTCCCAAAGTTCGATACAAAAAGAAGACCATTCAGATTCAAATGAGCCGAACATGAAGAACAAACAGCTGATCAACGGAAAATTGAAACTTTGTTGACAAAGAGCTTAGAAGATGTGACGTACTAAAGGTTCAAAATCGTGGGTGACAAGGATATTGTTGGGCCGCATATCACGGTGTACAATACAACCAACTCTACATTCTTCATGAAGGTATCTCAATCCTCTGGCTGCTCCAACAGCAATCTTTTTTCGAGCAGACCATCGCAATGTATCATGATTATTCCCTGAAAATTTTCCATATCTCGATTAAGTTACCTATTTTGGAGAAATCATCAATGCTCATGAAGGACAAGGGACATATCAGACTCGTAGACACCTTGCTCATGTTCGAGGACTAAGCAGCATTTTCGTTAAAGACAGTTTTGACCCGTGATTGTATACATTTCAACCAAATCTATCCACTGATTAAATGTTGTATTCAATGTCATGACTTAAGAACATTCCAGTGAACTCATGTTAGTAAGTCGAACAATAGTTTCGAAGTTAATCAAACTGAAAAACTGTGATAAACATTTCAATTTTAATACATCAGGGGACGGGGTAATCTCCCTTTCATATTCTAGCTACTTGCTTGCATAGCAGTTTATCAAGATCAGCGAGCGATAATGTGAATTAGGATAGAAGTGAACTTACCATAAAGATGGGCATCCAGAGACCCATTGCAAACATACTCATAAACTAGCAATCTTTTTCCATCCTCAATGCAGTATCCGATCAGCATTACAACATTCCGATGCTGTGCGCAACTTAGCACCTCAACTTCTGAGCAAAATTCCCGGTCACCTTGAGAACTAGCCAACTTATGTTGCTTCACAGCAATCACCTGACCATCCGGTAAGATCCCTCTATGAACAGAACCAAACCCGCCTTCAGCTAAGAAATTCGTTTGCGAAAAGCCATTTGTAGCATGTTCCAGCTCAGCATAAGCAAACCACCTTGGAGGATGCCCAAACACAGGTCCCTTGTGCTGACATATCGAACATAATGGAGGAGGTCCAGGAGGAGCATTCCTTGAGAGTGAGATAGCTTCCCTCACACTTTTGCTGACCTTCAGATCGAGCCTATAATTAAGGGCCCCAACATCAGGTTCTCTATTCAATGTAGATAATTTCTCCAACAAAATGTTATATGTTGAAGTTAGAGATGAATCATTCAGTCTCTGTAAATCCTTGCCAAGGAGCTTAGAGTCGGTGCAAGAACCATGAATGTCAGACATCCATGGAGGGAAATAGAATCTGGTTTTAAGAGGATCTAGCTCACTTTCAGAGTCCGAATCGGATTCAAACAGACTTTGTCTTTCTTCGGTAATAAATGAATAATCTTTCTTCAAACTTTTATATACCCCAGGGAGCAACAACGGTGAGGCCCCAGGGTCTGAGCCTGATATTGATGAAGTTCCAATATCAGTAGCGGTCAGGGATGATTCACGCTCAGGACTACTGACCGGAGTCACAAACGGCCCTTTAGTTTCATCTAACAGGTCGTGCTTGCTTTTCCTACGTTTAGGATATGTTTCTGATTCGAACGATAATGGCCAAGCCACTTGAGGTTCCATGTTCGGTGATCCAACCAAATTCAACCGAAGAACCTTCGGTTGAGATCGCTTCATGACCACAAGATTGCATTGCAGCTCTTCCAGACAATGTTTCTTCTCATGTTTTAAGTGTCTGTGCAAAGATTCAAAAGCAATAACAACAATAACTAATTGAACAAAATACAAGAATTGAAATGAAACCGAAGTAAACAAAGTTACAGAACATGATAATGTTGTCCACTAAACAAATGAGCTAAAAAAGCATGCCTTGAGCTAAAGAACAGAATGTGATATATCATGCAAGAGAACAAAGTTTACATTGTATATATTACTTATCCAATATAACCCAGTTGGATTGAGCTTTCTTGGCCTCGGTAGCAACTATTCCATACGGTGATCCGGGAACAATTTTTATCCTGACTTTTACCTGTAAACATAACTTAAAAATTGAATTCCAGGAACAAATAATTTAACAACTAAAGGAACATCCGAAAATAAAAAAAAGTAATCCTCAAACCTGGTCGGGGTCATAAACATCTTTTAACTGAAAAATCATTTGGGAGCATGAATCTGCAAGATCTTGTTTTGCATCTGAATTAGTAGCTCCCGAGAGAGACTTCCAATGACCAGTGGCACAATCACTGGTAAATCTTGAAATCCCCCATATCCTTTTACCTGAGAATGCATGAAGCTGTCATCAGCAAACAGCACGAATCAAACAGTGAATACAACAATGCAGTAGAATGAAAGGTTAAACTGTGTTCTCAGCTGTAACAATCATATATAACTCGATCCGATAATCGAATATTATCAGTTTATGACTTGCGTGCCAACAAACACCCCAAGTTCAAGAAAGGAATAAAGGAACATTAAGCAATTTCAACACAAGCTCACTAAAACCTATTCAAACGGGTGTCTTAAGGCTCAAATTCATTTTCCATAGCAACAAACATGCACATAGACAAAGAACAAGAACAAAGTAAGTTGTCCAAAACTTTTCTTCCTCATAGATTAAAGGGCAACATTTTGGAACAGGAACAAGAACAAGAACAAATTTGTTTCCAAAAGTATGAAGCAGAACCCCAAATCTGCTCAATGATTTCAATCATCATACAAAAAGTAAAGAGAAAACAAATGAAAAGTGAAAGTAAGTTACCTGAGGAGTGGAGAGGAATAACCACAAGCAGCTTAATGCAATCCCCAGGCTGAACAACATGAGTCAAAGCCCAGACCAAAGCAGTCCTTGGGATCTCCCTTGCTGCTTTAACAGCCACCACCACCACTTTACTAACCAAATCTGAGCTACCCTTCTGTTTCATCTCCAAATCCCAGCAACAAACTAAACCCCAGAATCAAAACCCAAACCCCATTTCTCTATCAAAAACAAAACTTCACAAAAAATATTGGATTTTTTTCTGATTCACAATACCCAAGATGCTTTTTTTCCTCCTCTTCCCAGCAGAAAAAGTTTGATTTTCAAAAAATAAAAAGAGTAGCAGACAGGGACGTGCACTTAAAGGTAACTTTATCAAATCAAGTAAGCTTCTTTCTCATAAAAAGGACATGTCAAAATTGTAGTTACCGAGCTACAATCCCCCCTCCTTTCTCTCTCTCTCTTAAAAGACAGCTTTGCCTGTTTTGGATGCAATAAAAGAACATGTAAAATATCAGTTATTGTAACTTGTAAGAACAAACTCAGCTTTCTTCCACAGAAACTGAGGCTGCCTTTTCCTTTTTAGATCATGTAAACTGTGTGAGCTTTTTCTCTTTTGTAAAAGAAATTTGATTCTTAGTGCAACCAAGCGGTTGGCCTAATTTAGAAGCCTTTCTTGACAGCTTTGCCATTGTTTATACATATTTATCCTTCATATTTCAACAAAATTACAACAAAAACATAGTTTGTGATTTTATATAATAATATAGATAATAACAAACGACAAAAAGAGGCATTTGGGGTGGTAAGAAACGACGACTGTTTAATACCAAACCACATGTAATTATGTAAGTAATCAGCTCCATGATTGGAGGAAATCTTTCCCTCCCACTTCTATATATTTCTCAATTAATGTGGACTTTAATAAGCAGTGAAATGTTATTTACCACGAATTCATGTAGTAAGGAGTTCGATGAAGATGTGGGTTAAGTTTTATATTTGGGTGAGTATTCGATCCGAGTGGAATTAAAAGATTTTGAGTTAGTGGAGTTCACGAGTTTTATTTTATAACTCTAATTTTATTTGAAATTGTTTCAAGTTGAGTCAGATTTATAAAATTCGACTCAAATTAAATTGAGTTACTCGAGCTTATATTCAAATTTAGTTGTAAATATTATAATATTATGGTCTAATTGGTTCTAATTTAAATTGTTCGACTCGAACTTGAAAAACTGATCTAATAATTACTAAAAATTTATAACTATTCAAGTTCCATTTATAACTCAATACTTTATTTAAAAAAATTTAGTCGAGTCGAGTTCATGAAATTACGTTTCTAGTAAGTCAAGTTTTGGTCACTCCTTCCCTAGTTTTAGAACAAAAATCTTTTGCCTTTTTCGGTGCCCTTTTTATGCTCAAACACTAAAAAAATGAATTATAAGCCTTAACTCTACATTCTAAATCTTAGACGCTAAAAATATACCTACTCAATTCCCTAAACCTTGATCCTAAACTATAACTATAAACCTTAAACCTAATTTTTTTAGTACGGGACATAATACTAGAAAAGACAGAAAATTTTTATTCCTAATTTTATGTATAGAAAAAAGTATAGGAAAAACTTCACTTCTTATTTAGACATCTGATATAACTTAACTCTGAATATAGTCAAGACTTGTATAATTAAAATAATAATAATTTGATTCTTTTCTTTTAGATAGAAAGTTGAGAGTTGGTAATGGGAGGGAGCCTAAATCTTACGGTTTTGAATTTGTTTAGTAGAGTTTGGTCATGTGCCTTACCTTCTTCCATTTGTGTTTGGTAATACTGGATTTCAACACTAAAATATTTCTTTATGGGGAGCAACAAAACTATGCTTTTTTATCATATTGGGATTTCCCAATTGTTTTATCACCATTTGGGATTAACAAAACCTGTCATTGCTTAATCTACAAGCAGTCATCTCTTGGGACTTGAGACAGTAACCAACTAGTATATATTTTTTTTTGTCGCAGGAACATGAACTCAATGATTGGTATCAGTAGAAAAGATGATGATGTTCATCTTAAAAGACTGGATTCAATCAGTTTTGCCTATAAAGTGTATGTTTTATCATAGGGATAAAAAAAATATGATCAAATGGGATACTATTAAAAAATCTGTGCAGGAACATGAAATAAATTATCTGCTGTTCTTTTTTGTGTGTGTAGTTCTGATATGGCACAGGAAGACACATTAGTAGTGTGATGGGACAAAATATATGAGCCCTACAATACTGACAAAGAGCTTGTGGTAGGGCATGGCAACATCAATTATGGGAGCTTGATCATCCCATTTTAATTCAAATGAAATGTCAACTTCTGGCCAACAAAACTACAGCTTATATAGTTGGATCCCTCTCCTTGAGCAGATCATTTGAATTCGGTGATACAATTGATTCGTACAATCACTTTTAAAACTAAATATTCGGAAACGAAGTACGAATAGTTAACCAGAGATATGCACATTGAAAAAAATGTAGCACAGCTAAATTCAAAATAGATTGCAAGTCAATTGCATGGCACTTTACAGCAGATAGTTTGGTAGTTTTTTATTAACATGATGCTACTCTCACAACCTATTTTTTTCATTCACAACGCTAAGATTTGAATCCTAACCTTGCTTAAGAGATTTAATGCTTTATGCCATTAGATCAACTGGTTGTTGGTAGTTTAACGACGGATATTTCAACATGCAAATGTGTGAAATGACCTTATTGTTTGACTATAGGAGTATGAAGAAATGAAGCAAAACAAGTGGAGAGGTAGGTTGGAATCTGGCATCCAAAGATCTCCTAATTATAGCATTCTTTATGAGAGTGGGGACATAAAGTTAGATGGCTGGACTGCCTTTACTAAAGCTATGATCAAAGAAGCTTTATCATATTCCCTTGTGTTATTTTATCCAAGCTTGTTCCTCTACACACAGGAAATAGAAATTCCAAAATCCCAGAAATTAAATATAAATACATATGGTTGATGATTATCTTCCAAATAAATGAGTATTTGTACTTTTTGTAATATTTTATATTAGATTATTTGTTTTTTTCATTCATAGATATCAAGAAAGTTGAACATGTTAAATCCCGTCTCTTACACATGTTAATAGTTTATAATTTCAACATGCAAATATGTTAAATCTCGAACAGTTTGCTGCAGATTGAAGCCTACAACTCGAGAAATCTCCAACATTGTTTACCAAGCATTGCTAAATTAAAACAGTAGAGATTCCGAACACGAATAGCGATCCGCGTCCCGGTTTTGTTGCTCGTACCAAAACCGGTCCGGAATCCTGGTAACTATGTTCAAAATCTAAATGTTCTATAGCAACAGCTCATATTACCAGTGATTATGAGGAATCAATTAGAGGTGTTCATTGTTCGGTTAAAATCGAATTAACCGACTGAACCGAAATTTCGATTGGTTAATTAGATGCTAGATCGGTTAACGGTTAATTTTTTTGAAAGTTCGGTTATCAGTTAATTCAATTCGAAACATGTTAATTAACGGAATTAAATATAATATATATTAAACATATATTAAGAAAAAATTAACCGAATATATATGTATATATAACCAAAAATTTAGTGTTCCATAATTATTTCAGTTAATTTAAAAATTAACCAAATTAACCGAACAAAGTTCGGTTCAGTTAATATTTTTTAAAAAATTTCAGTTTCGTTAACGGTTAAAAAATTTAGTTAATGATATTTAGCTAGTTCGATTCGATCAATTAACCAAATTAACCGATTGAATACTCCTAGAATCAATTGCCAAAAGAAGTTAGTCAGGTTGCGGGTTACCTTCACAAATATGAGGTATATCAACCGTTAATTTTCGGCACATAGTCCGTAGACTTGCCGACTTAATGTTATAAATACGAATTGGTATTCTTGATAATTTTTTCAAATTAGTATTAGATTTTTTTTTTGTTTGAATATATTACTTATATTAATTTGACATTTCAACAACGAATTACCTTCCTCATGTGGTATTGATAGATCAAAATATTAAAATTATTAAATTTCGCACGTCACTTTTTTATTGGTTGTTGAAATATCACATCAACACTAAATATTAATTTCGAGTTTTTCCCCACTTTAAATACTAATTTAATAATTCTTTCCAAGATCATAAAATTATTTTTGAGAAAATTATCAATTTCGAGTACCAATTGCAATTACAGTTAATAGGGTAAATCCATATTTTGGTCCTTGAACTTGACTTCAAGATGCAATTTGGTACCAAACTTTTGTTGATCCAATTAGGTATATGAACTTGGTTTTAAGGTTTGACTCGATACTTAATTTTTTGTGTGATCCAATTAGGTACATAAATTTGATTTGTTGGTTCAAATCTGGTACCATAAATTACTTATTTTAACCGATTTGAACCCATTAAGTACTCAATTGGACAAAAAAAATCAGATGCCAAATTACACATTGAACCAATTTAGATACTAAAATATATTTACTCTAATTAATATAATTCGAAAAATTAAATCAAAATTAATAATGATTATACATGACCCATCAATAAAACATATTTAAATTTAAATCAAAATAAATTTAAATAAAATTCATGTGTAATAAACCTTGACCCAAAATCACATAAAAATTGTAGAGGTTGACATTATCATTAAACGCACCCATGATTAGTATTACCCAAGAGTTAAAACTTGAACTATATGTCTGTATCTATTGCATTCTCAAAAGGGTTAGAAGCTTGTTTTATCAACGGAGTTTGATTTAAAATCGTGCATGATTTATCAACGGAGTTTGATTTAAGTGGTAAGTAGTTCGGTATTACTTAAGCATGTATTGAGTTTAAGACCTTGTGTATACATAAAATCTTCGCGGGAAGACTCACTCACTAAAGCCAGTGTGCGATGCGAATCGGTCTGAATTAGTTAGGCGATGAGCTTAAATTTTAAACAAACATATGGATAAAGTTGGAGTCTAAACAAGCATTCAATTGTATGAAAAATAATTATTTTAATAATTGACCTTTTAAAATTTATATTTTTTAATCAAGTCATTGCTTAGACAGATGAATCTACATCTCATTAAATATTGTAATTGTGATCATGACAAAAAATGACAGTATCGACAATATGCGATGTTTATTTTTTTTGACTTAAACCTTAAAAAATTAAACCCTAAACCATATATCTTAAATTTTAAATATTATCTTAAAACTTAAATCATAAAACATGATCCTATACTTAAAACACTAAATTAAATCTCATAAACTCTAAAACTAAAAGTACTGTACAAATTAACCTAATCTGTATATTAAATTTTTTTCTTTCTAGATACATGTGAAAAAATACACTTCTAAATCTATAATATTAAAACTCTAAATTTTAAATTTTGAACCATAATCTAAATTAAAATACTTTTTTTGAAACTTGAAACTAGACAACTTTATTAATAAACAAAAAATTAAGAACATAACCTTTTAAAAGTTTCAAACATTCAAATAACAATAAAACACGACATATCCAAAAGAAAATTAAAGGGCTGCCCCGACCAAATTAGACACTTCCTCTTTGTACCACATCAAATCTGAGAAGTCCATTGTAGGAAGAATCCCCATAGGAATTGTCAAAACATGAACTAAATGAATTCTCCGATAGAAAACTATAAATACCTTTTACATCGGTTCTGTAGCGACATTTTTCCTTCCTTTTTGAAAAAAAAAAGAAATAGTTTTGGGTTAAGGGTGTTTGTTTGGGAAAGAAGTCAGCTACTAATTATTCCCTAAATTGTTAATGAAAATCCTTTGGAAGATTGGGAATTTCTTTTGAAAACTTTAAATTTTCCAAAACGATGAAAACTTGGAGTCGCCACTAGCCACTTGGGTAAGGTAGACATGACACCATAAAACCATAGATTCGTTGCGAAAGGGTCTGGAGTTGGTTACGTGTGGGAAAGGATTAGCACCCCCATCACGCCCAGAGATCGGTACCAGAAAATTTGTTGCTCTTAAAAGGATGAAAGTTATTTGAAATTTAAGTTGAATTAAATTTGAAGTTCTTAGATGAAGATTAACCTTGGTTGTACGGGCTTTATTGAATTAGTGGACTCAAATTAATTAGACATTTAATTAATAAAGTTAACGATATGTCGGACCATAGATTAAACCGACATCGAATAAGCTCGGCTGCCGTGTTAATTTATGGTTCAACCCCCATACGTCACCTTTATGCAAGATGCAAACATTTAAGTATGATGTGATGATTTTGTAAATTTTTTATCTATTTACCTCGGGATGGTAAAAATTAATTCGAATATTTGGTCATCATCCTTTAAGCTCGGACTGTTACGACACAAATGTTTGAATTAATAAATACCTCCCCTTTTGTAATTTAGATTGATTAGAGATGCAATTGAGATTAAAGATTATATGGATGTCAATTAAAGTATGACAATCAAGGGCATGAATGTAAACATTTAAAAAGAAAGACCCAATTTGATATATAGCCCAAATATAGTGACTAAATTGTAATTTAAATGCTAAGTTAAACTTAAAATTGATTTTTCCCTAAAGTAATTAAGAAATGTCCAATTAATTTAATGAATTTAGCACTTACCCTAATAAGCCAAGGATAAATTTAAATTCACTAAATTAATCCGAACTCTAATCTAATTAAAGTTCTAAAAAACTAAGGCTAATTTAATTCTATGATCGCGCCCCTATAAGACGGGCACACGATTTGTTCGAATTAATTTGGCTATTCCTCATCTAAGCCCAAAAGGAACCAACTAAGCCCTACAATTTAAGCCCAAAGCATAAGACCCAAACTATTAAAATGAAACTCAAAAACCTAAGGCCCAAACTATTATTATGTAATGAAAAACAAAAAGGTTTAAGATACATTATATTAAAATAATATAGCATATAAAAAATATCATATAAAAACATACATTAAAATAAATTATGTATTAAAGTTATGACATGTATATTAAAAAAACCTAAAATTTAAAAATATACACTAAAGTAAATTATGTGTTAAAGTTATAATATACATAAGAAAAAACCTACTATTAAAAATATACATTATTCATTTTACCAAAATCTTCTATATACTTTAAGCCATATCATAAACCATATATATATATATATATTTAATTTCCACATTATTATACACTTCAAAAACTATATTTTATGTACCAAAAATATACTAGTATGCTCTTCAAAAGTATACTACATACCTTAAAAACTGTACATTATTTCCAAAAATATGTATGTATTATTTTATAAGATTATATTATGTACTTTGAAAACTATGTGTTATAGGTCCTATACATGTTATATTTTACAAAATCCTATTTTATTCTTTATAGCCATTATATTAAAAGTATCTATTATATAAAAACAAAACAATATATATTAAAACATTTTTATTTTTATTATATATATATATATTACAAATTCCTATTTTATTCTAAAACATATCATAAGTTGAAAAATATTCACAATATTTTACCAATTTCAAATTTACCGATAAGTGCATATTAGACGTAAAATTATACGTCACGTTTCCATTTTATATTAAACCTATGTACACATTAAATTCCTAATATACATTCTATTCGAACTAATTTTATCCCTAAAATTATAATCACAACCGAGCAAAATAACATAAAAATTAAATTGCAAAGGTTAAACATAAATATGCAAAAGTTAAACTAAAAAACATGAAAAATAATGAATAAAATAACTTAATTTAAAACTGGAAAAATGACCCAATTGTGAGAAAATAAAATACAAAGACAAAATTAAAAGAAATAACAAGAATGTAATTGAAAAATTCAAAAAACTACGAAGAATCCGGGGGTAATTTAAAAAGGCGGAATGGCTTCCCATGGTAATTATCCCACACGGAGAGACCAATAGTGCAATTGGACCATGCGGAAGCCCTTCCGGCATAATTATTTTAGGGCGGAGGGACTAAAGTGATATTATACCATTTTAAAAGTTATAACGTTATATATACCCATTTTATCCGAACTTCGAATCCTTTCAGCCATTTTTTTGTTATAACAATTTCCCTTTCCCCAAACACTCTGAACATGTTCATCGTGTTCATCTGGGTTCATCATGAACCTAGATTTCGGTAGCCCCTTCCACCTCGTTTCCCAAAAACCGGCCACTCCTTGGTCGTGTCGGTCGCCGCTCGACGAACCTAAACCGACCAAAAAATTCCTTATTTTCAAACTGAGCCTATATCTTAACCTACTTTTATCCAAACCCATCCCTTTCTCAGTATAAAACCCAAAAGTTGAATCAAAAAAGGGCTTCCGCCGCCACGTGCTTACGTCATTTCACAATACTCGGCTTTGAGGAAGCCACAGCTTGTCAACGGATGAGTCGCGGTCGGAAGAAACCAGAATGACTCAGAAGAAAAAAAGGGATCTACAAGGGTAAACCCTAACTCTGTTATATATATATATATATACACGTGCATGTAGATAACTGAAAAAAGAAGAAGAAGATATACCTCAAAAGGTCCTTTTTTGCTCTGTTTATTGCTTATGGGTTTTTGTTCGAACTATCGTCCGTTACAAATGGTGCATTACATGCTTATATCTCATTCCGATTATTCATTGCCCTATTGCTTATGGTTTACATGTTTAAGCAAACATTGAATGTTATTACTGTGGATGATGATGCTCTGATTTCCCCATGTTTTTTATGTTTTTTTTGTTGTTCAGTGGTTGGGAGAGTTGGTGGTGGCAGCGAAAATCCCGGTGATGTGATTATGCCGATGAAGAGATGAACCGGTGTCGGCGTGTGGGCACGTGAATAAGCTAAACGGTCGGAGCGTGGGCTACACGCACGAGATTCGAATGGTTCAGCTCAATCTGGGCCATTGGATCAGATCTGATTCGATGGTTGAGATCTCCTCTGGAACGAACGGTCCAAATTGCATCTGGTGATTGACGTGGCAGCGCGGAGAGCTGAAGGATCTCTTATTCAATCTGGACTGTTCGATCAGTAGCCCTTGATCCAACGGTTCAGATTAGGCTGTGCAAAAGATAAACAAATTAGGATTTCTATTTATCAAACTTAGGGGGTTTTTGTTTGTATTATACTTGGGTCAGAAATGGGCTTATAATGTATTATTATTATTTATGGGTTTTAGACATGTAATGGACTGAAATAAAACACTTGGGTTTTATTTATTTAATCTGTTTACATATATATATATTTATATTTTATGTATTTTTCTTTAATTAATTATCAGCTCATATTAGTAATTCTAACAATACTTTTATAACGTATACATACGCACCACATAATACGCACACACAATTATACATGACATATACACTCATAGTTAGGTATTAATGATATTGAAGTAACATCGAAAATATATATATACATATGCATAATACCTATATATACTCATATTAACAATAGTAAACACATATAATATACTAATAACACATACATACACTACATGCAATTTTGATCAACAACACATATATGTTCATATTTTAAATAGACATACATAATAAACACATACTTATGATATATACTTAATACATATACTAACATATATGAGCCTATTTTATAATCACCTAATAATAATATAAACATATTTAAGCCCCTTATTGCAAAATAAGAAAACGTTAACCCCGGAAAAAATTAGTGATTACAGCTGCACCTCTTTGCTTATACTTGTGAAATGAGAATAAAGCAAAGACCATAAGCGCTAATTTTGTCCTACTTCCCTGTCGGATGATTTACTCTTCTGAAATGGCAGCAAGCAAATTGAGATAACTTGTTTCCCCGAAACGGCAGAAAACAACTGGGTAGCACTGGTATGCCTTTCCTGATCGGTATCGAACAAACTAGTTACTGAACGATTCATTCCTCCGAAGAGGCAACGAACGAATCCAAATATTTTTGGACGATTTATTCTTCCGAAGCGATATTGAATGAATCTGAATGACTTTGCTTTCCCAAAGCGGTCGAAAGCAATCTTAGTGACGCTGGGATGTCCCTCCGAAACAGCAGCAGACATAACCCAACGAAGATGGCATGTTCTTCCGAAGTGGCAGTAAACAAACAGGAGTTCTTCAAATGAGGGTTCCATGAAGGCTTCCACTCTTTATGAACTTGAACGGATAGGCTAACTTCTTTTTCCCCTTTTACGAAAGGTTCTATTATCTCGCATTTTTCACCGATAAGTGGTGTTTTCGAAATCTTCTGCTTGGAAATTCTTTCCAAGTTTCCACTTTGATGTCTGTTTTCTTCTTAAGAGGTCTCCCTTTTATTTTGTAAAAAGAGACGAAATGCTACGATGCCATGAGTTAGCATGCTCCTAACCTAAGAATGTCTAACAAAGTATGATGCATGGATAACAATAATTCACTCGGACACTTCTTCTTCTTGGTCCCTTAATTTTGATATTCTCTTGCTTCCCTCATTTCTTTTTGCGACGGGGCTGCCCCATCTCTAACTCGGGTTCACCTTTTATGCCCCTTTTTGAACTCTTGATTCCTTTGTTCTAAAGTACCTTTTCTGATTTTTACTTTTAGACTTGTACTTCCCCAAAGTGCCCTTTACGGGTTTTCACTTCAGTTTTTTTATTTCTTTGGGCGCCCCTCTGGGTTTTCGCCCCTAGCTCATTTGATTTTAATAATATATGAGGTACTTATTGTCTTTCTTTGGCAAATCTCGTCAATTTCACCCCCAATGATCTTTTTGTCTTAACTTTGGCAGATTCGCCCTCTATCTTGGAACAACCTGCACTCAATAGGTTAAATCATAGTAATACCAAGAAATCATTTGCTTTTCGTGATTTATGCCAATTCATCTACGAGATGATTATGAGATGGCCAACAGTAATAATATTTTATTAATACTTAGAGAAACATTAAAAAATTTTGAAAGTCATGGCAAACATGAGAAAGAAAAGACACGAATGATGTCGACTATATGAACAATGAGAACCTATCGACCATAGTAGACATTTTACTCTCCATCTTGGGTTACAACTTTTGACGACCTAAGGATTGAAACATCATTCCTCGACGAAGTCTGCTAGTCGTATGCTAGAATTCACGTATATCTAAACTGTCATGTTCGGATTTTCAATTCAGAACACCCCCTTTGTTTTAAGACGTCCATTTTTGGGTTTTCACCCTAAACCCTTATTCTTCTTTTTCTCTTTCTTCTTTTTTCTTTCTTTTTCTTCCTTTATTTTTTTTCTCTTTTTTTTCTTTTTTTCTCTCTCTTTTTCTTTTCTTTTTTCTTTTTCTTTCTTTTCTTTTTTCTTCTCTTTTTTTGTTCTTTCTTTTCTCAGGCATAATACTTTTTCACAGAGTCTGAGTTTACTGGGTTGCTTAACTCTTTCTCATCCATCTCAGCTAAGATTAATGCTCATACGGAGAAGGCCTTATTTACAACATAATGTCTTTCCCAATTAGGCATTCACTTCCCTCGGAAGTCTTTTTGGTTAAGTAAGATCTTTTTAAGCACCGGATCCCCCTCTTGAAACTTTCTAGGGCGAACATTTTTGTTATAGGCCCGCATCATCCTTTTCTGATACATTTGGCTATTATAGATAGCCTTCAACCTTTTCTCTTCAATGAGGTTTAATTGATCAATTATGGTTTGTATCCATTCAGCCTCGTCCAACTTCACTTCGTTCAAAATTCAGAGCGACGAAATCTCCATCTCAATGAGTAATATCGCTTTCGTGCCATATACCAAAGAGTATGGCGTTGCCCCGGTAGAGGTCCTTATAGAGGTCCGATAAGTAAATAGGGCAAAAGATAGCTTTTCATGCCAATCCTTGTAATTTTCTGTGGTTTTTGCTACGATCTTCTTTATATTCTTATTTGCCGCCTCTACTGCTCCGTTCATCTTGGGGCGATAAATAGTAAAATTGTGATGTACAATTTTGAACTGTTCACACACCTCAGTCATCATTTTGTTATTCAAGTTGGAAACATTGCCGGTGATGATCCTTTCGGGCAGACCATAACGATATATAATTTTTTCTTGTGGAACTTGCAAACTGTCGCTCTTGTGATGTTAGCATAAAAAGCAGCTTCTACCCATTTGGTGAAGTAATCGATGGCTACTAAGATGAAGCAATGCCCATTATAAGCTTTTAGGTGTATCTGACCAATGACGTATATTCCCTAGGCAGCAAAAAGCCAAGGTAAGTTCATTACGTGAAGTGGTACTGGCGGGGAATATATCATATCGCCATAGATTTGGCATTTATGGCATTTCTTTGCATAATTGACGCAATCTCCCTCCATTGTTGACCAGAAGTAGCCGTATCTTATGATTTTCCTAGCCATTGAGAAACCGTTAGTGTGGGTTCCGCATAAGCCTCCATGGGCCTCTGCTAAAATAGTTTCAGCCTCTTGGGCATTGACACATCTCAACAGTATCTGATATTTGCTTATTTTATACAAAATCTCCCAATAAAGGACGTACCCCAATGTCAACCATCTAATAGTTCTTTTTTCATTATCGTTGGCGTCTTTTGGGTAAGTTTGATATTTGATATATTGGAGGATGTTGTAATACCATGGATTGTCATCTTTTTCTTCTTCTAAACTATAGCAGTGGGCTGACACCTCAAAAGTTTGCATCTCAACAGGCTTCACCTCAGCTGTCCCATTTACTTTAAACACGACGGCCAAAGTGGCCAAAACGTTGGCCATCTGGTTTTTCTCTCTTGGCAAGTAGGTGAAACTGACTTCTTTAAAATTTCTGACCAAATCTTGGATTAATTCGTAATACTTGATCAGCTTCGGATCTCTGGTCTCCTACTCTTTTCGAAGTTGGTAGACTACCAAAGAAGAATCTCTGAAAACTTAGAGCACCTTGATCTTCTTCTCAATGGCTGCTCGGAGTTCCATGACACAAGCTTCATACTCGGCTATATTGCTGGTGCAGAAGAATTCCAACCTACTGGTGAAAGGGTAGTGGTCATCTTCAGGGGAAATTAATATTGCCCTTATTCCATGGCCTAGGGCATTTGACGCCTCTTCAAAATAGAGCCTTCAGCCCTCTTTCTCGGCAAAAGGTTTCCCTTCAGTTACACCATAGATCAAATCTTTGTTTGGAAAATGTAAATATAATGGTTCATAGTCATCCGAGGTGCGACTTGCTAGAAGATCTGCCACGACACTTCTTTTTAGCACTTTTTAGTTTACATAAACAATGTCAAACTTCGACAAGAGCATTTGCCAACGGGCCATCTTCTCGGTCAATGTTGGCGCTTCCATCAAAAAATTTAGTGGATCTATCCGGAAAATTAGATAGGAGGTATGATACAACATGTATTGTCGTAGCCGCTTAGTGGCTCATACCAAGGCACAACATAACTTCTAAATTGGCGGGTACCTTGTTTCGCAATCCGTGAACTTCTTACTCAAATAATAGATTGCCCATTACTTCTTGCCCGAGTCATCATGTTGTCCAAGTACACACCCCATAGAGTTTTCAAAGACTATCAGGTACATGATCAATGGACTATCCGGCACTGGTGCTACTAGAATTGGGGGATCAATCAGATACTTCTTGATCTTTTCTAGTGCCTCTTGGCAATCTTCATCCCAGACCCCTGGATTATTCTTTCGTAGCAGTTTGAAGACAATGTCACACTTATTAGTCAATTGAGATATGAATCGGGAAATGTAGTTTAACCTTCCTAAAAAACCTCGAACCTCCTTTGTGTTCGTGGTGGTGGAAGATCTTGAATTGCTTTTACCTTGTCGGGGTCGATCTCGATGCCCCTCTGACTTACCACAAAGCCCAAAAGCTTCTCTAATGTGACTGCAAAGATACTTGGCTGGGTTGAGCTTTAACTGATACTTCTTAGCCTTCAGAAGAGTTTTTGCAAATTCTGGAAGTGCTATTTCTCGGTCTTAGACTTGGCTATCATGTCATCCACGTACACCTCGATTTCCTTATGCATTATGTCATGAAACAAGGTTACCATGGCTCTTTGGTAAGTTGCCCCAGCGTTTTTTAATCTGAAGGGCACCACTTTGTAACAAAACGTCCCCTACATGGTAACAAAAGTGGTTTTTTCCATGTCATCGGGGTGCATTTTGATCTAGTTGTACCCCAAGAAGCCATCCATGAATGAGAACCAAGCATGCTCCGCAGTACTATCCACTAAAGTATTAATATGGGGCAAAGAAAAGTTGTCCTTGGGGCTCGCCTTATTAAGGTCTCTATAATCCACGCACATACGCACTTTCACATCCTTTTTCGGTACCGACATGATATTGGCTACCTATTCTGGGTACTTAGAGACTTCTAGAAATCTGACCTCAAACTGTTTCTTAACCTCTTCCCTGATTTTCAATAACATGTATGTTCTCATTCTTCGAAGTTTTTGCTGAACGGGCTTGCATTCTGGCCTAATAGGGAGCTTATGCGTTACAATGTCCGTGTTTAGGCCTGGCATATCCTGGTACGACCATGCGAATACGTCTCTAAATTCTAGAAGCAATTCCATTAACCCTTGTCTGACTTCTGGTGATAGGGTGCCCCTGATCTTTACTTCTTTCTTTTCTTCGTATGTTCCCAAATTTAGGATATCTAGCTTCTCTTGGTGCGGAAGGATTTACTTTTCCTCATCGGCCATCATCCTTACCAGCTCTTCGGGAATCTCATTATTTTCTTCCTTTACCTCCGCCAAGTACATAGATCGTTCGAAATCTACTTTAGGATTAGGTTCTACATTGTTCATACAGTTTATATTAAGGGACCTGCACAATTTTGAAAGTGCGTATTGGGAAAAGAATGGTGTAGTTTATGACATAAATAAATTATTAACTAATAAATGAATGAATAGGTAAACAAATAAATAATGAATGAAATGGAATGAATGGGATGAATGCCATGTTTTCCATTTGAGAGAAAGAAAAGGTAGATATATTTCATTGCAGATGAACATGACATAGTTGCCATTTTTAGAAAAGATGCATGTTACTTCTGGGCCAAAGTAACGGAGTGGTTCTAGGCATTAATTTGATTTATCCATATTGAGTATTGGTACGACCCTGAAGATCCAATTGTTGAGCTCTTCCCCTAGGAAGCACGAGCAAATTCTGGCCAAAAACCGGTTAGGCTTGCTCCCATCACCGATCATGTTTACATTCATTTCTTCTACAACATCACTGATCAGCTCTTCTTGGAGGCACCTTTCACCATCTTGGTTTTCCCTTTGGACGTCCTCCTCCGGATTTCGAACTCCCCTAGATACAAAGATCCATCTGAATTTTGAAAAGGTTATGGGAGCCCAAGGAATGTCTTCCCTTCTCAACCTGACTTTCTTCTATTCTTGTCTCTTTTTCCACTCTGCCTCTTTTGTAGAAAATTAGGCTTATAGCCAAGTCCAAAGTGGTCCACCTTGTGAATCGCACTAACGGGACAAAGACGCCCTTGTAAACTCCTCCCTAAACCTTTATTGTTCCTCGCTCTTCTTCCCAGGGTTTCGAACACCATCATTTTAGTATAGTTTGACAACTTAGGGCATGGAACTTTGCTTCCTTCGGCCACAAAAGTACCATTGGTAAGTTCCAAGGCTCTGAAGGTACACTCCATCTTTTCTCTATCAATAGGGATGTACGTGTATCATGAGTCACTTAAGCGATAATGTTATCTTCTGCATTTACTATTACTAATTTCCCCTCGGTGACAAACTTCAACTTTTGATGGAGTGAGAACAGAACGACGCTGGCTGAGTGTATCCGAGGTCTTCCTAACAGGCAATTGTAAGATGGTTGGATGTCCATGACCACGAAGTCGACTACGTATTCAGTGGGACCAATGAGCAGGGGTACTTCTATTTTCCCGACCACATCTCTTTAAGTCCCGTCGAAGGCTCGTATCGTATTATGACATGGCTTCATATGCGAGCTGTCGATTGGTAGTCGTTGTAGCATGGCTAATGGCATAACATTCAATGCAGAGCCATTATCGATTAAAACGTCTAGCAATACATAACCCTTATAGTGGCTAATGATGTTCAAGGCCTTGACGGACCCCGTACCTTCCCCATGAATTTTGTCATCACTGAAAGTACTGTGATTGACGTCAGTAATGTGACTAATGATCTAATCCAATCTCTCAACAGAAATGTCTTTTGTAACGAATGTCTCATTCAAAACCTTCAACAGTGCATCACGATGTTTTTCAGAATTGAGTAACAGGTCTAGTACCAAAATGCAAGCTGGCTATTTTCAGAATTGATCGACAACATTATACTCACTATGCTTCAGAAATTTCAGAAACTCTTGTGCTTGCATTTCTGTAACGGGTTCCTTGATCTTCGAATGTGGGTATTCTCTGAACAATTTTTCGAGTCCTGCTCCGACTTCTTGGGCTTTCTCCTTTGGATCCCTCAGGTTTTCTGGAATGTAGCATTGACCACTTCTTGTTAGATGCCCCACGTCGCTTGCTTCTCTGCTACCCGGTTGTGCAGGTTCTGCCTCTATCGTCTTCTTTTCTTCTTGTGCATTGGATGATCCCAGAATCGAAACGCTTACGGCGTAATTCTACGGGAGCATCTTGGTGTCTTTGAAAGGAAAAGACTTTGGGGTAGCAATTATGATTTTAGGAGCCACTTTTGGTTCACTCACCTCGCTCGTCCTGAGACCGGGGACAAGTGGCCTCTTCACACTGTATCTGGTTTCTTGACTTTCTGATGCACAGACTTCAAACTCTTTTACTCTTTTCTCCTTCTCAAAAAACTCAATCTCATTGTTATCCATCATAACTTGCAGTAAATGACAGAATTCCTCACAATGTTGAATATCATTATCTCCTAATTAATGGTACTCACAGTACATGCCATATCCTTCTTTGACTATCACAATTCCCAGATTGATGAGACGTGCCATGCATAACTGCTGAAAGACGCATCTCAAGAGAGACTGGACTTCGGACACGCTCTTTTTGGCTTTCTTGGTGCACTTGTCTTCAATGGCATTTACACCCTGTCCTCCATGGTTCGGCAACGGATTGTTGGCCGTGCTGGGCTCCCCTAGCTGTAACACTTCAGCCCGGATCAGATTCTGAATAAACTTTTTAAATGCTATACAATTCTTGATTGAGTGTTCCGAAACATCAGCATGATACTCGCAATGCTCCTTAGGGTTATACCAAGCCGGGTACGGTGGGTTGTAAGGAGTAACGTGGTACGGTCGAACCAGATCGGCCTTGTACAACTGCGAGTAGAGTTTCTTATAGGTAATGGGCAAATGTGTGAATGACCTATCATCATTTTCCTTCTTAGGTCCTTTGTCTTCTCTCTTGTTGAAGTTTCTAGAATTCCCTGCCGAGGCCTGCGACTAGGAGATTGTGAAGTTCTTGGTCTTCAAAAAAGCTTTGGTGTTGTTCACTTCATGATATTTCTTCTTAAACTGCTTTCGTGAATGATCCCATCCATTGATCATTCCGCTCTTGATGGTCGCTTCAATGCGTTCTCCAGTCATGACCATTTCTGCAAAGTTACTAATAGGGTTACTGATCAATCGATCATAAAGGATCCCTTTTAGCGTATCTATGAAGATAGGAGAGATCTCATGTTCGTGAAGTGGTGGTTGGACTTGAGCTGCGACATCACGCCACCTTTGAGCATATTTCCGAAGGGTCTCATTGCGCTTTTGTTCCAGATTTTGTAACAGCAGTCGGTTGAGAACCATGTCGGTTACATGCTTATACTGATCAGTAAAAGCTTTCGCCAAATCTCTCTACGACTTGATTTGAGCTCTGGTTAGCTGATTGTACCACCTTAGAGCAGACCCAACTAAGCTATCCTGAAAACAGTGAATCATGAGCTTCTTGTTGTTGGTGAAACCGGCCATCTTCCAGCAAAACATCACTTGTGAGCGGACGGACAGGTACTTTCGTCGAACTTCTCAAAGTCTGGAGCCTTGAACTTGTATGAGATCTCTACATCAGGAACCAAACTGAGCTCCATAGCACTTAATCCATAGGGGTCATCATTGTCTTCCTTCACTCTGAACTTTTCTTCTAGGTCCTTTTGGGTGTCTTCTAGTTGCTTAATGAACTCCGCTTTTATCTGATTCAGCTTTTCTAATTCATCAAAATCTGGGATGCCGTCTTCGATAATCTCGGGATTCCTGAAGGTCACCCCTGGTTGAGTTTGAACTGCTACACCAGCATGAGAAATAGATGCGCCCTGTGCAGGGTTTGACAAATGATCAATGAGCAGAGGATTCCTGACAGTTTGGGCATAAAGGCGATCCCCCGAGTTTTAGGCAGGGCTCTCAACGGTACCCTTGTCTCTTGACTCTTGCCTTAGTTGAGCTTGCAACAGCTGCGATATTTCCCTCATCATGTCCTGCTGGGACTTGAGAATGGTTTCCCTTAATTCCTGTTGGGTTTGTTCTATTTGACTACGTAGATCGGCTTCCAGCTTCGTAAAACCTTCCTCCGTTTGCTTTGTTCTTAAACGGGTATGATATTGATGTGGAATGATGGTAGGTTTAAATAACCAAAATACAATCTTTTTTCTGAAAAAGAAATCTTTTTAGTCAATTATTTGTTAACAAAACAAAGAATACAAATAAATGAAATATGCATAAATGCAATGAATAACACTGAATCTGGCAAATATCATCGTTAAATGACTTTCATTAATAGAAACATAGTCTTGGTACAATAATCCAAAGAAAGCCAACTAAACATATGACTTCAAGGGAGTATCGAGGTCGATGATCTCTCTCAAATCCAAACAATCATATCTCCTTCTTCAGAGTTATCATCGACATAATCATGAAGTTCAGTAGCGTCTTCTGCCAAGAGTTATATCTTCTGGGTGATTCCTTGCATCTAAACCATCCCTTGCGCTAACTCTTGCTATTGTCTCTAAATGGTGTAGGCAGCGAACTATAGTTGCTCCAAACTCGGCATCGGGCATACTTGAATTGCTCCCCTAAAGCTTGCCACATGATCCTTGAGCTGCTGAATCTCGGTTTCCAATTCTTCGATGCGAGCTTCTAAAGCCTGGTTCTCCGTCTTGCTTTCCTTTAACTTGCTAGTAGAACCTTTGTTCTTGAAAAGATACTTCTCCAGACACTTAACCTGATCCTTCAAGGCTTCATTTTGACGACGTTCTTTCTCGAGCTGCCTAGAGTGAGAAGTGTGCAAGTTCTTCATTTCTTGTGTTAAAGTGAGCACCCGGTCCCTGTTCTCACAATACATCCTTTTATAATTCTCTGTTCTCGCTTTCTCCTCCCTAAGTCGGAGCTCTATCCCTTCGCCTGATCCACCTTCCACAACTCTCTTGCTTTTGCTTAGCCTCTTGAGTTTCTAGATTTCTTCATTTTCTAACTTGAGCTTGAGTTCCAATTCATCCTTTCTCTTTTGCAGACCTTTAACCATTTCTTCAAACTATATATTCTCTAGTTCAAAATCAAATTCCTCTTGGCGTGTTTTCTCCTCGATTTTGAGATACCTTTCCTGCTTCTCTTCAAGTTGTTTTCTCATCAACTCGGCTTCAGTAGGAAGTGTGGCCAGCCTCTCTTCCATTGTCATTTTTCTATCGAGATTCAATTGGGGAATGTTGTCATTGACACAATTGAATCTCCATACATCGTACTCGGGGGTGGTCATGTGGGTAGCAGTCAAGACTCTGACCTGTCTTACGCTGTTCTAAGCCGAAGAAACATCGTACACCACTGCCTTGTAGCCATTTTCCTTCTCATAATTCACATTGAACTCATTCAAGCCCTTGGTAGCCGGTACAAATTGCTTCGAGCCATACTGTCTCAAAACCATAAAATGAGCATAAGCAGTGGCACCCAGGAATGTACATTCCACCTGTAGAGGATGCTCCTTGCAAAAAGCCACGGAGCCCTTCAAACTATATATTCCTCCTTCAGGTTGCTAAGAACGTCTACCCAAACTTCTTCAGATCTTCTGGTGGGCCAGCCTTCCTTTCGCATAAATTCTTCTAAAGGTGAGAAACTGCCATTGTAGAGAGGCATTGAAAAATTAGCATCTGACCACAAGTGACTCTGGAACCAGACTGTCAAAAGCTGTGAGCAACCATGAAAATGACCCTCACCATGCTCCTAGCAAAACCTTAAAGATCGGAAAGTTTCAGCTAAAATTACGGGCACTAGATTGGTTCCACCACTCAAACGGTCAAACAGATCTAACACCGCCGGATCAATTAACCCTCGTGCCCGGGAAAAGAGCACTAACCCATAAATTAACAATGTGAAAAGATCCCGCTGAACTCGGCCTACATGATGTACAGAAGCCAGGGCTAGAATCTCATCCCATCTAAGATACTCCTTACCATTCCAAGTAATGACCTGATGCTCGACCTAGGATTCCAACATGTCTGAGAATCTCTTGAGCTTGCCTCAGAAGGCTTTGTTCTTACTAGGCTTCGAGTATACCTGAGTTTCATCAATCTTCTCACAGTTTAAAAGATCTTGATATTCTTCAATTGTAGGAGTCAAGTCGAAGTTATCGATCGTAAAACAATTGTAGGAAGGATTCCAGAAGCTCACCAAGGCTTGCAACAGTGCTTGGTCTACCAGAACATCTAACAAACATGCAATGTCACCATATTCTCTTCTGAAAGTGCACATTGTTTCCATGTCCCAACTATTCCACACCGTATTCAGCCTAGAAATGTCATTGTATTCTGTATTCATGAATGTCTCTGCTACCAACGTTGATCCAAACCCGGCAGGAATACTGTCTCCCTCATGCAACTGTTCCCCTTCAGACCATATTTGTACGTCAAAGTTCTTTTCATTATTGCTACGAACTAGGTCTCCCATCAATCTAGCCTTTAATTTCAGACTATTTTCAACTCAATATGCTCTTTATGATATGAAGATAATGTGCAAAACAAAAAAAAACAGCAATGAAAAGAAAGAAAAGAAAAGAGTTAGTCGTGAAATAGAAACACGAAAGCAAGAAAAGATAATTACAAACAATTTACACAAAGAAAGAAACTTAACCACATGAATTCTAGTTCGCTAAGATTGTCCGCATGGCTCTAATAGGGGTGGTTTTCTTAAATTCTCACACATGGGTTTGGTTCTAATTAAGGGTACCCGAACCTATCTTATTGCCTACTAAGGCAACAAGAACCCAATTCTGGCCCATTATAAACTTGCGAATTGGTTTCGATTTGAGGGAAAGCACGACCTGATAACGTGGAGGGTTGCTCGCGTATCAAAAGGCGTGGATTCCGAAAGTGAATTACCGACCCGTAGAGGGCTACTCACGTGAGTTTGTAGCGTTTCACTCCCACTTAAGGGAAGAAGCTCGGGTATAAAGCTTAATGATATGATGCAACACATGTCGGTGACTCCTTATAAATTAAATGAAAAATTAATTTGAGGACCACCAATTATCAAAGCCCGTGAAATCTCGGATCACATTTTCAAAGAAAAATCTTTTTAGTTAAAATCAATTAAAATCTCAATAACTTTCATTATTTAAAAGCAACAATTTTTCCTTTGGCCTAACTTTCTTTTTTTTAAAACGTCCCCAATGGAGTCACCAAGCTGTAGCGACCTTTTTTTCCTTCCTTTTTGAAAAAAAAAGAAATAGTTTTGGGTTAAGGGTGTTTGTTTGGGAAAGAAGTCATGTACTAATTATTCCCTAAATTGTTAATGAAAATCCTTTGGAAGATTGGGAATTTCTTTTGAAAACTTTAAATTTTCCAAAACGATGAAAACTTGGAGTCGCCATCGGCCACTTGGGTAAGATAGACCGGACACCATAAAACCAGAGATTTGTTCTGAAAGGTTCCGGGAGTTGGTTACGTGTGGGGAAGGATTAGCACCCTCATCACGCCCGAAGATCGGTACCAAAAAATTTGTTGCTCTTAAAAAGATGAAAGTTATTTGAAATTTAAGTTGAATTTAATTTGAAGTTCTTAAATGAAAACTAACCTTGGTTGTACGAGCTTTATTGAATTAGTGGATTCAAATTAATTAGACATTTAATTAATAAAGTTGACGATATGTCGAACCATAGATTAAACCGACATCGAATAAGCCCGAATGCCGTGTTAATTTATGGTTCGGCCCACATACGTCACCTTTAAGCATGATGCAAACATTTAAGTATGATTTGATGATTTTGTAAATTTTTGATCTATTTACCTCGGGATGGTAAAAATTAATTCGAATATTTGGTCATCATCCTTTAAGCTCGGACTGTTACGACACAAATGTTTGAATTAATAAATACCTCCCATTTTGTGATTTAGATTGATTAGAGATGCAATTGAGATTAAAGATTATATGGATGTCAATTGAAGTATGACAATCAAGGGCATGAATGTAAACATTTAAAAAGAAAGACCTATTTTGATATATAGCCCAATTATAGTGACTAAATTGTAATTTAAATGCTAAGTTAAACTTAAAATTGATTTTCCCCCTAAAGTAATTAAGAAATGTCCAATTAATTTAATGAATTTAGCACTTACCCCAATAAGCCAAGGATAAATTTAAATTCACTAAATTAATCCGAACTCTAATCTAATTAAAGTTCTAAAAAACTAAGGCTATTTAATTCTATGATCGTGCCCCTATAAGACGGGCACACGATTTGTTCGAATTAATTTGACTATTCCTCATCTAAGCCCAAAAGGAACCAACTAAGCCCTACAATTTAAGCCCAAAGCATAAGGCCCAAACTATTAAAATTAAACTCAAAAACCTAAGGCCCAAATTATTATTATGTAATGAAAGCCCATAAGGTTTAAGATACATTATATTAAAATAATATAGCATATAAAAATATCATTTAAAAACATACATTGAAATAAATTATGTATTAAAGTTATGACATGTATATATAAAAAAACCTAAAATTTAAAAATATACATTAGAGTAAATTTATTAAAAATATACATTATTCATTTTACCAAAATCTTCTATATACTTTAAGCCATATCATAAACCACATATATATATATATATATTTCATTTTCACATTATTATACACTTCAAAAACTATATTTTATGTACCAAAAATATACTAGTATGCTCTTCATATTACATACCTTAAAAACTATACATTATTTCCAAAAACATGTATGTATTATTTTATAAGATTATATTATGTACTTTGAAAACTATGTGTTATAGGTCATATATATGTTATATTTTACAAAATCCTATTTTGTTCTTTATAGCCATCATATTGAAAGTATCTATTATATAAAAACAAAACAATATATATTAAAACATTTTTATTTTATTTTTATTTTTATATATATATATATATATTACAAATTCCTATTTTATTATAAAACATATCATAAGTTGAAAAATATTCACATATTTTACCAATTTCTAATTTACCGATAAGTGCATATTAGACATAAAATTATACGTCGCGTTTCCATTTTATACTAAACTTATGTACACATTAAATTCCTAATATACGTTCTATTTGAACTAATTTTATCCCTAAAATTATAATCACAACCGAGCAAAATAACATAAAAATTAAATTGCAAAGGTTAAACATAAATATGCAAAATTTAAACTAAAAAACAGGAAAAAGAATGAATAAAATAACTTAATTTAAAACTGGAAAAATGACCTAATTGTGAGAACATAAAATACAAAGACAAAATTAAAAGAAATGACAAGGATGTAATTGAAAAATTCGAAAAAACTACAAAGGACCCGGGGGTAATTTAAAAAGGCAGAATAGCTTTCCATGGTAATTATCCCACTTGGAGGGACTAATAGTGCAATTAGACCATGCAGAAGCCCTTCCGACATAATTATTTTAGGACGGAGGGACTAAAAGTGATATTATACCATTTTAAAAGTTATAATGTTATATATACCCCTTTTATCTGAACTTCGAATCCTTTTCAGCCATTTTTTTGTTATAACAATTTCCCTCTCCCCAAACACTCTGAACATGTTCATCGTGTTCATCTGGATTCATGATGAACCCAGATTCTAACAGCCCCATTCCGTCGCGTTTCCCAGAAATCGGCCACTCCTTGGCCGTGTCGGTCGCCGCTCGGCAAACCTAAATCGACCAAAAAATTCCCTATTTTCAAACAGAGCCTAGATCCTAACCTAATTTTATCCAAACCCATCACTTTCTCAGTATAAAACCCAAAAGCCGAATCAAAAAAAGGCTTCTGCCACCACGTGCTTACGCCGTTTCACCGTACTCGGCTTTGAGGAAGCCACGGCTTGTCAACGGAGGAGTCACGGTCGAAAGAAACCAGAATGACACAGAAGAAAAAGGGATCTACGAGGGTAAACCCTAACTTTGTTATATATATATACACTATATATACACATGCATGTAGATAACTGAAAAAAGAAGAAGAAGATATACCTCAAAAGGTCTTTTTTTTTGCTCTATTTATTGCTTCTGGGTTTTTGTTCGAACTGTCGTCCATTACAAATGGAGCATTACATGCTTATATCTCATTCCGATTATTCATTGCCATATTGCCTATAGTTTACATGTTTAAGCAAACATTGAATGTTATTACTGTGGATGATGATGCTCTGATTTCCCCCTATTTTTTATGTTTTTTCTGTTGTTCGGTGGTTGGGAGAGTTGGTGATGGTAGCGAAAATTCCGGTGATGTGATTATACTGATGTGGAGATGAACCGGTGTCGGTGTGTGGGCGCGTGAAGAAGCTGAACGGCCGGAGCATGGGCTACACGCGCGGGATTCAAATGGTTCGGCTCAATCTGGACCGTTGGATCAGATCTGATCCGACGGCTGAGATCTCCTCTAGAACGGACGGTCCAGATTGCATCTGGTGATTGACGTGGCAGCGCGGGATGACGATACGTGGCGCGCGGGGAGTTGAAGGATCTCTTATTCGATCTGGATCGTTCGATCAGTAGCCCTTGATCTAATGGTCCAGATTGGGCTGCGCAAAAGATAAACAAATTAGGGTTTCCATTTATCAGACTTAGGGGTTTTTTGTTTGTATTGTACTTGGGCCAAAAATAGGCTTATAATGTATTATTATTTAAGGGTTTTAGACATGTAATGGACTGAAATAAAATACTTGGGTTTTATTTATTTAATCTGTTTACATATATATATTATTTATTTTTCTTTTAATTAATTATCATCTCATATTAGTAATTCTAATAATACTTTTATAACGTATACATGTGCACCACATAATACGCACATACAATTATACATGTCATATACACTCATAGTTAGGTATTAACGATATTGAAGTAACAACGAATATATATACATACGCATAATACCTATATATACTCATATTAACAATAGTAAACACATATAATATACTAATAACACATACATACACTACATGCAATTTTGATAAACAACACATATATGTTCATATTTTAAATAGACATACATAATAAACACATACTTGTGATATATACTTAATACGTATACTAACACATATGAGCCTATTTTATAATCACCTAATAATAATATAAACACATATAAGCTCCTTATTGCAAAATAAATAAAACGTTAACCTCAGACAAAATTAGTGATTACAGGTTCCATAGGCTCCGACCCGTTACACAGTTTTGATTACATTGGCAAACAACCACAAAAAGGTATCAATCTATCCAAGACCACCGACAAACTCAAATAAAAAACAAACGTCGTGAATAACATTACACAAGCATTAAGCAGCCGCAAAGGTATCAATAAAACATGTCATAAAACAGAGACGTGCCATAAAGACATAGAAAAAACGTGCCACAAAGGCATGTGAAAACAAACGCAATAAGATTCGTGAGAAGAATATAACCAAAATACATAGAATTTTATTAAAAACTAAAAAATAATTAAAGCGAGATATAAAAAAATATGAAAAAATTGAACATCAACGATCAATGACCAACACTATGATTGATGTCGCAATCGCCGGTAAAAACAAGAACAAAAAAAGATGAGGGAGAAAAAAAACAAGCGGCTAGGGTTTATGGGTCTTAATCTGAATTAAAATATTTAATTCTAAAACATAAAGAAAGATTGTATTGGGGGTGTTCAAAAATATCCAATCCGACTGATCTGATCCGATCCAAAAATTCTGATATCCGATTCGATTTTTATTTTCAGATCGAATATCCGATCCGATTTTAATTTTTTCAGATCGGATACGGATCGCAATATTTCAAATTTCGAATTATCCGAAAATTGAAATTTTCATGAATATTAATTTTTTTTATTTTTAACAATTTGGTACTTGTTATATTCGAAGATTTAAAAAATGAAATTTTTATAGATGTTTGTTATATTCGAAATTCCGAAATTTTTATAAATACTACCTTCAAATTCGAAAAAAATAAATGAAATATATTTTTCAATAGTTGGATATCCGAATATCCGACCCGATTATTCAATATCTAAATATTCGGATATCCAATTTTTTCTAGATCGAATACGGATCACTATATTATCGATCCGAAAAATTAGATATCTAAAAAAATTAAATTAGATTCGATCTGATATCCAACAATATACAGCCCTAGACTATATAGACTATACAACACACGTATCAAAGTTTTTCGAAAAAAATATAAAATTATCCTAGTAAAGAAAAGGAAACTGAAACTAATTGTTGAAATTGCAAAATGACCCCTGTAAATTACATAAATACAAAATAGATCCTGAATTAAAACCCTAAAAAATGGGGGGCAGTAGCAAACAAGGCCATTGATCCCAAAAGCGTGGGTCTTCATTTTCTAAGGTAAAGTGGCGTGATAAGCCAAGAGCACTCCACTCCTCAACCTTCTACCGTCTTTGCATTCAATCGACAACGCGCCTCTTTCGTCTTCCATTTTTTTCTCAAATCAAAGGTAAGATTCACTTCCTTTGCTTAGATCTACAATTTACTCGGTTTTAGAACGTCTTCGGGCATTCTCTTTATCTTTTTATTCGTAGATCTATTGATTTTAGAGCTCGATCACTATTTACCGTTCTTTTATTTTCCATTTTGATGATTCTTTTATGTTGAATTTTTCTTTGTATTGTAATCAACTGAAAGTATTATGATCTTTGCAAAAGTATCGGTTTTTTTTGTTATATTGGATTTTGTATGATATTTCGGGAGAAGAAACGAAATTTGTTTTTTCTTCTTAATAATTCTTTTTCTGTGTTCGATATGTCGTAGATTTTGATGGCATCAAAATTGCAACAGTTGCAATCCAAGGCGTGTCAGGCGTCGAAGTTTGTGGCCAGGAATGGAACTGCTTACTACAAGCAGTTGCTGGAGGAGAACAAGCAATTCATTCAGGAACCAGCCACAGTTGAGAAGTGCGTCGAATTGTCTAAGCAGCTGTTTTACACTCGGCTTGCTAGGTATTTGTTTCTTTCCTCTGGTTATTTGTGCCTCCGTGTTACTGCTATGAAGACTTCCAGGTTTTGATAAATTGATAGCTATGTGTTGTTTAGCATCTGAATTTTATTTAGTTGCCGGAATGTGTCAATATATTCTGATTTCATTAGCGAGTTACTGAACATGCCTTCATTGAATTACTACTGACCGTATGCTAGCATGTTATTTATGTATTGCAACTACATTGTCATATAAACAAGATTTCATGTGTTCCATGTGACAGTCTATGTTAGCTGGACTTGAGGGAGTTTATATATATATATGGAGGGTCATCATAATCTGTACCTATGTCCAAATATTAGCCGCACACTAATGCTATATGAAAAATGAAATCCGGGTAATGTAGGTGAGTAAGTTTGTAGTTCTCTTCTTGTGCCAAAAGTTCTGAGCCAGGAAGAAACAGAGTGTAAGACATGCATGTCAAACTTTTGTTATAGAGCTCCAAGATTTGAGGGTTAAAATAACAAAAAAAATTGATTCAAATATCCTCTATTTAACAGATCAATACAGTTACTGGAAACTGCGGTGAAGGAAATATGATATAAATAATCCAAATATCAATCAAATTGATTCTAGCAGTATTTCTTAGACATAAGCCAAGGATTAAATTTTTGTTTTTGATAGAGGTGGCTAACTGACATGAGTTTATTTTATATGGAATTCAGCTGTGAAGATGAATCTTGCAGTGGTAACATGTTTTTGATGCTATCCACAGCTCCATGCTATTGCAAAGCTAATGCTTTTGGTGACTTTTATCAGTATATGCTAAAACTTTGGGGTTGTTAATAGAGAATTGGATTTATTGGCTTGTTAGATGAAACTGAAAGACCTTGGACGGTCTTCTGGTAGTGCATTGTTGGTTGCTTAGTTGCAGAATTCATTTGTACTCCATGCCCGGGAGAAAGAGTGGAGAAACCATTTTCTACAGAATTCCTGGAAAAGGTTATTTTGTTTGTTCATCTCTCTGTGTATGTGGTTTGTCAGCTTACTAACTTACAAGTAAATATGGCCACTATTGTGTTTATGAGAACCTATAGATGAGATTTTGCATTTGCTTCTAAACAGAAGAGAATTAAAGAACAAAACAAAGTGGCTGGGTTGGTTATAATTGGGTGTGTTACAAAGAGTCAATCATACGGCTCCTTCTACCTTCTTGTTATATGCCCGTGTCATTAGCCTAGTATATCAGTTTACTCTAGGGAGCCAGTAATAATACTAGGTAAAATGCATAATCCTGAGTACATATCAGAATAACTCCTTTTGGTGTGTTTTTTTGCAGTATCCCCGGCCGTACCGAATCATTCTGGAAGGAGCTTGATTTCGTCAAGAACCTGTGTAAGAACAGGTCAGAACTGAAGGTTGAAGATGCTAGTATTGCTGCATTGTTCGGACTGGAATGCTTTGCATGGTTTTGTGCTGGTGAGATAGTGGGAAGGGGTTTTACTTTCACCGGCTACTACCCTTAAGGAATGATCATTTAGCGGAAGGCATTTAAGGGAGTTTTATGGATGTGGATGCCTTTTATCATCGTTTGAGTTACAGCGATTCTAGATGCACACTTTTCTTGTTTTTTGATGAAATTTTTGAAGCTGAGAAATCAGTGATGAACTATATAGCCTGAATAATTTTGGTCGAAAATGGCTTAAGCTTGGTAAGCCAATTACTGTTGTGTTCTCTGGTTATGTTAACAAAATTTACTGCATCCAACCCCATTCCAAGTTTGATGAAATGGTGCAAATTACCCTCTTTTTTCCTCTCTTTCTTTAATGATTTCAATTGTTTCAAACCACTAATTGGTGGTATGCCAGTTGACCCAAATGGTGGCTACATTTGAGATGCTCCTTCAATTTTGCCCAACTTCGAAACCTTTGCGGCTTACCCTTTTGTTCGAACCTTCAACGAAATGCACCAAACGAAAACGTAAATGCATGGAAATGATCTAAGGGAGTAATGTAGTAATTTAACATTCACTCGACATGGATAATTTGAGCTCACATGCAACTCCATCGACAAAAATCTTCCGCGCTTTTTCGGTGCTTCTTTTTATACCCTAATATTATAAAATTAAATTATAAGTTTTAGCCCTAAACTCTAAAAAGTACATTTTATCCCAAGTTTTCTAAACTAAAATCATAATTCTTAACTCTAAACTTTAACCCAAACCTAAATTTTTAGTGTGAGGCATAAATAAGAACACCGAAAAGGTTGAAAATTTCTATTCACAACCCCATGCTTTGCTTTTCTTGCACTAAATCGAAAATATCCGTTTATAGACTTGACACTCACGCTAGAGCTTAAAAATAGCTTTACCTAAAGAATTAATGTTATCTTTAGAAGATGGGAAAGGGATGTGAGTAGCATAGGATGAACATAAAGAACAATCTTAGTGGTATAAGGTAATTTAATCTCCTCGGTAATCCGAATTTGAATAATATTACTTTAAGAAGATAAAAATTCAGAAAATATAAAAGATATATAAGTAGTATAAGACGTTAAAAACAAGCAAATGAAACATCTTGTTGAAGTGAATGGGAAAAGAAAGATACATTTTGTGAACGAATTGCATGGTATTAAAAATCCTCAAAATCTTGAAAGCCTTCAAACAAGCACAATAGAAACAACTATTCTTACGATAATGTTTCAACAGTTTTTGATGACTATGGATCATATTATGCTGAAGAAGAGAGATTAAATTGGTATAATATTTAAATATTAAAGCTTAATTTTTAGAATGATGTAAATAGTAAGGACTAAAATTATTATGCTAGTGCTATAAACTGTCATATTATTGGGTTAATTTTTTAGAGAAAAGGGACTAATTTGTTATTTTTTTTAAGTCAGATAATCATTTTATAACTTTTTACAGTAGAAAGATACGATAAAAAAGTATTCTATAGTCTAAGTACTATCCTGATAATTTACCCTTAAATGAAATATAAAGTCATTATGCAACCTGGTCAGATTCCGAATTCTAAGTAATAGTTCCGTTCGAAACAATAATTCCAACACCTTCCATTCAGCTGTCTTGTCTCGTTTCCCATCTCTTCTCAATGGATGATCTTCCGCCGACGTCGCTCGGTGCCGACTCGCCTCCAAATCACTAAACTCGCTCACCCGCGAGGTCCGTTCCGTTAACCTCCTCTGCACCTTGTCTCGCTACCTTAAATCCCGGTCGCCGGCGACCAAGGACCACGTCACTCCTTTCAAGGCAATCTTAAATCGCATCGTCGGCAACGCTCAGTGTCTCGACGCAATCTCGATCGGAGTCGATAAATCGCTCGGGAATATCTCGTACGATGACGTAGATGACGAGCTCGATGATTTGTATTTGACCGATGCGGGGTTCGTCAAGGAGTGGTTGCCCAAGGTTTGCGGTGACCTAGAAAAGCTTTCGATTTCGGATTTTTGGATACAATCTTGCTGGAGGAAATCTCAGATTTTGAGTTTGATTTCTTCTTCTTGTGAGTTCCTTTAACCACTTGCAAATTTATATTTGGGAATTCAGTATCATTAGTTTTAAATTGATGTTAAAGGAATCGTTTTAAAGCAAATTTCAGGGTTTGATTTGTGTCTGAAATTTGAGAACTGGGGAATTGTTAAAATTCATATTGTTTTGTTTTAGCTGAATTTTGTACATGGAGAATTTTTTTCTCCCAAGTTGGTACCTTAACTAAGCACATTCTTCCAAGTTGGCACCTAAAAATTTTTGCTCCCAAATTGTTTCTTGAACTAGGCACCTTCTAGTATTCTATCAATTTGGCCTTAATTTGAAAATTTCAATAAATTTAACCCTCTATATTTAAAAATTCTATCAATTTAATTTTTGTTCTTCTCCTAGATTGCTATAGAATGTTAGTATCTAACTGTTGCTTCGATTCAATGGACTCGTTTGGTTTGGTGGCATCACAAAAAAGTAATAAATTAATGAAATTTTTTAATTTTAAGGGTTAAATTTATTGAATTGGTTCGAACTATGACCAAATTAATAGAATGTATAAGTTTTGGTGCCATTTTGGAAGAATATTTCTAGTTCAAGTATCAGCTTGGGAGCAAAAAAATTTTAGGTACCAACTTGGGAGAATATGCCTAGATCAAGTATTAACTTGGGAGAATATGCCTAGATCAAGTATTAACTTGTGAGAAAAATTCTTTAGGTACCAACTTGGGAGAATATGCTTAGATCAAGTATTAACTTGTGTGAAAAAATTCTTTAGGTACCAACTTAGGAGAATGTACATAGTTTAGGTACCAAATATACATTTAAGCCTTTTGTTTTCTTGTGTATGTAGGCAATGGTCTTATGGAGCTAGAACTCAAAAATGCTTGGCTCTCGGTTGATGGATTGAATCCCGTGACTAAGCTGACAAGTTTGACGCTTGAATTTATTAGACTTGAAGATGAGGACCTCAACAAGGTTAATGATTGTTTTCCTTGTCTTCAAGTTCTGAATTTGGTTGGTGTCGGAGGGCTTAAAGACCCGAAAATCCATCTCTTGCATCTTAAATCATGCTTGTGGACTGTGTCGAATGCTCCTCTGTCTTTGACTATTGTTGCTACCAACCTAGTGAAGCTCAGACTGAAATGTATTAAGCCGAAATCTCTTGTTCTCGATGCCCGGTTGTTGTCGGATTTCCATCTTTCCGTCGAGGAAGCATAGGGTTTCAGAGCGGAAGAGTTTTGTAATTTGGAGAACCTTCACCTTGAATCTTCGAGTCTTTGTAGCCTCCTTGGCATGTTTCCATCTGGTAAATCAATTAGGAAGCTGACAGTGAATTCTCTCAAACCGACTGCAATGACAAAATTTCGATTGGAAGCAGTGTTCGATGTGTTCCCAAACATAACATCTCTTAATATAGGCCCCGGGGCTTGGTGCCAAGCGGAGAATTGCTTTCGAGAAGGAGGTTTGGAAGATAGGAATGCATTGAAGGAGTTGGCAGAGATAGTAGCAAATTTAGTTGTGCATGATATTGAAGTTACACTCTCCTTTATATTCTCGATTTTGGATAAATGCACCAATTTATCAGACATGGCGATACTCTTCCACCCCGAAGGAGATTTTAGAGTTGCTAGTACTCTCATCCCTAGATTTACGGCTTATCGCCCGGGAGTGAAATGGAGATGGGGTATATGTGAAGGGTCGAAAGATACGTGGGTCTCTGTCGGCATTTAATTCGGTACTCCTCCTTTCTGGAATCAAAATATGAATGCTTAATCTTTTTCTGCTCTGTGTGTTGTTTATCTGGTTTAAATTTAAACTTCAAAAGCTTAGAATGAAAGGTTCTTTTATGTTTCTGTATATACACGTATAAGTGACTGGTATAGTATGAAGGCATCAGTAACTACATGACTTGTACAAATGAATATGGTTGCTTTGAAGGTGAAACTGTGAAAGCATATTGGATATAGATGATGACGAACAAGAGAGCGCTCGCCCGTCGAGTACCATAGCATCCTGCCTTCCGGCAAAAGGAAAGGCGACAAGGAGAAGCAAGTTGATAACCAAGAAGCAGCACAAACCCATGCTTGGTTGTTGCTAGTGTATATTTGTGTTTTCCTTTAGGAATGCTCCTGCAGGTTGTATTCTTTTCCCTTTCTGCAAAACACTATTTCTTTAATCAAGAAGTGTTCATGTAACATATGATGATTTATTCCTTCTCGATGATCCGAATTCAAACAACGATGTTTGAGGGATAAGAAAAGATTCGGAATTTGTAATTGAGTGTTGAGTCTCAAAATTAAATTGTTCGAACCGAATAACCTATACTTGAAACAACATCAATTTAAAATAATTTGAATATAAAAATAATTTTAGAATTCGAATCCGTTCTACTCAAAATCAGCTTAGTTGGTGCAATTCGCATGTCTGGTTTATTCTAACTTAGTTTAGATAAAGAATCAACATGAAGTTTTGGTGGCATTTTCATCAATGTAATTTTGAACAAGTGAGCGATCGCGCAGGTCACTAGGAAAAGAGGAAACAAAATGAGATTAAATGGTTACATTAGACAAAACATGACGAAAATAATGTATTTCATAGACTTTAAGTCATTTATATTATTTTTATTTGAAAATTAACTTATCACTCATACAATAAACAAATAAACATAAAATTTATGGATTCGTTTTAAGGTTTCATCTCAATCTTTCCTTGTTGACATACAAGACAAGTCTTCATATAGACTTTAATGTCTATTCCAATGCGCGGCCAATAGTAACGCTCGACAATCAAGGCCATGGTCCGAGTAATATTTGAATGTTCGGATTGAGGCACATAAAGACAATATCCTCAAGCATGCAATGAGCTCCCTTCAAGCCAAAACCTCCTGATTTTATCCTCTTTAGCATGATCAATCAACATTTTGGTTGTTGGGTCATGGGACAAACCCTCTTTGATGTGCTCTAGAAAACTTCCCACGGGCAGGTTTAACAGTTTTTATGTTGTACTTTCGACTTAAGACATCGGTAACAGAATTTATCTTTCTTAGCTTGTACTCCAAGAAAAAATCTAACTCTACAAGGAAAGGCAACGGACCTGCTTGGAAGAAAGCTTCTTCTGAATCAAAAAGTAACTACTGGCAACATTATTTATAAATACCATAAACCTTGACACAAGTATGTGATGTCGCCAAGTACGCGAACAGTGCACTACCTTCAGTCATTTTCTTTTCATGGATCGTGCACTTTTTCTCGTCTCATTGAGCTATCGACTTTCAAAGGCAACCAGATGTCCTTCTTGCATAAGGACCCCATCAATGGCAACATCGGATGCATCTGTGTAGACTTCAAATGACTTGGTGTGATCTAGCAACACCAACATTGGTGGTTTTATGTTTACGAGTTTAGAATATTAGGTTTATAGTTAAAATTTATGATTTAGGGATTAGGGTTTATGTTATAGGATAATATGGTAAGGATTTGTGTTTTAACATGTAAATCGTAAATTCTAACCATAAACTCTAAATTATTAACCATAAACTTTCAACCATAATTTAAATCTCTAAACCCTAAAACTAAGATGATTTGAAAATAAAAATTTACACTGCCGATACGTGTAATACTTACCCATAAATAAATTATATAAAGAATTATATTT